>CAVLJG010000010.1:61337421-61937421 GCA_963669975.1 Acanthoscelides obtectus | reverse complement strand
TATTACTACTTACATTGTTGTTTTCACATGTTTGAGTTCCGCAGCATAGTAGTCCGCATTATTTTTGAAGAAAAATGCTACCATTAATGCGTCAACCTTAGGTAGATTGCTGTTATCAGCTTGCACAAAATTTAGGTCCATTTTGAAGTCCACAACGAATAATGATGCCAATAGTTGAAAGATTGATCAAGAAAGTAATAAAAATCTGTTTACGAAATAGAATTATGATAGAATATCTCACAGAAAGCCAGCAAAAACGTACAACGCGATGTTTGTTTACTTGCATGTCACGTCACCAGAGTCGCAGCCAATCGCAGGGCGTTTCTGTGACCCATCGAATTTTTAAAAATAGCTGATTTTTATTTGATTATTTCCCAAAAAATATACATATTTAGGTGTACATTAAAGTACTATGTGTTTTCTTATTCTATTATCTAATAGGATCACCACAATTCGCAACTTATTTTCAATACTGTCAAATAGCCACAATTCGCAACTTATTTTCAATACTGTCAAATAGCCTATTCTATCAGGGATACATGTCAATAGATGAATAATCAAACGTTGTTACTTCCATCCTCATATATTCCGTAAACTTTGGAGGATGCTCCCTTAAAGTCTATAAAGATGATGAAACTCCCCAAACTTGTATCTCTGGGTATTTATAGGATGAGTGAGAATTTTCGCTTTCTATATGTCCTTTTTAAAATATAGTACTTAACAGCACTTGACGACAAAAGTATTTTTTCTTCAGGAACACTCATTTTAATAAAAAATGCAGTTAGATGGGATCCATGTACAATACTTTAATTTTCAAAAAGCAGGTATCGTCGCTACTGTCGAAGCTCTATTATAAAATACATAGCAAGAAACAAATTTTGCGTTGCTTTTGTCACTGCTCTTATCGCCGCTCTTATCGTTTATCGACGCTCCAACATAAACGCACCCTTAAAATATTTTCGGAATCTGCGTTGAAGCGGGTGATATTATTTGCTCTTTAAACAATCGTTATGCGTATCTCTCAGATTTTGATTTTGATGCGACACCGCGTTTGAATTCGGATTTCTGTTAGGCTGATTTCGCCACGGGTTATTTAGGTTAAAGCGTGTTTACTGTAGACTAGTTGAGAGAGTTTCAGAATAAGTATTATCAATTTACTGAAGATAGTCCTCAACTTCATCAATTGTTTTAAGCTCCATGCTGACAATACCTCACTGTAAAGCTGGACTAAAATGTTTCGATAGCATGTCTGTCAGTTTTGCCTCCGAAATTGGTTCCCAAAGGTACGATGATTGGCAGGAAGGAATCAAAGGAATATTCTGCTCGGTTTCCCCATTGAAACTGGCGATAATTCAGAGTAAGGTAAAGTTCTCCTTGAGGTTCTACCCCCAACATTTATTTAACTCTTAACCTGTCACGTGTAGTCTCTGTGGCTGATTGATATATAAACAGCCGTATATTTTTAGAACGGTTTGTAATTTTCGGCTGTACCTTTATCTAATCCTCCTACTCTAACACGCCTCCCCTCCACCCTATTAGCACTATTCATTCGCCATCGATCTCTGAGAAAATTTGCGTCACTTTATTTTACGCAGTCTACCAGACGGCACGAGACCGTTAGGCCTCTTGTTCACGACACGTTTTCTTTGCCGTACGGCAAATTTGCCGTACGGTTACAAAAACGTGCAAGCTTGCACGGGGCACGGCAAAGGTGCCCGTCGAATGAATCCAAGTGAGCTCAGTTGAGACTTTTCTGCGGCAAACTATAGAAGTCCTCGCCATGAATCCTAAGAAAAAGATTGTGCTTGCGTACTATGTGTATAGAAGACTGAAAAAACAAGAGAGAAGAAAAAGAAGGTTTTGGATACACCCGATCTTGAAAAAACGGGGAGAATTAGGCGCATTTCATACGCTTGTCAAGAATCAATTGAGGGAGGATGAAGCCAAGTTTTACAATTATTTCAGAATGCAGAAAACAACTTTCGATAAACTGCTGCAAAAATTATCACAGAAATTAAAGCACCAAGATACCAATATGCGACAAAGCATACCTCCCGCAGAAAGATTGGCTGTAACGTTGAGGTAAGTAAAAAATCAAACTAAATACTTTTACTTAAATTTATGTATTAATACAAAGCCTTGTATCTCAAACGAACTTGTACTATGAATGATTATAAGTTACGTAAAAAAACTAAGTTGAAGCTAAAGATGCTCCCGAAATGCAGAGCTAAAATCGAATTCTTCAGTACTGGCTTGAGAATTTGCAGAGGTACTTTCTGTATTCACACTTTGAGCAGATGCTTGCGATTCTGGTCGGTTGGGGATGGGCTCTAAACCAGAGCTATGTCCAAAATCGTATTCCTGGCCATTGATTCCAAAGCCTGATCGAGCAGCTGTGGAATGCCCATACACTGAAAACTGTGAATTCGCAGGTGTTGTGCCGCTTTGATATCCTTGCTGGCCATGATCCCATTGGTTTCTAGGTGCTGCTATATATCGGTTATTTTCTCTTTCTTGTATGCTTTTAATTATTGAAATGACTTGAAACTGGAAGTCTATCATGTTTTCATCAGTAAACTTGTCAACTGAATCAGAAATTCCTCTAAAAAAGTTCATACTGCGGCTTTTCTCCTCCTGTGCCGTTACATCCATAAACTTCATAAACTTAATGTCAACCTCACTAAGTTGATTATTTTTTTTCTTCTGCTTAGCCTTTGGAGCCTCACTCGCTTTACCGTTCTGTGATCTTGATGGATTCGGTTCTGCATTTTCATTATTGATGCCTGAACTATTAACATGCTCATCCATACTGGAATCAGTCTTGCGATGTTCTACAATTTTGCTTAAGAATAGCATTTGATCATAAAAATTGTATTTTCTTATTTTGTGTGCTCCAGCGCCAGATTTATATTCACCCATTTTTTTATGACATTTCATCCAATTATCTTTCATATTGGTCCATTTTTTCATCACATGTTGCCCTGTAAATAAAATTAATTTTTATCATTGTATTTCAGATACCTAGCAACAGGAGCTACGTTTACAGACCTACACTACACCTATAGAATTGGAGTAAAAACCATAAGTTGCATCGTACGTGAAGTTTGCCAGTGTATTTGGTCAGAACTGTGCAAAGAGTATATGAAAATGCCTTCTAAGGAAGACTGGCTACAAATAGCTAACAAGTTTCAAGAATCTTCTGATTTCCCGCTATGCTTAGGTGCAGTCGATGGTAAACACATCAGAGTGATTAAGCCAGTGGATAGTGGTTCGATGTTTTTGAATTACAAACATTATTTTTCTATAGTTTTAATGGCGGTAGTAGATAGCGATTACAATTTTATATTTGTTGATATTGGTGCCTACGGAAAGGAATGTGATTCCAGTGTTTTCAAAGAAACTGCATTTTGGAAAAACTTAACAAACAATACACTGAACCTACCCGACGAAATCCGCTTGCCTGGAACAGACTACAAATTACCGTTTGTGTTTGTTGGAGACGAAGCCTTTGCTCTGCACTATCACTTACTTCGTCCATTCGGAGGCCATCAACTTGACCAATTAAAACGAACGTTCAATTATCGACTCACAAGAGCACGAAGATTTGTTGAATGTGGTTTTGGCATTTTAGCCAATAAATGGCGTATTCTCCACCGGCCACTGAATGTTTCCATCGATTTGGCTGTGGATACTGTGAAAGCTTGTTGCATTTTACAAAATTTTGTACATAAAGAGGAAAAGTTTCAGTTTGATAATACGAGTGAAAGAGAATCAACCTTTGAATCAGAATCGGAACTAACACAGTTACCTATGACGAATGCAGTTCGCGGAAATTTGTTAGCTAACGATGTTCGCAACAAATTTGCACAATATTTTATGTCTAACGAAGGTAGCCTCTCTTATCAAAATAACTATGCTTAAGTGGATTACTGTAAGTGAGAAATATATCAGTTACTAACCAAAAGTGTTCTTTTCTTCACCACTTAAATCTTCAAATGCGGGATTCAATTGTACGAATATTTCTTTCCAGCAATCAAACTTCAGGCGTTTATTTTTATAACCTTCTATCGTCTTATCCCAGATCACCGGCCTTTCTTGAACTAATGTTATAAGAACTTCTTGATTGATGTCCATTTTATCGCTTATTTCATCAGCCTGTGTAATATCTTTCCCAATACGTGAAAACGTCCGGCACCATCGACAAGCTCTCATGCACTGCGATACAACACTGATGAAAATCACGCCGTCGCCAGACGCGGCGCGCCGAGGGGCTTTCACGGCGAGCACGGCAGCTTTGCCGTAACGTAGCGCTGCCGTGTATGTCTACAAGCTCCCACTGTGATCCATACAACACTGATAACCGTGCCTACCTACGGCGAATTAACCGTAGATTTTTACGGCGAAAAACGTGCCGTGAACAAGAGGCCTTAGAGTGACTTTATGCGATAGGCATCATCATGGCTGAATCGTTGAAGAGAGTACGTTATGGTGACCTGAACTTCGAAAAAACTGTTGTGAAGTGGTTTCGTGATGTAGATGAAGACGAGAGTGATTTTGAAGATGTTGCAGAAGATGAATATTAATAATAATAACATGTTTTTATTAGGCACATTATAAAACTAGAATATAATGTGACCTCTACGTAGGCGAAGTCTAGCTCTTGGCTACTCAACTTACCCAAATGATAAATTGAAACATCTCCTAACCAAACGAAAGCAGCTAAAGATGCCTCAAAATAAGCGAACTTGATAGCTTTTCCACAATTAATACAATAAATAAAACTGTTTCACATGCTTAGGAAATCTGTTTACTGGCCAATCGTTTATGTTATAATCTAAATCGTTATAAATCATGATAGCATTTTAAGTGTATGAACTACGAAATAAAGTTGTTTTATACATAGGGTTCTCTAGTCCTTTTTTTGATTTTTTGATCATACTTCTTGAAATTAAATACATACCGATAAAATGTGCTTTGGAGTTTTTGGAGTCTTGTTTTTGTGATAGAATCAAAACAAAGATAGAACACAGTGCTACAGTGAAATAAGCTAGGAAATATAATAGCCTCATATCACTTTTTTCTAACTTTAAAATTCAAAATAGAGTGATTGCCATAAGAACGCTTCAAAGTTGCATAATATTTTTTTAAGATAGACGAAACATGCTCCTTAAACTGTGAAGTATAATCAATAATCAACCCTAAATTTGTTGTAGTATTTACGACAGTTAGACGCTCCTCATCGATTTTTACATCAAGAGAATTCAATAAAGTGTTTGACAGCAGGACAAAAAAGCAACACTAAGCACTTATCCTTATTGAGCTTAAGATTGTTACCAGTTGAATATCCTACTATTGCCTCCAAATCATCATTAAGCTCATTGATTGAAGTATGTAAAGTGTTACCATTAAAGCTCTTATATATAATAATAATAATAATAAACCGTCTTTTATTAGAAAAAAAAAACAAATTACAGATAATTCGTATATTATTATCTATAATTAGATCAGTGAGCAGCTAATGGCGAAGTTTAGCTATGGCGGCTATTCTTACATTAACTGCATAAGAATATAGATGGTAAAAAAGTACAGCTGTAAAGAAAATAATAATGAAAATAAATGGAGGAAAATGCCCATGTAACTGATTATGATTACAAACTAAATAAAAATTAGCTTAAAAATATAATGCTGGAGAAAACCACCTTTAAGAAATACCATTGAGCAGAAGAGCTCTTAAGTGCTTTTTAAAACTATACAGCGGCAGGCTTTTTGTTCTGTTATCTAAGCTATTGTACAATATCCATGCATTATATGAAAAGGACCTGTTAAAAACAGTTGAACTATGAAGTGCCATAGTTAACGCGAATGTGTTTCTGATATGTCTTTGATGAACATTATACCTAAAAATTAGTCTTTCACGTAGATAAGTTGAAGTTCCAGAGACAAGTAACTTATGTATAAAGGTTAGATTGTTGTATTTAACTAAATCTGTCATCTTTAACCAACCTATTAAAGGATAACGATCCGAAACATGATCAAATTTTCTTAAACTAAATATGAATCGTACGCAGTTATTTTGTACTACAGATATTCTGTTACGACTTGCAACATCCAAACAAGGATGATAAACTAGATTGCAATAATTAAAAATAGATAACACAAAAGGTTCACACAAATTTTTTAGCACTTTAAAATTCTGCAAATTTTTGTTCGCATACAGAGTTCTCAGACGGATGTAACTTCTTTGTAAGAGGTTATTTAAATGTTAACGAAGCCGCACGTCTTCATCAATAAACACACCTAGACACTTGACACTTTCAGAAAAAGGAAGATTTTGATTGTTAATAGATATACTCAATGAAGCTTTGACTTCGTCTCTGCTGTGATTTGGACAAAACAGCACAGCAGAAGATTTGGAAGCATTAACGGTTAGGCTGTTATTGGCTGAGTAGATGCAAATAGAGTCAATGTCCTCGTTTATTTCCATAGTAGCAGTCTGGAGGTTCTCAGGGTAAAAGAAGTAAAGCAGTTGAGTGTCATCCGCATAAGACTGTAGCTGTGAATTTTGAATGGACTTAGCAATATCGGCTACATAAATTAAAAATAACAAGGGTCCTAAAATTGAGCCCTGAGGCACACCCGAAGTGATAAAGTGCTCCAGAAACTGAGACGCGCTGAGAACGGTGGGTTAGGTATGATTTAAAGAACTGCGGTGCTATTTTATCAAAACCATAAAATTTTAGGTTAGCGCACATCAGTGCGTGATCAACTCTATCAAAGGCCTTGGAGAAATCCAGTGAAACTAAGGCGACACACATTTTTTTTATCAAGGGCCCTGATGATATTGTCCACTAAATTAAGAAGAGCAGTTGTAGAACTGTATGATTTTCTAAAACCAGACTGATGTACTGGGAGTATGTCACTTGACTCTAAAAAATCTATGATTTGCAAATAAATGATTTTCTCCAAGATCTTTGACAAAACACTCAAAAGACTGATGGGCCTGAGATCCGAGAAATCGGTGGGCTTCCTGACCTTAGGTATTGGCTTTACTATTGCTCGTATCCAAGATTTAGGAAAGTAGCCCTTCTCAAGACACAGATTGATAATATGGGTCAAGTAAGGTAGTATAATAGGGAGAGATAGCGTAATCATAAAAAGAGGTATACAGTCAATACCCTTTGCATTTGACTTAAGGCCACTCACAACAGTTTTGATAGTAGTAGGCTCAACCAGAGTGAAGGAAAATCTCCGATTGCCAAACGTGTTATTGTGATAAAAATTGGATGTTGCTTTGTCGGGCTGAGCACAATGAAACACTGATGCAAAATAATCGTTTATAGCGCTTGGATCATTGAGGTGAGATGGAATACTTTCAGTTCTTGTCTTTGAATTAAAGCCACCGATATTTATGTTACCTAAAGCTCTCCAAAGTTCTTTCGACATATGATGCTCTTGTAAGTAAGATAGATAACCCGCTTTTTCACGCCTAATTGACGCAAGAGCAAAATTACGTTTTTCTTTGTAGCTTAACCAGCTCGATACTGTTTTATCGGATTTATATTTTCTAAGTACAACATCACGTCCTTTCAGAATAATTTCTAACGGAAAGGTCAACCAAGGTGCCTGACGTTTATTGACTCTCACCGTTGTGAGCGGCGCGTGGATATCAAAAACGTTAAGAATGTTCCTTGTAAGGAAATCAACTTTTTCATCGATGTCATTCAATAATATCAGGTCGTGCCAAACAATTGAGCTTAAATCACTACAAAATCCGTTTTCATCAAAGTTTTTAAAATCTCGAAAAGAGATGAAAGTTTGCTTAGTTTTTTTGACAGCAATTTCCAGCGAGCAACATACAAGTCGATGCTCGGAAATGTCCCCAACATCCAAAACCATTGTGTCTGTACAAAGTATTTGAAAAAACTGCATCAATTAGAGTGGCTGAAGTTTCCGTGATATGGGTGGGTTCTTTAACCATTTGGCAAAAACCATAACACGAAAAGCATTTATTAAGATTATTGTCGGCATTAGATAAATCAAAGTTTAGGTCACCTAATATTAAAACGTTATCATACTGACAGATGCACAAAGGCAGGACAGTCCCACACGTTAGCAAAATCGCCAAAGGACTTAGATGGGGGTCTGTAAATGACACCAATGCATTTTTCTTTATGAAGAGTAACCTCTAGCCAGATGCTTTCCACAACTGTGCTGGTATCAATACCAAAGTCAACAAGTCTCACCTGATACATAGATTTAATATAAATGCCAATGCCACCTCCTCGGCCTTCTCTATCTCTGCGATAAAAGTTATACTCTGGAACTTTAACAACTTCAGTAGGTATATTGCTAGTCAACCATATTTCGGTCACCGCGAAGAAGTGGTACTCTTGTTCAGTTAATATATCCATAAAGTCAGAAAAACTAGACAGGATAGAACGAACGTTAAGGTGACCAAATGTCACTGTTTTTAGATTACCATCCATACTTGATAATTGAATTGTTGAAGTTGAAAAAACGGACAAGAGAGACTTGTTGCGTACTGTTCAATCAAGAATGAAGATTTTTTAAGATTGGAACACTTTACATTTCCCATTGCCTCTGATTTACAAATTCTTAAAGGTGATATACCAGTGATGTAAGGATCATGCTCGTAAATAAAATGCACAATGTCAATGATACTAGAAAATTGCGATATAACGGTTAATTGCGCTAATTTAAAGTTATGTTGGAGTTTAAATAGCATCGTAGTTGATTTTAGATTTAAGACTATTAATGTGATTTTGAAGAAAGGAGCATGAATTCACATCATTGGCAGAGTGGTTTGTTTCAAATTTAGTTCTCACTTTCTCATTATACTTGGAGCAGTTTATGCATTTCAAAGTATTATTTGTACATTCTTTTAGAAGGTGATTACCAGTACAGTTTGGACAAGCAACATCTAAATTACAGTTTTTCTCAATATGACCCAAACCACTGCACTTGAAGCAACGAAAAACTCTGAGATGATCAGTGACAATGCACTTGCTCCATCCAATATATAAAAACCCACGAGAGAGTAGAGTACACCTTAACACTGGAGATACTTCCAGAACCAAATTTGTTGACTCACGAACTTTCAACTGGGTGATAATTTTCAAGTCAGCAACATCTAGATCGTCGTTGACTGACAGAATATTCTGCAATATCCTGTCGTTACTCCATTTTTCGAATAGCCTAACGTTACGAACAAGTAACCTGGGATTCAATAGTTTAGTCTTAAGGCGCAATTCCACTGAGGCAACAGTGAACGACATGCGGCATGCTACATGTCGCCTCTTGTTGACGTTCGACAATGTTGTCCAAAAGTCTATTAATGCCGCATGCGGATTTTGTTTCCCTATGTGGCATGTGCTTTGTCGTACATGAGTGTAGCATGCGTCTTAATCAATTCAATAGAGGCAACTTCAGTTTGCGGCATCATGTCTTTACAAACGGTTGCGGCGGCTGCATATCTGGTCAAGAAGCACAGAATGACTTTCTTAATAAATTGATTGCTGACGATCAAGCTTTATTTCGAAATTTTACTCGAATGAGTCAAGAAGATTTTGAATACCTATTAGAGAAGATCTCACCGATTATAAGAAAATCTGATACCAACTTTCGTGAAGCGATACCAACTCGTATTAGGTTATTAGTAACATTAAGATATTTGGCTACCGGCGACAGCTATGCATCACTTATGTATCTGTTCCGGATATCTGTACCAAGCATTTCACGAATTATTCCAGAGGTGTGCAAAGCTCTAATCGATGTCTTACATGATTTTGTTAGGGTAAGTAAAATTACAATGACTTATTTTTAAATAGTTTATTGTTCGTAAAAATAGCGTTTATATAATATATTAGTTTAGGGCTTAGAAACTAAAAACTCAGAGAGTACTGTGAAAGTCGAAAGATCTTGTTCTTTATTGTTTCCAAAGTTGTCAGATGGCTGTACATAAATATTGCTGGATTCAGAAGAGGTTGATTGGCGCAAACAAGCAGATGACACGGAGGGTGGTTCACTGCTCAAGGTGTCAGTTGGCAGTACATAGATATTGCTGTGATCAGAAAATCCTGATTGGTGAGAACTAGCAGAAGCCACGGAGCATGGTTGATTGTAATTACTTTCGTTGGTTTCACAAGCTGTGGAAGTGCGAGTGCTAGTTTGGTCATCAAATTTGCCCATACTTGCGTCATATAATATATTGTTGATCAAGTGCTTTGCAATCGTTTGTGCTCTAGGGCTTAGATGCCGCAGTTCATTTCCTACATGCTCTCCATACGTTGAAAACTCATCTCTTTGGCATGAACTTTTCAGAATATTATATGCTTCTTCCTCGCGATCGGAAGGAGATATAAAACGCTTCTTTTTCTCTGTCTTCTTCTTAGGGGCAATAACTATGTCCCTTCTCTCTTCACAGCTTCTGTGACCGTCTATATTACTGACTTCTGCTTCGGTATCTTGTGTGTTGGAGACCGAAATATCATCTTCATTCTGCAACAATAAATCGAGTATTTTATCTCAAAAAAATCAAAATTTATTGCTTCGCAACTTTATCAGCCACTTCGTATATTCGACTTTATTTTGGATGCGTAGATTGTTGAAAGTCAAACAACTTTTGTATAACATAATTAGCCGTTCTAGTAATTTTTTCGAATTCTGTATATAAACATTATATGAAATAGATAATAGGATTTTATTTTTTTCAGATTCCCGACACTGAAGATGGATGGAAAAGATAGCAAGGGATTTTGAAGTACTCTGGAATTACCCACACTGTATTGGAGCGTGTGATGGGAAACACATCGTCTTGCAAAACCCAAAAAACAGTGGCAGCTTATTTTATAATTACAAAGGAACTTTTAGCATTGTTTTGATGGCAGTTACAGATGCCGACTATAATTTTATATACGCCAATATTGGTTGTCAAGGCAGGATATCTGACGGAGGTGTATTTCGAGAAACAATATTTTATAAAAAGTTGGCAAATAATAATCTAGCATTACCGGCTCCGGAGTCACTTCCTGGGAGCAATAGATTATCACCTTATGTTATATTGACGGATGATGCGTTCCCTTTACAGGAACACATCTTGAAACCTTTCAGCGGCTACCATGACAAAGGCTCCTGTGAGAGGGTCTATAACTATAGACATTCACGCGCTCGCAGAGTAGTGGAAAATTCTTTTGGATTGCTAGCATCAGTGTTTCGTGTCTTTAGGAAACCACTTATGGTGCATGTGGACAATGCTGAAATCATTACAACAACATGCATTTATCTT
This sequence comes from Acanthoscelides obtectus, assembly GCA_963669975.1. Classification (NCBI taxonomy): domain Eukaryota; kingdom Metazoa; phylum Arthropoda; class Insecta; order Coleoptera; family Chrysomelidae; genus Acanthoscelides; species Acanthoscelides obtectus. Next base: position 61,926,116 of record CAVLJG010000010.1, on the reverse strand, counting down.
CATAACTTTTTGAGAAGAAGTAAAACGTCGAGACCACTATACTCTCCTCAGGGATCATTTGATCATGAAACACGAGATGGAAACATTATCCCAGGATCATGGAGGGTTACTACCCAAGGCGACAATGTCGTGCTGAATTTACAACATAGAGCTCGAAGGTCAACTTTTGAAGCTAAAGAAGTTAGAAAAGAATTTATGAGATTTTTTACATCAGATGAAGGGCGTGTGCCTTGGCAGGATTTTTATGCTTAAGCTTTATACCTATTAGTACAAACATAAATACCTATTGTAATTGAATATATGTTTTCTTGAAAATATTTACGATTGTAGTCTCACTAGAAACCAAATCGGGATTTTTATAGAAAACTATACATGTGCAAATGTTGAAAATGTAATGTAAAAAATTATGTACCTATAGTTTTGCTATAAAAAGATCGATTTGGTGCTGGTGCGACCCTATATTTTAGTGCAAAAAAAACTCTACGCAGATTCCTCTCCGTTGTCGCTGGCCGTTGATGTTGTTCGTCTATGTTTATCGACGTCTAGTAAAAAACTCAAAAGCTCAAACGCAAACCATTTGCCTTTCGTGAGAGGAGATGAGCCACTTTTCTTTGACTGTAGCTTTTTTCTTTCACGATGGAACGCGGAACGTAGATTTTTGATTTTATTTTTCACTTCAATCACGGTACATTCGTATTTCGTCGCTATTTGTTTTAACTTATCATTTTTAAGTCTGTTGTCTTTATAAGCAGCAATTTTATTATTCCATAATTCTGGAGAATTGTGATAATCTTCAATAAACAAAGTTGTTTTCTCTATAGTCCACTCCATGTCGCAAACTACATGTAGCACCGAACCGAGATGGCTATCGGATAAAAGCCGACATCGTTCGACACGCTGAATCTTGTAGAAAGCTGACGCATGCGTCTGGAAAACAGTGGTCAACATGTGGCATGCGGCATTGTCGCATGCCACATGTTGCTTCATGTTGTTCCAATTGAAAGACTGAGTGTAGCATGCGTCATTGTCGCATGCTACATGTTGCCTAAATGTTGCCTCAGTGGAAATGCGCCTTTACGCACCGTGTACTTTGAACCCAGTTTCTGGGTTACATGCGTCACCAACTTATCCATAGAAGCACCGTCTTCACACTGAATTATAACACCATTTTTTATTTTCTTTACTCCACTCAGGCAAAGTTTAAGATCACTTGGATTCACATTGTTTTGAATATCCTTAATTACAGCATCATTTGGAATAGATGTATTTTCTGATTTAATCATCACACCAGCTGATGGTTTGTTATTGTTAGTTTTTGCTGCTACCGAGTATGAAGAAACATGGCCACTTTTTGTATCACCTTGAAATCTTCCTGCTGTGACTGTAGCATATGAAAGGTTCATGGATGAATTTTTTTCTTTCAATGAATAATAATAATAATGTCTTTATTAATCCCTCCACACTGCGAGGCGAAGCCAGCTGGATACTCTACCACTTAACCTCACAGCGCAGGAACACATACAAAAGGAAAAACATAACAATGAATAACAATCGACTAAATAATATATACAATAATTAAGCTTAAATAGATTAATCTTAATATGTTGTACATCTATTCCACATAGCCCGCTCTAACAAAAAAGAACAATTAAGACAAAAAAAAATAAATGTATCAGCCAGCTTGGCTAGCAGACCCCAGAAGGTGGTTCTTAACGGCTTTCTTGAAAGCAAGTATTCCCATCTTTTTGTAATTGTCATGAAGACTATTGTACACCTTGACAGCGTTGTAGGTGAAGCTACGATGGAAAATGTTGCTCCCAGGGTTGCCAACTTAGTAGATTTTCTACCAGATCTGGTAGATTGCAGTCTTCATTTACTGAGCAAATTTACGTTTTAGTGGCTAGTAGAAAATCCAGTAGAATGAAAGAATCAGAATAATTAGTAAGCTACTTTCGATTTATATCATTATGAACCTTAGTTACTCATGTCAATTTGTCAATTGAAGTAATAATTCAAGAAAGTAGCAAACTGTCATTGGGAAATATCTTATTTTGATTTAGTTGAACATCGAATCGATAGATGGCAGAACCAATGAATTAATTTGCGTATGCGTGTTTCTTCTCTTAGTTCTCCTTTGTCGGAAATCAGGGGTACGAAAGTTAGATGAACGATTTTGCGCCTCGTTTTGGGATATCTATTGGGGTTGCACATCACTAACTGCATTATGTTTGCCAATTCCTTCGGTAGATGGCGCGAGAAATTCACCCGCCATCTTTTTGTCACGTGATTTGATCACGTCACGTTCTGAGCATCATCCACGGGAATCACAGTCATTGTTTTTTCTTGCACAGACAAGTGAAGTTTATCTCGTATTCGATGATTTAGGTGATTTTTGAACATTATTTACAGTATAATTTGTGTGCTTTCTAGTAGCTATAGCATACTATTCTGCTATTTTAAGACTGCCTGCCTAATTATTTGATTTTGGTAAGTGAGCATGATACTGATACATATATGATGTAAATTACTTTGAATTATTATGTATTACAGATTACAGAACCATGCCTAAACCGCAATATACTCAAAAGTTTCGAAACGCATGGTTAAAGGACCCTAGTTTAAAAGAATGGCTGTTGGTTATTGACAGCACTTTAGGAAGGGAAGCTAAATGCAAATTTTGTAGTAAAATACTTACGAGTCGTTACGCCGACCTTAAGAGCCATGGTGAATCCAAAAAGCATAAGGAAAACGCAAGCGTTTTTTCAGGGAGATCATTACAAGGAAAAGTTCAGCAAAAAATTCCATTTACTGCTGTTACTGACCAAGAAGATACCAAGTCTGCTGAAGGGAGATTAGCTCTTTTTATTGCCCAACATAGCTCTATAAATATATCAGATCATTTAATAGATATGTGTAAAAAAGCATTTATTAACTGCTCTGTCTCTAAGAATATGCAAATGCATAGAACCAAATGTAGTAATCTAATAAAAAATGTTTTATCGCCACATTTTGTCAGAGAATTATGTGAGGATATTGGTAATTCTCCCTTTAGTATTTTATTAGATGAGTCAACAGACATTACGGTCGATAAATATTTAGGATGTACAATAATCTATTTTAGTTATAAGACGAAACAAATAGTGAACTCATTTTTAGATTTAGTAGAATTAGAAAATTGTGATGCTAATGCAATTGTTGATGCTGTTTTAGAGACTTTAAAAAATTTGAATTCAAACCTTGCTAATCTAAAAGGTATTGGTACTGACATTGCGTCCGTCATGGTGGGCATCAACAATGCCGTATACGCAAAATTGAAAGAACGGGTTCCAAACCTAATTTTAATCCGTTGTGTTTGCCGTTCTTTGCAGTTGGCAGTTACTGCAGCTGCTAAAGAGTGTTTACCTAGGAATCTAGAATTCCTAATTCGAGAAACTTACAATTGGTTTCAACATTCTTCTTCTAGACAAATAAAGTACAGGCAATTATACGTTTATAATACTATAAATGAAGGCAATGATCCTTTAAAAATAACAGGGATGTCAGCGACACGATGGCTTTCCATTGAGTCTGCCGTTACACGAATTTTTGACCAGTGGGTTGAACTGAAAACTCATTTTTCAATTGTTAAAGATAGCGACAAATGTTATACTGCCCAAATGCTATACGAAATGTATAAAGATGATACCAATTATGCCTTTATATGTTTTCCCAAGCCAATTTTAGGTGAGGTTCAAAGAGTGAACAAAGCCTTTGAAGCAAAAAACGCAGAGTCATGTAAACAGCCGTTTCAAATTATTTTACGATGATATCGAGGCATTTGTTGTGCGCGACAATTAAATTAAAATAAAAGAAATGAAGGAGGCCGGTTTCTCAGATGAGGCAAATCTCCGAGAAAGGTGCATTCGTTTCCCCACAAAATTAATTAAAGAGATCACGCAAAGAATGCCTGATAATATTGACATTTTAAAACAAATCTCAATTTTTTCAGTCGAAAATACACTGCGTGTAATTAAACCTGATTTAATAAACATTCTCGAGCATTTCGAATATGATCCACAGCTAATTGAAAAAGTTAGTATTCAGTGGAAAAATATTACTTTAAAGCAGTGGAAAAATATTACTTTAAGGCAGTGGAAAATACCCAAAACACTATTGATTTTTGGTATGAAGTTCATTCGGCGCAGGACTGCAATGGAGAGTACCCATTTCGAGATTTAGCGACAGTTGCATTATCATTTTTAGTTCTGCCAAATTCAAATGCTGAATTAGAACGGCTTCTTAGCCAAATGAATTTAATAAAAACAAAGTTGCGCAACAGAATGAAATTACCTATGCTAAAATCAATTTTAAACATTAGATCTGGGTTGCAACGCGTTAATAAATGTTGTCATGACTATGAAATCCCTTAGGCGGTTTTAGCAAAAATAAAAAATATACAGAGCTATAAACCACTAGAATGGGAAAGTGATAATGACATCCTTGATGACGAGACGTTAAATATACTTAACTAATCCCGTTTAAAAGATGTAAATTTCTATTGTTTATTTCTATCCGTTTCCAATTAGATCTTAGAGTTTCTTTTTATTTATTTTTTTGTTGTAATATTTTTTTTATTTTTTGACAGGATTTGTTTGACTGTATTAATAGTGAATTATTTTTATTTTTAGAAAGTGTATTTTTTATTATTCGTGCAAGGACTAAAATTAATGCGTCTATTTTTGTTTCGTTTCTAGATAAAATATATTTTTTACTACTACTAATATTACTAAATGTTCTGCTTTTATTTATAGATTTACCTTTATCTTTAATATTTACAAAATATTCAAAATATATTTTCACAATATAGTATTACTAATTTGAAATACTATATGTCCAAAGATCTAAATTAGAGTAAAAACTAAAAATACTCGTACATAATATGCGCACACGCCTTTAAAACCTAAAACGTAATTAACTGCAAAATGAGGGTTAGCTATAACTAGAAGATTTTCTGGTAGATTTATGAAATTCATAATTTTCATCTAAGGTACACCGGGGCAAGTGTGACCCAAAATTTCTATAGTTCAACTTTTTCGCGTTGTATTTCCTATTTTTAATTATGATATTCACTGAAATTTTGAGAGTATAGTCTTAAGTATATGTAGAAACGAAATCTACAAACACAAAACAAAATCAGTATAGATTTTTTTCTAGAAATTATTTTTTTCATGTTAGAATAATGGTTTACACTTCCCCAGCAAATTGGGGCAAGTGTAAATACGCTGTCTGAATTACTACAAAAGTGTTGAGACTTGATTGGGGCTAGTGTAAATAAAAGAAGAGACTAAATATAATCAGATTTTTTTACTAGGATATATTTTGCTCAAATGTGATGTTGAAATGGAAGTGTCCTCTTCTGTGAATATCTGGGGCAGGCAAACAGTGTTGTATTTCATCTCTTCTTATAACTGAGACATCTGGAGTATCTGGCCAATGAAATTGTGATGAAGATCCCGAGCGTCTTGCAAATTTTGCTTCTAAACATGTCTCTACTTCTGTTACTTGCCGTACATAAAATTTAAATGATTTTTTAGTAGCAAATTTTACTAGAATCCAGTCCCCTATTTTCAGTTCTTGAGGATCTTTCTCCAGGTATTTCACGAATTCTTCTTCTTCACGCAAATCATTTACTTCATCGTCTAAGTCAAAATCATCATCTGAAGTATTGACTTCCATTTCTTCAAAACTATCTTCATCTGTGTCTTCTTCGTATACTTGCTTTCTTTTCAATTTTTTACCATCTTTCTTAGTTGTCGACTTCTCTGGTTTTTTAATTTTGTTTGCTTTCTCGTTCAATTTAGCAACTGCTTCCAAGGATGTAATAACTTCGGCACCTATACATACTCTCTTTCTGATCGATTTCGCTGGTTTTGGCATCTGTTTTAGCTGTTCTAAGAGAATGCTCTCAAAACTTTCTGTGTTGTTAACTGGCGGATTCTGGTGTTCTGAACTGGTCGATGGCATTTCCGGATTTATTGAATTTACTGACGATGTCTGCGGAGTTGGTGGTACTGTTGAAGTGGATGGCAAATTAAAACGCTCTTCTAATGTTGATCGTAAATTTGATTGCGCTACTTGTGCTTCTTCCGGATTGTTATTCTTGCAGTTTGAATCACACCACCTTTTATATGCTTCTCGATCGTTGTTCAACGGGAATGACCTCATTATTAAAAGGATATATCCCCCTTTCTCAAATCCTTTGATAAGTAACGAAGGGTTTACTTGTGACCAGATTTTTGATAAAATGGTACAAAACATAGGTTTTGGTAGTTTCGTACCATAGTTTTGTCTCTGCCGTTTTATGAGCTCTGCATCCCATGCCATTTTTAATGACTTAAAACACATAAATCCATAGGTTGTAGCAGATGGCTGGAATGAGGCGGAAGTTTCACTATAAACACATCATTAGCTATTGCCTTTTCTATCAAAGAAATACTAATGTGAAACGTGTGACCATCCAATATTTGGTTAAAAATTGTTTTCATAATATTTTTGAATTCCGTTTCCATCCACCCATTTTTAGTGGCTGAATAAGTCATTCCCGGGTATTCCTCAGTTGGAATCCAACTATTCCATATGTGTTTACCCTTGAACACTACGAGTGGAGGAAGTTTTTCACCTGCAGCGTTTCCCCCAAGGAGAACTGTTATATTCTCTCGTCCTGGACCACTTGTTGTCCTATGGGCTGCTCTACCCTTCTCTCCAACAACTTTTATCCGGGATGGATCCAGGCAGAATCCGGTTTCATCAATATTATAAATTTGCGATGCTGCGATATTTTCAATATGCTGTTTGAGGATATTGAAGTAATCATACATAACAAATGGATCCATAGACCTCTTTCGAGCCACTTCCACAGATTGTGGTTTTTTCTGGCTTAAATGAAATGCTTTCGTGAATCTGACGAAATAATCATTGCCAGGAACTCCATTCTTGAAAGGGGTTACTATATTATTTTCTTTCACATACCGCCCAATTAGTTGAAGAACTTCTCTCTTTGATAGTCCCATACCCCATTTTTCGAGTATTTTAATACTGTTGGAAAATTTTTGTTCTACATCATAAGGCAGAGCTGGTGCCCTACCCCCCGTATTACTTTTTATACCCCGTTTACCCTTTACATGAGTAAATAAAGTAGCTTTGGGTATTTTGTACAATAACGCAGCTCTATATAATGTTAGAGTACCTCTCTGCACAGCTTGTACTGCCTCTTTCAAATCGTTTTTGCTATAGGCTGGAGGAGCTTTCTAAAGGTGGGTCCAGACATGCAACAAAACACCGTATCGTAACAGCACTGCGTAACAAGTGTAGACGTTGGAGCGTATCAACGTAACCCCGCAACATAGTATCATCGAGGCGTCCCACGAGATGTCGGTATTTTGGTGTCGCATCACGCGCTGATGTTGCACCACTGGATTGCAGGTTTGGACTGGTCTGCGTAACAAAGGTGCGATCTACTTTTTTTCTGTGTTTTGAGTAATACTGACAGGTTTATTATGGAGTGGACTGAAGAAGTAACGATTAAATTCATTAACAGTTATAGAAGCAAAGAAATTTTGTGGGATCCACAAAATTCCCAGTATTATAATAAAATAAAGAAAAACGATTCTTGGAATGAGCTCGCTGTGGAATTTAAAACCACGATAGATGAATGCAAAAAGAAAATGAATGTGTTATTGTCGGCACTTAGGCGAGAAAAAGCAAAAATTAAAAAAAGCAAAGGCACAGGAACAGGTAAATGTGAATAATTACATTATATTTTTTATTTATGTATTTTATTTACTTATTAACATATCGAACATATTATATTCATTGCAGGTCGTTCTGATGTGTATGAAAGTAGTTGGTTTGCTTTCAAAAGCTTGCTGTTTCTTTGGGACAAAAATAAAGTTCGACAGACAAAAAGTACCGTAAGTATTGTGTTACGCATAATTATCTTGATACACAAGTGGATCTTCATTTTGAAAGTATAGTGCCAATTCGTCTCTGATTATTTTCGCGTTATCAGTTGGTTTTCGGGGAATATTTTTAAGTGGCAATAGAGAAGACATTGTTTCATTTGTTGCTCTTGGTAAAGGTGATTTGGTATCGAACATGTCATGTGGCATATACAAAGTAGAAGATGTAGAGCTTTTTCTCAAGAAGTTATGTAGATGAGCTATTGCCATTACAATTATTTCAGCTTTTGCGGGTTCAAGTAACATGGGTTTACGGAGTACTCGAAAAACGGCCGAAGCAATACCAAACACATTTTCTACAGTTCTTCGAGCACAAGATAATCTATAGTTGAATATTCTTTGTATGGATCCTTTGAGATGCGTTCCCGAAAACGGTTTCATTAGCGAATCAGTGAATGCAAATGCCTCGTCTCCGATGAAAAAATAAGGAATTTTCCGTTGCATGCCTTTTAAAGTTTCTGGTTCAGGAAAATTCAACTGATTTTTCACTAGTTTTTTGTAAAGTGAACAATCTTTAAAGATACCACCATCTGAAATTCGCCCTTGGCCACCAGCATTGACGTACAAAAAATTATAATTAGCATCCACTAAGGCGAAAAGAACAACGCTGAACGTAGATTTGTAGTTGAAAAATTCGCTTCCAGTGTTGCATGGTGCTTGAATAACCACATGCTTTCCATCTAAAGCTCCAAGGCAATGCGGAAAATTCCAGGTTTTTTCAAATTGCTTTGCCACGTCCAGCCATGATTCTGGTGTTGTCGGTATCTGCAACAACTAGAACAAATTGTGTCATGAGAAATTACGCGATATGCCCACAAATAACTGATATCTTTATTTTCTATCGCAATGTGAATATTCTTGTAAATGACTAGGACTACTATTTAATTACAGATTGAAGATGAAGAAACAGATGATAATGAGGTATCTGATGGTGAATCAACATTGACAGATAACGACGTTGTGAAGGAGACTCAGGAGGTTATACATAATAGACCGAAAAGAAAATTGACGGATGTAACACCAATTAGAAAACAGCAAAGAAAAAGTGAAGATTCTGATAAATTAGATAGAGCTTTTCAGATACTGTCAAAAGCATGAGTAAACGCCAATAACCCAGAAGGACACAACGAATGTCAGATATTTGGAAATCTTGTGGCTAAAAAATTGGCTAAATATTCGCCTGAATTGCAGACCAATACACAACAAGCGATTATGAATATTTTATTTAAAGCAGACAGCATCCATATTCGCCAAAATTCAAGCAATTTCCAATCCCCACCACAACGTACTGACACTATTCACTCATTTTTTTCGAATTATCAGGCTAACCAAGAATCCTGTTTTAATCAAGAGCCATCACAGTTGTCATCTCCAACATATAGTTATGGTAATTCAAATCCCTCGACCTCGAGTGACAATAATACTCCTCTCCCTCCTTCTTTGCCACACGAGTTATTGGATATGTCCCACATTGAACTACAGAGCTTGTAGTTAGTGCAAATGTTTAATGTGAGCAACAGTTTATTTAATGTAACCAATATTTTGTTTAAAATATAGAGTTATTGTGTCAAACCTTTATTTTTTTACCTGTATATTGTCATGTAATCCTTCTATTATTGCTTCACACACTTCAGGAACTATAGTGCTTATAGATTGCTTAGATATTTTAAAGAGGTACTGAAGACTTGTGAAGGAATCACCAGTCGCCAAAAATCGAAGCGTAGCTGCCAATCTGTCTTGTACAGAAATTGCCTTTCTCCAGCTGGTATATTTTCGTAATATTTTGGGTCCAATCAAATTAATCAAATATTCAAAGTCTGTTGCGGACATTCTGGTGAAATTTTTGTAGAGGCCACTCATTTTCAAGCCTATGAGCAAATTACTTCCACTGTACACATTTCTTTTTACGAACAACTGCCTCTGCCAAAAACGTTTTTCTCTTCGCTTTTTTTGATTCTTCTTAACATAATAATGCATGAATATATAGGCAGCAGCGGCGACTTCCATTATAAACGCACTAGGAAAAACGGAACGACAGAATGTTCTGCTTTGAAGATACGCGATGGTATGAAAAAAAGTACACACCGTGACTTAGACGCGTAACACATAGTTGTTGCGGGACGGTGTTATTACACGGCGTTTTGTTGCATGTCTGGACCCACCTTTACGTATGTAATTCCGGACCATGTTCTGAAAACAACGGGAAAGTGTAAACGTAATAGAATTATTGGGGCAAGTGTAAACCACAACATTTAAAAAAAAATCTTTAAAATTCAGAAAAGATAAGTTTATTTACTAATAGAGTGCTTACCAGAAATTACGATGAAAAGTCGTCAAAGTTTTAATACAAAGAGATTTTTATAAGAGACTACAGAACTGCGTCGTCAACTGTAAATGCAAACACACTAAGTAACGAAATGTGATGAAGCGTTCGTTTTGCTAGCGCGCAAGACATCTATTGCGATGCTTAGCCGGTATCATAATAAACCTACTTGGCCATAGATGGCGCCATTATGATAGAATTTAAGACCACAAATTGGCATAGGTTACACTTGCCCCGTATTTACACTTACCCCGGTGTACCTTAGTAGATTTCTGGTAGATCTGGCAGTGTGATTTAGTAGATTTGATTACCGATGTGTTGGCAACCCTGGTTGCTCCTATAACTAGGTATATGGAAGTCAGAGTTATGTCTTAGATTCCTGTAATTAAGATCCCCACGTGGTACCAGCCTTTTTAGTAGATAAGTAGGTGGCCTATTGATTTCTTTCGTTGTAATAAAATTAGTAAGTTATATGTGAAAAGCTGGTCAACCCTCAACCATCTAAGCTCATTGATCTTCTTAGACACATGGCTAAACTTTCGCAGACCACAAACGAACCTACAGCAGCTATTTTGAATTTTTTGTACTCGATATCTAGTCACGTAATCAAGACAAGGAAAGTAAACAGCAATTGAATAATTTATTAACGATAGAACCAGAGTCTCAGCCAGTTTTTTGCGAGTCTTGAAATTCAGAATATAGCGATTGGTGTATAATAACTTCAAACGCATGTATGTTAAGCGAGATAAATGAGTAACATGTTGTTTAAACCTCAAATCTGAATCCATGGTGACCCCTAAATACTTCGCATGGTCTACTATAGGAATATGGGTTTCGTTAAGACTAGGAACAATTGTGCCATCTAACCGTTGTACTAATTGTTTTGGGCCAAATAGCATAGTAGAACATTTTGAAGCATTGATCTTCAGACAATGTCTTTTGCAGTACTCTTGAATGTTAACTAGATCTAAATTCAATTTATATGATGCTTCATGCATGTCCAAAGAATCAAAAGACAGAGTTAGCTGTATGTCATCTGCATACGTTTGAATATTACAGTGCTGAAGGCAAGTATGTAGATCAAAAGTATAAACTAAATAGAGTAATGGTCCCAACACAGAGCCTTGAGGTACGCCAGATGCCACACTCTTTGCCGAAGAAAATCCCTTACGTGTTTTCACCTTCTGGGTACGATTGCGCAAATACGAATCGAAGAAACGTAGTGGCTTGTCAGAGAGACCATAAAATTTGAGCTTACTCAAGAGAATACCATGATGTACCATATCAAAGGCCTTAGAGAAGTTATAGGTCTTAAGTCTGAGAGACTTTTTGGATTTTTACATTTAGGCAAGGGCTTGACGAGAGATAGTTTCCAAGCATCAGGGAAATACCCAGCCTCCAGGCAACAGTTCAATAAATGCGTCAGTGCTAGTAGTACTCGAGGCAAGCAATGCTTCAGCATTGAGACTGTTATACCATCCGAATCTGCTGCATTCGATTTTAGCGACAGAATAATTTCTATCAACTGAATAGGTAAATATTTATCTACATTAGTTTTGAGTTTCAATGAATGTACAGCTTTCCAGAGATGCTTGTTACTATTTAGTTGTTCGCTGAAGCTCAGATATGCTGCTTTCTCACGCCTAATAGTGGAAATGACATCAGTTTCTTAATTTCTGGTAAAATTCGAGACTAGCTGGACTTTTTACAATCTGATACTTTCTAAAGGCTTTATCTCTCTCAGAGATTAAAAGTTTTATGCCACCTGTAAGCCATGGAGCATGATGGTTAGTAATACGTACTGAAACAATAGGAGCATCACAAATACACAATATGATTAGAAAAAACGTAACTTTATCCTCTAAGTTACTCATGTAATATAACTGATAACTCTGATCTCCGAAACATGCATTAATAATGATTTTACAGCAGATATAGTAAATATTCCTGAGTACACTTTTTTCCATATTGATCGAGTGGGACGTGGAGGAGGAGTTGGTGTTTATTTAAGGGATTCACTGAGAGGTAAGCTGGCATTGCAAGATTTTTTATGTCCAGACGGTATGGAGCAGGTTTGTGCGGAAATAGTGTTGAATAATCTAAAAATTTTCTCTCATTTGTGTCTCGTCAGTACGATAGTACATGCTTACTGGGTGATATAAACGTTGATCAACTTACTGACCATTTTTGTCTAGACTACATAACGTGTTACGATATGGTATCTCACATCGCCCAACCAACTAGGATAACTTTATCCACGGCAACCTCCATAGATATCCCATGGGATGATATACAGGGTGGCCAAACACGTGACGTCATAAAAAAAATTAGATTCTCCACATCGAGAGGAACCCAAATCACCCCCATATATATGGTCCGATTTTGTTTAGTTTAGGAGTTATGATTTTTTTTCGGATTTTTCGAGAATTTTTGAGTTCTGTGTTTATTTTTACCATAACTTCGTTAATAATTGTGATAAATGCCTGCTTTTTTCACGATTATGTAGCTAAGACCTAAGGCTTAACTATCATATAATCATTCAAGTCATGTAACTAATACTACTTTTTAATTTTTTTCAAAATCTTCGAACATAACAAAAAAGTAAAAAAGTGCAACAACTTTGAACGTTTATAAAAAATTGAAAAAACATGTTCTTACTATTCGTAAGTATCTTAAAAACTTCCTTACGGTATCAGCTATTTACCGTAAAAATTTCATCAACCTAGCTTTACTACATGCTACCGTAATTGTGGCTCAAATAGAACCGAACCCAAAATTGGATAACCCTCTGCTCAATAGAAATTGTTAGTTTCGGAAAAAAAATTTGCAAAAACCACAAAAACACGTTTGATTTTTACTGAACAGCAGATTATTATTCATTTATGTTATTTACAAGAGGTTTTCAAAATGTCTGCCTCTAACAGAAATGCACAGTGTACACCTACGTATGAAATTTTGTTTTAAATCTCTAAATGCTTGTGTGTTGTTTTTCAACACATGTGTCGCTTCTTGAATTTTGTTCCTCAATGAATTTTCATTTGCACATTCTTGGGCGAATGTTATGTCTTTAAAATATCCCCAAACAAAAAAATCAATGGGGTTGAGGTCAGGGGAGCGTGGAGGCCATCGTATCGGTCCGTTTCGTCCGATCCATCTGTCTGGGAACCTTTCGTTTAAGTAGTTTCGCACGATCGTTGCGTTGTGGCATGGTGCACCATCATTCTGGAACACCATGTTCCGTCTGGCTTCCAGGCTTGAATCTTCCAGCAATAATGGTAGGCTATTTTCAAGGAAGCTTTTGTAGGCTACCGAATCCAACCTTGACGGCAGTTCAAATGGACCGATAAATTCCATATTGAATATTCCTGACCACATGTTCACACTAAAACGGTGTTGAAATGTCGACGGCCTTGACTGGTGGGAGTTTTCAACAGCCCAAGTATGTAAATTATGGATATTGAATATCCCTGTTCTTTCAAAACGTGACTCGTCAGTCCATAAAATTTTATCAAAAAAATCGGGATCCTCTCGTTGTCTTCGCAGCATTGTCTCGCAGAAATCCACTCTTAACTGGTAATCTGAAGGCATCAACGCTTGAACTCTTTGAACATGATAGGCATGATAACCTTCTTCATGAAGAATATTTTGTATCGATGTTCGTGGTATTCTAAGGTTTTGTGCCATAGATCTCGTACTCGTTGAGGGATTCCGGCTAATTTCTTCAAGTACTACTTCTCTGCGATCCGGATCAGCTGTAGGATATCCTTCATTGCTTCCTCGTCCTGGAATGCGGCCTGCCATGAAAGTGTTATGTGTGTTAATAAAAACACGGTGGTCTGGGTAATGCTCAGGTTGTGGTCCGCCTCGGCGTATAAGTTGTTCCCGGTACAGCTGAGCTGCTAAAGTGCCGTTGCCTTGAGCAACGCCATAATAATAATGCATCGACATTTCAACACCGTTTTAGTGTGAACATGTGGTCAGGAATATTCAATATGGAATTTATCGGTCCATTTGAACTGCCGTCAAGGTTGGATTCGGTAGCCTACAAAAGCTTCCTTGAAAATAGCCTACCATTATTGCTGGAAGATTCAAGCCTGGAAGCCAGACGGAACATGGTGTTCCAGAATGATGGTGCACCATGCCACAACGCAACGATCGTGCGAAACTACTTAAACGAAAGGTTCCCAGACAGATGGATCGGACGAAACGGACCGATACGATGGCCTCCACGCTCCCCTGACCTCAACCCCATTGATTTTTTTGTTTGGGGATATTTTAAAGACATAACATTCGCCCAAGAATGTGCAAATGAAAATTCATTGAGGAACAAAATTCAAGAAGCGACACATGTGTTGAAAAACAACACACAATCATTTAGAGATTTAAAACAAAATCTCATACGTAGGTGTACAGTGTACACTGTGCATTTCTGTTAGAGGCAGACATTTTGAAAACCTCTTGTAAATAACATAAATGAATAATAATCTGCTGTTCAGTAAAAATCAAACGTGTTTTTGTGGTTTTTGCAAATTTTTTTTCCGAAACTAACAATTTCTATTGAGCAGAGGGTTATCCAATTTTGGGTTCGGTTCTATTTGAGCCACAATTACGGTAGCATGTAGTAAAGCTAGGTTGATGAAATTTTTACGGTAAATAGCTGATACCGTAAGGAAGTTTTTAAGATACTTACGAATAGTAAGAACATATTTTTTCAATTTTTTATAAACGTTCAAAGTTGTTGCACTTTTTTACTTTTTTGTTATGTTCGAAGATTTTGAAAAAAATTAAAAAGTAGTATTAGTTACATGACTTGAATGATTATATGATAGTTAAGCCTTAGGTCTTAGCTACATAATCGTGAAAAAAGCAGGCATTTATCACAATTATTAACGAAGTTATGGTAAAAATAAACACAGAACTCAAAAATTCTCGAAAAATCCGAAAAAAAATCATAACTCCTAAACTAAACAAAATCGGGCCATATATATGGGGGTGATTTGGGTTCCTCTCGATGTGGGGAATCTAATTTTTTTTATGACGTCACGTGTTTGGCCACCCTGTATATCATCCCATGGGATATCCATGGAGGTTGCCGTGGATAAAGTTATCCTAGTTGGTTGGGCGATGTGAGATACCATATCGTAACACGTTATGTAGTCTAGACAAAAATGGTCAGTAAGTTGATCAACGTTTATATCACCCAGTAAGCATGTACTATCGTACTGACGAGACACAAATGAGAGAAAATTTTTAGATTATTCAACACTATTTCCGCACAAACCTGCTCCATACCGTCTGGACATAAAAAATCTTGCAATGCCAGCTTACCTCTCAGTGAATCCCTTAAATAAACACCAACTCCTCCTCCACGTCCCACTCGATCAATATGGAAAAAAGTGTACTCAGGAATATTTACTATATCTGCTGTAAAATCATTATTAATGCATGTTTCGGAGATCAGAGTTATCAGTAGTCAATAAATCTACAAACGAATCAAAGCCAGTAAACAGAGATCTTACATTCAAGTATCCAACAACAAAATGGTTATAAGTATTTGTGCAATTATCCATAAGCAATCTGAATTTTCAAATTATCGATCTTCATTTTGTAATAACTGCAAGAGGTGTCACTTTCAACATGCTTTGTACACCAGTTAGTTTTATATCTATCATTATGAAACTTACAGTCAGGACAACAAGAATCATCAGCTTTACAATCTCTAAATTCATGAAAACCTGAGCACTTAGAATAGACAACATTCTTGCTTCGGCAATCTTTCTTACCATGACCAAATTTTCAACATTTGTAACAACGTAGCAAATATAAGTTTTCCCTCACAGTAAATCTCACCCAGCCAATGCAAACAAACCCTTTGCTACTAAGTAAATTGAACGCAGGAGGAACCATCTCGATAAAAAAAATTTTCTGCATTTTTAACCTTCTAGCAACTAATTATTTTTATATCATCTGAATTAGCACCTAAATTATTATTGAATATTAAATCGTCAACAAAACTATCAACAAATTCAAGTTTATCTGGACCAGGATTTTTGAAACAGTCGTTAGATACACCCTTTATCATTCTAGGAAATACTTTGGCAGGCTTACAAACAACGAATTTATTTCCTAAATCAGATTTTAGAGAATCTTTTAAACACTCCACATCTTTTTTACTATGACAGCTGATCATCAGACCATTTGTGGTGAATTTAGTCTTGTTGATATTGACATTAAGAGCACCAGGCGAATAACGAGAATTTAAAATCATTTTCGACAGTTTTGTACGAAGTAGAATGATCTGCAGGCTTAATCAACAAATATGACTGGTGTTTTTTTACGATAGCACTGTACGAAATACAATATTTGTTTTTGCTGCTGATACCCACTGGGTGACTTCGAAATTTATTTTCAAGGTCACTTATGAGTTTTTTCTGAATTTCCACAATATAAGATAAAGAATGCACACGTCGTATGGTAAAAAAATAACAGACTTTATTGCAGGAACGAAGAGTGGTTACAAGTATTGTATTGAACAAAATCTGTCTGTGCCTCGATATAATTCTAATATTTATAGGAAAAATAACAGAGCTGTATCGAAAAAAAAGAAGTAAAAAGCAAATATTTCTTGATGGGCTTGCTTGCCATACAATTCAATTTGTTGGAATAATGGGCTTGAACCACATAGTTATGTTACCAACAGGATTCCACAACTCCTCCCTCCTACGAAAAGTTAGTCTCCAACTTAGAGAAAATTTAATTTTCAGTTACAATATGGTTCCAAAGCTGTAAGAGTCGTAAGAAAGGTTTTGCAACTTAGTATGAACTATTATTTCCAAATGATTTTGGTAATAAGAAGGATTTAAAAAGCTAAAATTACTTTCAAGTAAAGGCAATGATAATTCAATTTGCTTGTAGTCTTTAATATCAATTGAAATAATAGTATTAATAGTATATTAAGTGAATATGAGGACAATTTTCCAACATAGATGGCTTACATGTGCCTGTTTAGTAATTAAAAACATAAATGCGGATTGTTACTTAGTTTGATTAAATTGGAGCAAAATCTTTCTTCTTCAAATTACAAAGTAAAATTGCTTGGGATCTTTATTAATTCATTCCTTATAATTAACGGATACAATTCAAAAACACTGTAAGTTTTTACGGTCAAGAAGAGGTACACGAATTACGAATATGATTCATTTCGCAAAGTTACAATTGATAGTTCGCAAAGATTCAGTATCTCAAAAGGGTGCATTGTTTCAAAATCTAACAGATGATCTTTATGGTATAAAGTTCGCAAATGTTCAATGAGGATATTTATTTCCCTATGATTTAATGAAAGAATGGATAGGACGCTCAAATGATTAATTTGAATTTAAATTTATTTGATGTGCGATTTGCTCGAAGAATTTCATTTGAAAAGCCATATTTTGTGTAACAGAAACTGCATTCTTGGATATTGATAGTATTGTGCTCAAAAGTGCCTTGCAAACCTTTACAGAAGAAAATAACTTTTTAATTCTGTAGATTCAGTGCGTGTTGATTGTAGTTTTGGATTGGTTATATAATTTAAATTAATAAGGAATTGAGTTTTATGACGATTTTCGATTAATCTTGAATTTCCTAGCGGCAGTTTGATTACCGGAGGTGCTTTGAGCAGAGGGTTCATCAGTAGCGCTCGAATTGGTAGGCATTGGACTGGTAGAGCTCTGTAAAGGATTTTTACGTTGAGGCTTGATTCGTCTCAGCATGTGTTTTCTATCTTTGATTAAAATTTGATTTCCTTGTTGTTTGAAAATAGTGTGTTTTTGATATTTTGGTTTGTCCTTAGTTTGTCTGATTGGGATTTTGATATACAGGGTGATCCGTAATTATTGCGACAAAATGATAGGGGTTGTAGAGGGCATAAAAATATACAATTTTGCCTTATAAACCCCTGTTCGTAAATATGCCGTTTGAGCACTACCGCTAATTTTACCTTAAGAGCTCATAGGAGAAACAAAAAATTCACCAGCTGTAAAATGTTCGTCTAGCACATTTCATTGGTCTCGCCGGTTTGTAAAAAAAGCCTGCTGTGTTTACATTTTTGTTATCGTAAATTCTCCACACCGATTCATTTAATTTATCTGAGTGGTGCGTCAAACTAGATAGTAAATAACAGTACCTTAGTGTTAAAATGCAGCGTTATTCGTATGCAGAACTTGCGGATATGCATTTAATTTAAGGAGAAGCTGGTGGTAACGGAAGGCGAGCATCGCGAATCTACGCCCAATGGTTTCCAGAACGTCCTCATCCGCATCAAGCCATTTTTGCAAGGATTCATGGACGCGTCCGCACATGTTCAGGACATACCGGGGTATGCCGCAGAGTTCGCCGATCATTGAACAATCGTGCACAGCTGTGTATTGAGCAAGGTGGAGGACACTTTGAGCAATTACTGTAGGTAAGCTGTTTCAAGAAACTGACCTTTTTTTTTGTTGCAGCCCAAACGGCATATTTCCGAACACGGGTTTATAAGGCAAAATTGTTCATTTTGATGCCCTCTATAACCCCTATCATTTTGTCGCAATAATTATGGAACACCCTGTAGATCTGAGATTTTAAGACGGGGATCTTAGATACGCGTTTTTCGTTAATTTTGTTAGTTTGTTTTTTTAATTGATTATAAGAATCGTGAGCGATTTGTTCATTAATTTTGTCATTTTCTAATATTTGTTTAAGATGTGATGAATAAGGGTCTTCAGTACTACCGTATAATAAATCAAAAGGTGTATGTTTTGTAGTAGAATGAACAGATTGATTGTAATTTAATATAACGTCAGTCATTAGGTCAGTAGTAGTGTCTGTTTTTCGAGTCTGTCGTAGGATTCGAAATTTTTCTCCAATGGTACTATGTAATCGTTCAATTGGTGCAATAGAACTAGGATTGCTGGTGCTTCCTAAGTGCAAATGTATTTCATGAGCTTTATAATAATCTTTAATAACTTCTGAACGTAATTCTCCATAATCGGCATGAAGTGATTTTGGAAATCCATGATGTGAAAAGAAATGCTTCATTTTAGATAGTATGTCAACGTGATTTCGTGACAGGGTCTGATAGGCTTGGGCATATCGACTAAAGTGGTCTATAAAAGTTACATATTTAGTATTTTCAATAGTAAAAATATCTATGAACACTAGTTGGAATGGTTTGTTACTGAAAAATGGGCCTTGGATTGGTTCTTTGTAAGGTTTTCGTTCGTATTTAGCTTTCAAACAGATTTCGCATTTATTAATGATGTCAGTTATAAGGTCTTTAAGTTTTGGTGTATAGTGAGTCTTTTGGAAATGAGAATAAGTTTCATTAATTCCGTTGTGAAATTTATGATGGTACAAAGTTATTTCGTCTTTCATTTCTTGTTTGTCTAAATAAATTGGTTTAAATGCAGCTTTTTCTAGTACAATATGTTTTGCAGAAAAAGATTGTGTCATAATTTCACTAAGTATGGGCAAAAGTTTCTAATCGTTGTACCAAATTCCGTATTTAATACCAGGGGTACAATAATTTTGTATACAATCCAAAATAAATGAGGAACATAAGTGATTAATTAAAGAGCACCTTAGTGTCTTATTCGGAAGTAATTTGATCTTGTTTTTCTTTTTACCTGTTATAAATTCAATTCGGTGAGGATAGGCATAAAAGTTTTTGTCTGAAAATTAGATCGAGTTTGGGTTTGATCCAGGCGAAGTGTGTCTCGTGTTAGTTGATCTGTTGTCTGTTTCGTGAGTAGTCATTTCTGATTCGGGTGCGTTAGGGATCATTGATTCGGTTTCGAGATAATCCTGAACATTTATCTGGATTCGGCTTAAGGCGTCAGCAACTAAATTTCTTTTGCCTTTTTTGTATTTGATTTCGAAATCGTATTCCTCAAGTTTGATTTTCCATCTAATTAATCTCTGGTTTGGTTCTTTCAAATTTGATAACCACACCAAAGGTTTATGATCAGTCTCAATCAGAAATCTATGTCCAAATAAATATGGTCTAGAGTGTTTGCATGAATCAATAATGGCTAAGAGTTCTTTTTCAATGATGGAATAATTTCGTTCAGCAGAGTTTAATGTTCTTGAATGAAAACTGATAGGTCTTCCGTCTTGTGATACAATACGTCCTATCGCAATATTTGAGGCGTCGGTTGTTAACGTGAACGTTTTTGATAAATCAGGATATTGGAGTACGGGTGAATTAGTGATAGTCTTTCTTATTACATCAAAAGCTTGAATGTAATCAGGATCTAAAATGTTGATTTTCTCGTCTTTCTTTAAACATTTAGTGAAAGGTTTGGTAATTTTGGCAAAGTCTTTAATGAATTTTCTGTAATAGTTGGTTAATCCTAAGAATGATTGAATTTGTTTGATAGTTTTGATAGTTTTTGGTATTGGAAAATCTTGAATGCATCTGATTTTATCCGGATTTGGTTTAATTCCGTTTGGCGTTATTACCTGTCCCAGAAATGGAACGTCTGTTCTTAGGAACTCTGTTTTGTCAAGTTGTATTTTCAATTGATGTTTAATTAAAGCTTGAAATATAGATTTCAAATGAATAAGGTGGTCTTGCAATGATTTTGAGAAAATTATTATGTCATCTAAATAGACGAAACATATTTTTCCGATGTAAGGTTTTAAAACAAAATTCATCATTCTTTGGAATGTTGCTGGAGCGTTTTTCAGTCCGAAGGGCATTCCTAAGTATTCATAGTGCCCGTTGTCGACGGTGAAGGCAGCCTTTTCAATTGAGTCTTTGTGCATAGGAATCTGATGGAATCCTTGTGCCAGATCTAACGTTGAAAAATATTTGGCTTTGCCTAAACTCTCTAATATTTCTTTAGTTCGGGGCAAAGGATATTTATCTTCGATAGTAATGTCATTTAGTTTATGAAAATCGATGACCATGCGATATTTTTTAACGCCGGAAGCATCAGGCTTCTTATTTATGATCCATACAGGTGATGAGTACGGACTTGTACTGGGACAGATGATGTCATCTTGCAAAAGTTTAGCGACTTGTTTCTGAATTTCGGTTTTTAAATAGACTGGATAGCGAAAAGATTTTACAAATATTGAGTCGTCGTGTTTTGTTCTGATAGAATGAGATGTTACGGTACATGGCTCTAATTTTTCGTTAGGTTTTAGAAAAGCTTCAGGAAATTTTCTACAAAGTTCTGTTATCTTGTATTTTTCCTCGTCATTCATGTGATCAGTTCTTATTAAAGTTCCAATATCAGTTAAATTATATTCATTCTGGGGTGTTTCAATGTCGTAATTATCCAAATTGTCGTATTTGATGCATTGATAGTTTAAATCTAATAGATTTGGATTTTCTGGGTATAGTACTTCGTAATTATTAACGGTACAAATCATTTCGGGTGTGTAATCGTTAGAATTTATATATTTAATAGGCGGAACGATAATTTGTCCATTTTTATAGGGGATTTTAGAACTTGATTTTTGATTACAGTGTTCGGGACTTTACGTGGTATTTTGTCAGTGTGGCAAATAAAGTTTAAACGATCAATGGATAGCCAATTCTTAGATGTTTGTAAAATAGCTTGAAATTTTTGTAGATCTTAATATCCTAGCAAACAGTCAAAACGTTCGTGCCAGTCTAAAAAGAGAAATTCAATTTCAGTGTTAATGCCATGTTTATTGAACAAAGGAATTCGCAAAGCGTATTCACCGTGTTTAGTACCAATGACAGATTTTATTGAAAAGTGTTTTGGATAAATGTAATCTGGAAAATAATTGAAAGCAATTTGAGTGTTGATCAAAGAGACAGATGCACCAGTGTCTATAAGAACTAGCAAATCTAAATTTTGAAAATAAATGTATGGCAAATGTGTGTTCTCATAATTATTGAGATCTAAGTCAATGGGTTTTGATTTGGGGCTTTCGGAAAATTTTGAGTTGTCTCTTCAGGGGGAAACTCGACAGTAGGGTTACTATCTGAATTTTCATATTCTTGTTGGTCATAATTTTCATAATTTGGATCATAGTATTGCTGTTCATCGTATTCTTGTTCGTTTTGTGATTGTTTGGTCGCTTCGGTGTTGGTTAGTTCTTCAGCGATAAAATTGTCCGTGATTTGAGAAAAAGTTAGGACGGTATTGATTCTGTTGTTGAGAGGGGCGGTTCGTAATAGTTGATGTAGACATGGGTGTCGGTTTAAAGTTTTTTGGTGGACCTTGTCTATTTTGTGGATAGAAATTAGGCTGTCGTGGTTGAATTTGTCTTTGAAATTGATTTGGTCTGATGTTAATCGGGCCAGTTGGGAAGTTAGATCGTTGTGGCTGTTGGTAAAATTTCGGATTGTAAAATTGATGGTTTGAAGGGAATCGCCACATAGGTGTATTTTGAACGGTAGTTGTAGGTTTCGGTTTTTGAATGGCGTTAGTATTTTTGGCATTTTGTTTAGTAAATACTTTGCATTGCGATTGTTTTTGTAAATTATCGTATTTTCGACAAATTTGTAAGGCAGCTTAAAGAGTTGTAGGTGTTGCGTTAAATAGGAGTGATTTATATGGTTCTTTAATACCAGTTACAAATGAATTTAATGCAGCTTCTGTGTAAAGGTCGACTCTAGATTGAGCAACTACATCAGAAAATTCCAAAAGAGCATATTCTCTAAGAATATGTAATTTTTGCAAAATTTCAGTATGAAAATTCATATAGTCTGTGTACTGGGATAAATTTCTAAATTCATCAAGTAGCATTAATTCGGATTTTGAATCTTTGTAACGTTCTTTGAGAATTTCTTCAAATTCTTGCCAAGTTTGAGGATTATTTCGTTCAACGATAACAGAAGGTCCTCCTTGTAGTTTGGATTTTACGTACGATAAAGCATGAATTTGATATGGGCCATGCAAAGCGGCAACAAATTCTCTAGATTTACCTAAATATACAGATAAATTATTTGATGTTTCAGAAAAAATAGGCACACTATCTTTCAATAGGTTAAATAACATTTGTGGATTGTCAGCCATGGTTGTTCTGAATTCCTCTCTAGCGTTAGCTTGGTTTTTTACTGGTTGTCTTCTAATGGGTGATCGTTCTCGTACTGGAGATTTACCAAAAGTTTCTTTGACTAAATAGATAAAATGGATTTGGCTTACTCTAGCGTTATGTGAAAAATCAAATTTTTCATAACGGAGACTGCTCTGGTTCTTGTAGCTCTCTGTTTCTATAGGCTCGTTCTGCAGGGACCTCGGACGTGGCTCTCAGGTTCTCAGATCGTTTCTCTTACGGAAGTGGATACTTCCTACCTCACAATGGTTGGTCACACAGAAGGGACGTAGTTCAGCTCAACTGATGAATCTCGAAGATTTTACTGATGGTTGGCTGGGCTCGTACAAACTTCCAGATGTCTTCCACGAAGGCGTATAACGATCCTGTTCGCAGCGCTAGATAAAGAATGCACACGTCGTATGGTAAAAAAATAACAGACTTCATTGCAGGAACGAAGAGTGGTTACAAGTATTGAACAAAGAGTGGTTACAAGTATTGAACAAAATCTTTATAGGAAAAATAACAGAGCTGTATCGAAAAAAAGAAGTAAAAAGCAAATATTTCTTAATGGGCTCGCTTGCCATACAATTCAATTTGTTGGAATAATGGGCTTGTGCCACATAGTTATGTTACCAACAGGATTCCATAACTTATATCCTCTCTCGTTTGCGATTTTATCGATCAATTTTTTTTCTCTTGCCAGGCACTGAATATCTTTTTTCAATACTGCTAAATGTCCTTCGGGTACACTAGCACTGCTCCTTGACGCCCGTGCACCAGACACCATTCTAACTTCAGACTTTTTAGGGATTCGATTAAAAACTGCTTCCCCAAAATCTGCCATTTTCAGCTTGGCATTTATAATTGGAAGACAGTCGCTGCAGAACCATTTGATTCCTGCACAATCACGCTTAACTTTAGCTAATTTGTCGTCGACCTCAGCACAATGATGATGAAACAACGTTTTGCAAAAGTCGCAAGAAATATTCTTGGTATTCACAATGAAATTATCTGAGCATCAAGCACACGTCTGTATGCCCGATGCCATTTCGTATGATGTGTGACGAACCAGTTTATCAAAGACCAAGAAGACTATGCCAGCCCGATCGTCCTATTGAAGAAAAAAGACGGTTCAACGAGGACTTGCGTTGATTATCGCAAGTTAAACAAGAACATCCTGCAAGATCGCTTTCCATTGTCGTTGAATGAAGATGTTTTAGGCCCGTATCGTCAGTCGTCCCTACAATTGTAGGGCTCGTTTATGGCCTTCTTGATTTTGATAATATTACGTCTTCTTCGTTAACGTACATGTATGTCCTCCTTTTGATTTCCGACATACTGACAGTTCTGGCTTGAGGTTGTTTTGACGTTCAAGACACATGACAGCAGAACCATAATTTATAGTTTTCTTGCAAATAATGTCGATCACTCAAAAATACATAGCTACATTGAACAAATTCCACAACCTGTGATATCTTCAAGAAATTGATGGGTTAGGAAAATTAATGCACATGGATATATTATATAATAATATTGTATTTGTATGTATAAAAGTCCAGAAGCTTACAACCAAGCTGTTCTCTTGATGAAGGTTGGTGAGTTACAAAACAAATAATTGGATATTCATATTATATACTTATTGCATTATTTTCAGGTGTAATTCATTCGAACAGACTTTACAAGAAGTTGGATCCTCCATGGATAACAAACATATCCCGAATGCAATTGCATTGTTGATGTCAAGATGCCTGTTCACAAATCATTACTGGACTCTATGTGAAGTGTCAAGCTACAAATATGTACAATGTGTGTATGTGAAGATCGTAATTACCATTTATCATTGTTACTTCAGGATGCTTGAAATACCATATCAATGTAGGATTACCAAATATGAAGTGTTACAGGGAGTAAACACAGTTCTAGCATGAATTTAAATCAGAAAAACTTCATGACATAAAATTCCACAGTTAATTACAAATGGAAGAAAATTCGGACTCATCCAGGGAATCACTTTCCTGTTAAACAAATTTCAAAAACTTCAAAGGTCTAGATAAGCCGAAAAGACCCATTATTTTGAAAAGTGTACCTCAAAGTCAGGCTAGGTTAAGCCTCAATAAGTGAGATAATAAGGTAATTGCGTTTCAGATAATTTGTCTTGTATTGTATCATATGCGACTTAACATAACTTATAAAGTTAAGTAAATTTGCTGATCATTACAGGTAGGTCTTACCTGGCTCTGAGATACAAAATTTCATTTGAATTTTAACATTCTAGGTAATAAGATTGATGCACTGAGCCTCAAAGAACAGTATGTTGTACTTTTTAAATATGTTGCACCATATATTAGTGTTGTAGCATATTGTATAAGGAAAAAAGTAAGTAAACTTAAAATTTTTCAATCATTTTATTAAGAAATTCAAATCTCAATACTGAAAGTTTTTAATTGATTTGGAACCCCAACTTAAAAGGGAAATCTATCAAAAGTATGGCATGTGAAAGGAAAGCATTTTCGGGTTGAAAAAGAAATATCAAGAATTAAACTGGTTTGATATTTGAAACACTCAGCAGAGTTTGTTAGTTATGATAGAAATAGTAAAAAAATCTTTGGCTCAAAAGTGTGCATTTACCTCTTGTAATACTAGGAGCTGCAATTCAGTGTGTTTTCTAATTGTACATGAGTAATGAGGCATTTCTTTAATTTCCACTAGTGATGCTATTAAGGAATTTCACCTGCTTATTTTGACAGGCAGTAATGGTTTGCCACTGATGTCTCTTTTATTAAAATTTTTAATCACATCTAAGCAAATTTAACCACTTGAATGTTTTTCAATCTTATGTAGGGTTTTCATAAAAATAAAAACTGTCTCTGAATATTGTTAATATGACAAAATCACCATGCAGCGAAATAGTTTCCATTTTTTGGGTGGAAATCATAGGTCTGACTAAAAAAAATTCTTTTCAAAAATACTGTTTATTTATACATAGTGACATTGTGATACTAACGATATTAGGATCTTGCAAAGAAATAGTATTTTAATTTCATAAAATTTGCTCAGAAATCACTGACGATTTTAAGAGCAATTTTTATTTTAAGAGAAATCAGTTGCCTACTATCATTGTCTGCCAAAATAGGCAAGTGAAATTCGTACGAACGCCACTGGTGGGAATTGAAAGAATGTTGCATTACAAATACCTCTTGATGTACATGTATGCCAAACTTTGATAAAGTATTTAAAGTGGTATTCCAGATCTTTACAAAACATTTTATTAATTTTTGAAAAGTTTACCACTCTGTTTCTCAATGGACTCAAAGTTAACCCCTTAAATATAGATATTCAATTGAAAAACACCCTGTATGTTTTATGTAAGTAAATTAAAAATGAATAAAGGTTATTGTGATACACTGATGTAGTTTTTCATTTTTGATATATTTTTTTTTGCTACATATTCATAATTCCTGTAATTAGTTGTAACTTTTGGATATAAAGTCTTCATTGAATTAGTTATACTTACGTTTTGACATACTACGTATGAGTTCATTAACAATTTCATCTATTATACTTTTCAGATGGCAAGTATTCGTGGAATGTAAATAAAAGCATCATTGGTAAAATCAATATTTATTTAGAAATATAATAGGTTCTTTCAGAAATATATGGAAATACAGATTTCATAATTTGTAATTCTTCTTTTGTCTTAAAACAAATGTTTCATCATGATGTTAACAATATTGTATGCTACTTTCAAAATTAGAAGCTCTACAAACAAAACACTGTGTGGACAAACAATTTAAATATATCGACTCTTCTTTTTCCTCTAATAACGTGCCTTACACTAGAACTACTCTGTTCTGCAACACTATCTTGTAATCTCGGCTTCTCAGGATGGGATGTATCTTTGAGCAATGCAAGTAGATCTGAAAAATACCATTAAAAGGGTGATTTCTTACATTTTACTCCTTAGCACCGATACAACCATAAGTGTTGAAATATGTATTTCATATAGTCTTTATCACACCACTGGAATTTTATTTTTGTCATTGTGATCATTTGCTACTGTGCTTCCACTGTGTGAAGTATTTAATTACTGAGGCCAATTATTGGCCAATGGTGGTCAATAACGAAGAAAAAGGTAATGATTTTCTAGCAATACTCCAACTTTACAAACTGTATGCCATTCAGTTGAATGGGTAAGAAATCTCAAACACATGGCCTTAGCTTTGTGAAAATCGTCGAATATAAATGTCGATTACAATATTCAAGAATGCACTTTATCGAGTTCCGTGAGACATTTCAGCTATCCAACATGCAACGTTAACCATTCGAGAACCAATTGCCTAAGCATAACAAAGTTCATCTTGAGCTCCATAACTTTAAAACTCTTATGATTATACATACAGGCTTATGCATTCCTTAAACTAACAAATTCTTCTGTAACAATATCGAACACAAAAGGCAAACTCATGTGTCTCAAAATGGTGTGGTTACTACAGGATTGGCTTTTTCAGCGGTGCTAGGATGCTTCCATGTTCCTGAATGTGTAAATTCCTTCTTATGAAGATCATTCAGCTCTCTATCGTTCTTAGTTTGCCTCTGTATATTGCCAATATCAGAATTAACTTTTTTGCCATATATCAATCCCTCACATTATTTTTACCAATGTTTACACCTTTATCACAATATAGATTGGCCTTGATTAAGCTGTCAATTCTAAATATTCAACTGTTCTGTGTTTGAATCTATTTCGATTTGAATCACGTTTGGATTCAAAGCGCCACATATAAACTGAAGTTTTCAATACAAGAATGGATTCTATGCCAAAATTTATGACTGAAAATGAAAAACTCGAGCTTCTCAGTATAAGAAAAAAATATGGCGACGTGGTGGAAATTAAAAAAACTGATGGCGTGAGCGCCAGAGAAAAAAACGGAGCCTGGGAACGGATTACCCAGGACTTCAATGCGCAACATTTTTTCAAGAGAAGCGTCAAACAGCTAAGAAAATGCTTGCTGCATTGAGGCTCGTGCAAGCTGAATAGGAGCTGCAGCAAGCCTAATTTTATTGTTACAATATGCGGGTTTTATGTTTTATTTATTATTATTGATTAAACTGTTATTAATAACCATGAAATGTCTGTCATTTTGTTAGCAGGTGCATCCAAGATCACTGCTTGGACAGCTTTTTTTACATATTGCATTTAAACAAGTTGTAAATTTTGTATAATTTTCGCTGACGAATCACAGTTGTTCACAGCTTAAATCATATCTAGGAGTTTCGGAACCTCCAGCGGTAGTTCATCTGACATACTTTGATTTCGTCATTTCTAATTTTCATCCGTTAACAAATTATGGACATCTTGTGGCTATGGTGTATATGTATGTGTGTGTGTTCTATCGATTATTTTTATTACAGTCATACCTTATCATATATTTCATACATGGGAGTATCTGCATTTCTTTTTAGTTAAATATTGAGAACTTCATTATCAATGGCGTTTATTTGAAGGCCGCAGGTTAGTATAAAATAAGGTTGAAAGTCGAAAATAGACAATACAAAGTGATTCGACGAACGATATATATATATAGTACTAACGTTGAAGGTGTAGCAATAGAGATTGTAAATAAGAGTGATAAGATATTTGAATCATATTCCATATTTTAGCTCACAAATGGATGGATTGATTTTGCTTTTCTTTTGGTTTAAATTATCCCTTCCCCCCTTCCATCGTACCAATTTTCTCTCCTTCAAAGATAAACGCGCTCCCTCTTCGGAATTTTGCTCCGCCGAATCGCAAGGTCAGCTATCGCTATGTCCTCATCTTAGCCGGTGATGACTGGAATACCTTTGATGATTATATTCAAAGGTTCTTGTGTTCTCAAGTATCCTTCTAGCATGCCTGTTTTCCCATGATGTCTGATGCTACACCTTGATAACCGCCATGTATATCCGTTGTGATAGTCTCCTTTCGCTGCGCCTCTCAAACACTTCACCAGCACACAACCATTAGGAAATTTTACAAGAACGCACTGCACTCACACGCGTTCCTTCCACTATCACCTTTGTGTACACACGCACGTAGATCACACCAAAATCACATTATCGCACTCAGACCAACCGCCGTCTTGAATGGATGATTCGGATGCATAATTCATTGAAAGAGTTGTTGCACAAAGTTCTGTCTCCTGTTCAGTCCACTCTGTGGGTTAGTAGGTATTTCGTTGTTCACCTCCGCCTCTTCTCTAATAACGACTTCGTCGCCATGATTTTGGTTACATCTAATTCGAAAATTATATAAAACGGCACATGCTACTATCACTATTAACGAATTCTCTAATTTTAATCTAAGCTCGCTCCTCAAACAAGGCAATATAGCTTTCCATATTCCGAACATCCTTTCGATAGTCTTCCGAGTTACTTCCTGTGAACGGTTGTATCTCCTTTCTGGATCAGAGTTTGTTTCTATGAAAGGCGTTAAGAGGTACGACCTGCAAGCGTACCCATTGTCACCTAGCAGTATCACATTTAGCTCGTTATTCTCAAACCGAGCCCATAAGGAGCTTCTGTCAAAGATGGTGTTATCATGGGTGCTTCCTGGGTGACGGACCTCTATGTAAAGTATTTCAGCGCTCGGTTCAACTACTACTTGGGTATTTATGGACATCCATCCCTTTCGGTTCATATATACTTCGCCTATCTCACCAAATGGATTTTTGATCTTGATATGGGTGCAATCGATGCAGCCTATCACGTTAAGAAAGTGGGATATTCCATAAAACTGTGTTCTGTTCGCCATCATTTGTTGCTGCGTTCGTGGGAAATAAATGTAATTCGGTAGTTGTTCTGCAAAACACACCGAAATGTTATTAATTACCTTGCTCACAGTTGACTGTTGCACACAGTAAAGGTCTCCAGTGACTACCTAGAATTTTAAAACACAACACTTTAGTACATCGTAGGTAGTTTTGTTGTAGTATTCAGACAGATACAGTGAGAAATTGTGTGAGAAAAATATATTAAGTTGTAAGTTATTATTAATCCACCACTAGTCCACTTTTCTTACCCACACCACAGCTCATAAACACGATTATATGCATGCGAATATATACATGGTAAAGTTCAGTCAATCTGAAGGATATTATAAAACAGTTTCTTTGTTTTGACTACGCTGTATTTATTATTAAAATTATTATTTTTGTTATTATATGTTTGTAGATATTTGAGGTAAGTATACCTTCTTATATATCTATTACTTTTTAACTCTCCTGTACTTATTTTTGAACGGGTAAAGTGAGTAACAATACACATGATGATTGAAAGAGGCAATATTTCTAGAAGAGAGAATATATCCGTGATACATATAAACGTAGATCCGAAATGTCCCATTATAGCGACTCATGGTAGTGTTGAATATTGATAGTTATTGAAAACAAAACATGAATCCTCTTCAAATATCACCATGGTGGGATGGTAGTACAAAGTGCTAGTCCCCAAATATAGATATTATATATGCAATCTTACGTCAAGTAACTTTACAAGCTACACATATAATATGTAGGTATATTCTCAAAGTGAAACAGATGTAAATTCAAACAAACTTTTCTCCAAAAGAAATGCGGTCTGGCAGAAATGTATATACAGAAATAATTTATGTAAGATATCTTAGTTAAATATGCAGTGCAGTTGTTTAAAAAAAAATTAAAAATAATCCGCAAAAAGAAGGAAAGTGGAATCGAGCAGAAAATAGGATAGATAACCCGAGCGATATGTATTTCTGCTTGTTGGCTTCATCAGGTCGAATCTACTACTTCTCTTTGCCCATTATTTTTCTATTTGTTATATACTTTTCTCCGCATGATCCTTTTCTCATATACATATATATAGGTGAAAAAATTAAAGCTACCGCCTTTTGTTGGGTACTTCGACAAAATATATATATATATATATATATATATATAGATTTGCAAAATTTTAGGTCTACAGGTACTTTATCTACCCTGGATGTCTCCTAGCTATATAATTTTATCACGATTATTGTTTGTTTTCTTGGCTGATGAAAAGAGCGGGTTTTTAAAAAAGCCACCAGGATGTATCAAGAAGATTTCTTTTTGCTATTAAATTGTATCAAACTAAGATTCGAACGAGGCACATCCTAAAGAAAATTTATTATTAAAAAGAAGAAATAAAAAATAGTATTTGATAACAATATCATTTTTCTGTGCACTACTTATAGTTACTACAGAGTGAAATGTTTATTTCCGTCCAGACTGAGTACGCACCGAGCATGTGCCCCATTTTGATGTACCGCAAAGAAACGGTAAGGTCGAGCCCGAATCCATACGAATTCGTACGCCTCATTTAGACGTACATATAGGTGGGCTCGTGCGTCCTCGGGTTGCATCATTCGCGTTCGTGCTCTTATGCGTCCTTCCAACATACCTACCTGAAAGCTGTTTGTTGCAAAAAAACGTAAACCCATCAAAAGCTGCAAGCAACATGGGCGGTATTGGTAACCCACGATTATTTAGTCTTCCCAAAGAAGCCACCATAGGATAGAGAACGTGAGCCACGCAATCCTTTGTGAATCGAAAGCGTTTTTGAAATTCTTGGTCCCTATAATGCTCCAGCGGATTCGACCTATCACGAATATACCTCCTCGGTAAATGAAGTAGAGGGGTTGAGGACCTCTGGGAAGGCTCACCCGATTCAAATAAATCAGGTTCTGCTATTTTCACTTATATTTATCACTGCAATAAGCATACGATATAAAAAACCGACTACAAATTTCAAATTTGAACTGATGTTAAAATCGGTTGACTCAAGAGCACGGGACGAAACAAAGAAACCAGCATAGCCTCAAAGAGATGCAATATCACGTCCTACCCTATTTGATAGAGATGGGCGGTTATTGATAAAAAGCTAGTTGTGGATTAATCGGATATTTTTCTAAAACTTGCATTGACAAATTTAGACGTCGGTACAGAGGGGAAGGTGGTAAGTATTGGAGATTGAAATATCAATACGGGGGTATATCCAGGATGCCTATATGCATTACAGGTAGTAAAGAAATTGAACTTTCAGATCTAATAACCGCACATTATAAAATAACGTGTTGAACAGGCCGATCTAAGAAACCGGTTATCCAAATGACAAGTTATCTTTTCCATCCCTACTACCTACTATTTTGATTCATGAATAGATATAGTAGGTTCAACTTTGTGGATTAAACTGCGTAAGGGATATATGTTTTCGTATGCAGCCAATCCTTTCTTTCTCGTCAGATAACCATTTGATTCGTAACGTTCAATTCGAGTCTCGGTCGAAGCATAAGTTCCTAGCTTTAGGCAGTCAGTCTGGTGGAACATGTACCCAAAGGATTCACCCTCAACTTGAGTACCTGCATCTTGCTTTTGGATGTCTCAAAAACCTTTGACAACGTGTGGCATGCGGGTCTCTTTTATAAACTAATACAAAATTGTTTCTCCTTTTCACTTCAAACAACTACTAACATCCTGCGTCGAAGGAAGTTTCAGATCAAATTTAACGTTTTCTCAAGGTTCGGTCCTAGAACCAATCCCTCACTGGCTTTTTACTCAACAACTGTGGTGTGCAGTCTACCTCTATGCTGATGAGACTGCACCAGTCAAGTACTGGTAATCTGGTTCACGTCAGATTACAAGATGCAAAGGAGGAAGTACTAGAGTGGGCGGAACGATGGCTGATTTGATTAAAAGTAATCATTCGAAAATATACGTATTGTAGCAGAAAACGTTGCGATCCCCACTCGAGGTTTGGACAGAAGGTAGTCGTATACAATGAAAAAATTCTGTTATGAACCTCAGGGTCACCCTTGATAATGGCTTGACCTGGCAAAAACTTACAGCAGCATTGAAAACAAAATTCCAAATTACTTTCCACAACTATATCCCTTGATATGTAGCAAAGCAGTTTGAATAAAAGTTATTATTATTTTTTTAGTGTTTCTTTTTTCATACAATGTTTTTATTCTTCCTGGGCACAGTTTACATGAATTATCCCCTTTTATAATTAGAAAATAATTGGGAAAAAATTTATTTGTTTCCTTACTAGCTTTGACGTCTAATATAGTTTACAACACGATCTAATAAATAAGAAACGTTCTTTGAGTTGTTCGAGTTCCAGCAGCCTCTGAAAAAGTATTTATATCTGAATAACCGTAAAGTTTTAACTAACTTTGGTGCATAGTGTCCTCTTATTTTTTAAGAGTTAGTTCTTGTTAAACATGCAACTGGACGTACCTACCTAGACTGTCCATTAGCTTATTGGTTGACAGTCTACACTATTTAAATTCTATAAGTAAGAAAAGTACTATCACAGGGATCGTCAAGCACCACTGTAATATGTTGTACAACACTGTCAAGAAAGTAAAATGCTGGGACCTTATTGGAATCTATCAGACATCATCTGCTTGTAAGCAGCCAACTATGTCTCTCAGTATTATCTTACTTTTATTTGCCAAAATAAACAGGAAAAGGTTTTGTTTTTCCTCTGAAAAGATATATTGCAACAGATTATTTAATCACAGTTCCTTTTTTTTCACATATACCAAATTCTGCTTTTTACATCAGTGCTGCTACTGGAAATTAAACTTCTTATCAAGGTAAAGCTAGGCCTAGTTTTTCTATTGATAGGTCACCAGATTAGTTTTATTGTTTTTAACTATATGGTTATATTTTTGTCTATTATTAATGCATAGCAGGGTTGAACTTCAATCCAAACTGAATTCATATACACAGAATATTCAAATATTTGAAAATGACAGTTTAAACTTGATTATATATTTTTGAATGATGGTAAACAGGTTAGATTATTTCCAAAAATAAGCATTTTTCATTATCTCCATTAACCATACAAAGTTCTTTAGAAAACATTGAAAATTGAAGTTTTCTGCAATTCGATTCAAGGCTTTGTTTTTGCCCTGAGGCTGACTGCATCATTTTTCTTATTTCCAACCACATTGCTGTATTGTTTATCACGGTCAGCAGCTGAAGCTTTTGTTTTTGACTCATATTTTTCTTTTGTAGTCTGCATTGTCAACAGGAGCTAAAAACCACAATTTATACACATAATATATACACAGAACATTCAAATAATTGAAATTTACAGTTTGAAGTTTTGATACGATACATTTTCAGTACAGCTTCCCATTTAAAAAAAAACCTTTCTGCTTATATCAATATATATATATATATAACTTGAGATAACGGAACTGATGTAATTCCCAATAATAACATCAATCCTAACAGTACTAGCACCAACCCGGACTCCAGACCTGGTTTTGCTGTCCTGCCCTACATCAAGGAACTGACCCCTAAGCTGATCAGATTGTGCAGTCCTTTGAACTTTCGAATTGCTTGCAAATCCGTCCTCACTATAAACTGCATTTTTTCAAAAATGAAAGACAAAGTCCCGCTGCTTGGCTTAACCAACACAGTTTACTCCATCAATTGCAACAACTGCAACCAAATATACATAGGTCAGACCTCCAGATCTCTTAAAGGAAGGATTACATCACACAAAAGTGATGCTAGGCTTCATCCTGAAAGATGCGCTCTAGCATCTCATGTTAACACAACAGGGCATTCTATGAATTACACAAGTATCAAAGTTCTTGATAAAGAAAAACACCTTTCCAAACGTTTATTCCTGGAAATGTCCCACATTTTCATGAATAACAACTGTATCAACAAAAAGACAGATGTTAAACAACTGAGTGTCATTTACTCATATTTGCTAAACTGCGAAAAATTGGAGAACTTACATATCTCCCCAAATTTCAACTCTTCACAACCATAATTAGAATCTGTGTTTTGGCCGTTTCCACCAGTAAATTTCATTCCACTCAAAATATAATAATTCTCTCCTCACGATTTATTAATAATTGTTAATTTAAATTCCCATTAATAATAATATAGTTTATTCAACTGCCTCTGGTCGGTTTAACAAATTCCATCATAAAATTCTGTAAATCTCTTCATCTGAAGTGATTTGGCAACGTTTTTGGCACACGCCCACAATTCGTTCCATCTTTCAATACTGACATTGACATCCTTCGGCCTTCTGTCAAAGGGTTTCATGTCACTCATCAATTCATCATTCCATGACCACTAATTTGTGCAATCATCAGGTGGTTTCACGATGTAATGTTCTAATTTTTTAAAATAATTTTTAATCTGTTTTTAACGTGTTCTTGTCATGTTTTGTATAAATTTTGACTATTGTGCAACCTATTCAGCTCTCACCATGTTACTGGACGTTTCCCTCATCATATGCGTAAACAACAATTAGCAACATTCTCACATACTACTGTAAGTTGAGTCAATTTAAATTCATTTTACACCTTTGTTGCTACTGTTATCATTGTAATTGCAGCTCCTGATGATGATGGCAAAGTCCATTGAAAGCTAGAGAGAATTAAAAAAGTATAAAGAGTCCTCTTTGCTTAAATCTTGTCGAAGTACCCAACAAAAAGCGGAAGCTTTAATTTTTCACCTATATATATATATATATATATATATATATATATATATATATATATGCCCACAAGGCTAATATTATAAAACAAGGCGAGCACCTCAAATATCAGTCCTATTCAATGTTTGACATTCCTTAAGCAGGAACTTGATTCCCACAGTTTTCTTGTAATTCGCTGTGGAATTTTCTGCCATGATGGTATAAAGTAATGAAGAATTTAACTTCATGCTGCAACTCAATTTTCCCATTTACATCTTGTAATGTCTCATAATTAGTGCTCCTACATGCCCATGCTCTTTTTAATATCCTGAAATCATGATTGTCAATTTCAGAACCTTTACACATTATACATACTTGCTTAGCACAGCTTGTCTTCAAGTTCGTAAGTGTTAATTCTTATCATTATGACTATGATCATACAGGTGTATGCCAAACTTTAATTAACAAATTGCAGTGTAGCACATATCGGTCACATAAATCAAATTCACGTTTTGTTTCTGTAAGATTCCTTCAATTATGCCTGGATGCATAAATTCCTTCTTAGAAAGATCATTCACCTCCTTATCCTTCCAAAGTAAACATAGCATTTTACTGAGGAACCAACTTCTCATAAAGTCTGTGATAATGAATCACACCTGAAAATAATGCGAACTATATAAAATGGATATGCTATGATTTGTTTTGTAACTTACCAACCTCCATCAAGAGAATAGCTTGTAAGCTTCTGGACTTTCATACACACAAATATATTATAGTGTAATATATCCATGTGCATTAATTTTCCTAACTCAACAATTTCTTGAAGGTACCACAGGTTGTGGAATTTATTCAATGTAGCGAGGCATTTTTGAGTGATCAACATTATTTGCAAGAAAATTATAAATTATGGTTCTGCTTTCCATTGAACGTCAAAACAACAACATAACCTCAAGCCAGAACTGTCAGATGTCGGAATCAAAAGGAGGCCATACATGTACGTCAACGAAGAAGACGTAATATTATCGAAATCAAGAAGGCCATAAACGAGCCCTACAATTGTAGGGACGACTGACGATACGGGCCTTAGTCCAGCGAGCAAATTGCTCTTTTCATAGAACTGACTACCATAATAAAAATAAAAGAAGCATATTCATAGAGGCAATAGTGAAAAGGTTAAAGGGTGTGCGACAAAATGTCACGGGAGAGGAAGTCCAGAAGAAATTTCTAGGTTTAACCTCTTAAGTGGCCAGAATGAAATCTCAGAGTCGCACCCCAGATGGCCAGCTTCTTTACCACATGCGAACATATCCGTCATATCCATTACATGATCAAGGATGCGTATATATACGTTGTGGCCATTGATAATACAAACTATTTTAAGAAAGCGTATATTTACGTTTAAAAATACATGCACATAGAATTTATAAAAAAACCTAACAAAAGTATCTTTCATGGTAACTGAAGGGAAATCATTCTTCTATGACATTTGATATGCTCTTATTATTATTACATTCTACATCTGCAAATAAAATATTTTCATTAGTATTTTATAATCCAAAAATGAAAAGCAACATACCATTATTCTTTGGTGTGATATATGCCGAAACATGGGGCAGGGCACAAGCCAGTGTGACATTCTTTACACCAATATCTGCTTTCTTTCCGAATTTTTTTTTCATGACATACCTGACACCTGGAATCAATAAATTTTCGTATAATTATATCATTAGCAAAAAAATATATAATTCACCTTTTTGTTGGTTTCTGCTTTGTAGTGGGTGGAATCACTGAAGGAAAGTGGCGTTCACTGTATCTTGTTGGTAATGGAGTTTTGGATCTTCTCTTTTGTCTTGAATTTGATTGATTATATTTTTCTACTAGTTTTTCACCAAGTTCTATCAGGAAATTTAGCCTTTTTAGCTTTCCTCCAGATTTTTTGTAAATGTGGTAGGAATTCAGAGTCGTCACACTCAAAAAATGCCAAAATATCTTCATATAGAATTTTTTCACTCTGCTTCTGGTAGTTCCATAAAAATGCAAGTAGTTATCAGTTAGATCTACTCCGCCCATTTTACTGTTGTACTCCAGAATACATAGAGGTTTTTCAACATCGCCGGTCCTTTTTTGAATAGTTCCCATGCTTCCGTCATGTATTGTGCTGAGCATTAGGACGTCTTTCTTATCTCGCCATTTTTGAACCATAATTTTTTTTCTATAACGAGCAACAGTCTCACCCTTAGAAAGTTTCTTTTTTATGTCAGTGGGCACGCCTTTTCTATTTAATCTCATTGTCCCTACACAATCGGTTCTATTTTTTACTAATTTATCAGCCAGGTCGACGCTTGTATAGAAATTATCCAAAAAGAGTCGATAACCTTTTCCTAGTAGGGGATCCATTAGTGAGAGGACTATCCTAGCAGTTACTGGTTCATTAGAATACTTTTCTCCATAGTCAGTGTCACAGCCAGTGTATATTATAAAATTGAACATATATCCTGAAGAACTTTCACATAATGCAAACATTTTCATTCCAAATCTCTTCCGTTTTGATGGAATATATTGCTTCCAACTTAGCCTGCCTTTCCAACCTATCAAAGATTCATCTATTGAAACGTCTCTTTCCGGTAAATAAGTGGACATAAATTTTCCCCTCAAATGATTTAAAACTGGCAGAATTTTAGCAAGCTTTCGACATTTTGTATTTTCATTTATTGTTGAGTTATCAACAAAGTGTAAAAATTTGATCAGTAAGTGGAATCTTCTTTCGCTCATAACTTTTGGAAAAAATGGCGTGTCAATGCTATGTCTCCGGGAAAAATACATTTTATACTCTGGCTTAGGGTTTATACCTTGTAAAATTAGTAGTCCTAGAAGTGTTCTAATTTCATTTTTATTTGTTTGTGTCCATTTTCTTACCCGAGACTGTTCTTTTAATTTTCTGTGATTGTTTATAATGAATTGAACAGCAAACCTATTTGTCTCTTCTACAATCAGTTCTATTAGTGCATCATCGAAAAAAGACTCAAAAACGTCCAGCACATCAGGAATATCATCTACCTGTACGCCACTGGTCGCTGTAAATGGAAAAGGTGGTCGGGGAATTCCATTTTCGGTCCAAGGCATATCAAAACTAAAATCCTCGTGTTCACTTTCAACTTCAATCTCTTCCTCCAG
Source organism: Acanthoscelides obtectus (assembly GCA_963669975.1). NCBI lineage: Eukaryota > Metazoa > Arthropoda > Insecta > Coleoptera > Chrysomelidae > Acanthoscelides > Acanthoscelides obtectus. Next base: position 61,887,095 of record CAVLJG010000010.1, on the reverse strand, counting down.
TACGTCATCCTCACTTTCAACACTATCTTCGCTGTATTCTGAGCTGCTTTCGGATTCATCGGAACTCGTAAAGTCATATTCATTAGTACCCGAGATATCATCACAGTCCATTTCAGAGCACGACGCCGACATATTCAATATTTTCATACAACAAAACACAGGAATTTATAGACGAAAATAAATAGTACAGCACGTGCCACGTGGTTCGCGGTATAATGACGAAAGACAAAGACAGACAAAAAAGCGCGGTTTTTTTCGCACCGGCGCATCCATAGAACATTGGACCACGCTGGGAACCATCGCATACGACTATATACGGCATAGCCATTGAAGGCACCAAGGAAAATCTGGTCGCGATTATATCCGTCATAGTCACTGTGATTAGTACTTTGAAGTCCGGATATATACGTCATAGTCACTTAAGAGGTTAAGAACCAATTATGCACAGGAGCGCAGAAAGGTTTTAGAGTCTATTCGATCAGAAATGGGAGAGGAGGAGATAAGGTCTGCAACTGACTGAAAACTTGATCACTATTAGCCCAAGTGGATAGCTGAATAAGCATGGTGTTGTATATGTTATAGGTATATCCGCCTTCCCTACCATAGTACTATGAGAGGCAGAATTTTCTCAGCGTGCATCTTGAGATCTGGGGGTCAAGAAGTAGCCATCCAGTACCTGTGGCAAGTATGGAGGTTGTCTCAAATGACAATCAGAATACGGAGCAGGTTAATCCCCAACAAGATGTATGTTTATCCTTTTTTCAAGTTTATAAATGATTATGATTATAAAAAAAACTATTTTTAAGATATCTGAGATAGTTCAATTGGCTACATTGGAAAATAATTCTTTATGGATTGTACGTATATGAATAATTTTAAACCCCATGCAAATTGGTCTAAAAAAATACAGCATTTCAAAAATTGTACTAGGTGAATGATAAATCAAAATTGTATTTCAAACCTGTTATAAATATATTGCTTTGCTCTAAAAATGCTTCTAGAAATTAAAAAAAAGTGCTTTATGGACAAAATTGCATTTATTTCCAGGAATATTACGAGGTTGGTGATGATCGAATCTTATCACCCATCTCAGAAAGACCTGAAAGTGGTCTTTCTGATCACATTGACATTCTACAAGGGCCATGCTCAAGTGGCACCCACAAGCGAGGAACATCATCCTCAAAGAGTGGTAGCAGCATACCCAAGAGAATGAGGCATCTGACATTGAGATGCTCAAAGATGTATCCGCTAGCCTTGGTAGCCTATCAGCAGCTTTACAGAAAGGCGGAACTGCTGCTACTGCCACAGCAGATGATGTCATGGGTCAGTTTGTGGCAGCACAATTGAAAAAAATCACAAATGCTGGAACTAAACAAGATGTTTATCTAGAAATACAAAAATTATTAAGAAATTTAATTAAAAAAGACAAAATTTATGTACATTTTTAATCAATTCCTATAGCCCTATTTTGAAAAGACAGCTTCAGAAGCATATCTTGTTCCTTCTTGTTGAGAAAGGCAATCTAATTTACAGGTTTCAGTATCCATTTCCCTATAACGCTTACTATGTGTTGCGAGAAAATTATGCAGAATACAATTTGCTAGTGTTATTGTCTCAACCTTTTGTGGATCTAAATTTATTGTTCCTCTGAGACTTCTAAATCTGTTGACTAAGATTCCAAAAGCATTCTCAACAGTTCTTCTTGCTCTTGATAAACGATAGTTGAAAATTCGTCTTTCATTGGATAATCCACGTTGAGGATATAGGTTAATAGTTCTTTTGGTTAGTGGTAAGGCATCATCACAAACTATTACATATGGAATCTTGATATTACTGTTGGGCGCAAATGAATCTACTCGAAAGTTCAGAATGTTTCTGTCAATTCCCTTTTTGAGACTGCTTTCTCTAAAAACACCACCATTACTAACCCTGCCCTTTACACCTATGTACAACATACAATAATTTATAGTTGGCATCTACTAGTCGTAGGAGAACTATGCTGTTTCGTTCTTTATAATTATGATAAAACGAGCCTGCAAATTTAGGAGCTTCAAAATCAACATGTTTGCCATCTAAAGCTCCTAAGCAGAAAGTGAAATTCCACATAATCTAGAACTCATCTGCTACTTTTTTCCATGCTTCAGCACTACTTGGAAGCTAAAAAAATATATAATAGTTATGTAAAGATACATGATATCCCCCTTATGCAGGTCTTCATTAAATTTGAAATTATTGCTTGGCAGACCTCTGGTGCAACTAGACTTATGGTACTTTCATGTAATCAGGTAGCAAACATCAGATCTCTGAATGAATTACCACTAGCTAAATATCGCAGTGTCACAGACAGCCTAAAAGCAACGGTGTCATATTTTTTTTCGCAGGACAATGCTGATAGTATCACCTATTTTCTGCAGTTAGAATGTCTTAAGTGTGTATCTTGCTTTGCAGTATCAGGTAGTATCATACGCAGCAATTTATTGAAACATTCATGTCCATTCTTGAAAAGTTTTTTAGATCTGTTTGGGTCCTCAAGCAATAATTCTTTTCTTAACATGTTCAACACTCCGCGGCCTTCGTCTCTTCTTTTCAGCCACTTCTCTTGCCAATTTTTTCGTTTGTTTGCGAGTCTCTTAATTCCCCTGTCCGCCACTTTCTTCGCAAGATAGACACCTAAAGAAACACCTGCTAAGGCAATATTTCTTTCCAGCTCCATAGTGCAGACCAGCGGATAATGTAATCAGTTAATAGTACAAAGCTAATCAAAGACACCAGAATTATTTTTATCAACTCAAAATCCGTTCTTGTTTTTAGTTTTTGACAATTCGGTGACAACTTTGACATTTGCAGACAGACACAATCTGAATGGGCAGAATCCCAAGCTATTTATTGGGCAATAAATTGCTTGAATGTAAAACAGCATTTTAAAGTCAGCAAACAATTGTTCATTCAAGATCTTGTTCAGGAAATTGAACCAAATCTTGTACAAGAAATTGTGTTGTCTCAAACAGACTTAAGAATAAATGTTTTGATTTTATATTCATATCACGTGTTTTGTTAGGTGAATACATTAATGTAGTGCCAATAACGATTTATGCTGTTTTCTCAAAACTACCCTGCTGTCGGCTGGTACTTTGTTGCATAACTGGGTCCAACTGTAACACCATTTCCACAAAAGTAATTTTTCCCCAATTCGTTTTCGAACCCTTCAACGAAAATTCAGTCAATAATTTCAATACATCTTTATAAGTATGATCAAAGTCAGTATAACCATAGAGATGCTATTAGAGATTAGTTAGGCCTTGATCATCTTAACGATGAAGCAAGGGAATTATTCACTAAACTCTGCTTGGAATTTCCAGATATATTCGATTTAGAAGGTGACAATCTGCCATTTGCTAGTGAAATTAAGCACTCTATTGACACTACAAACAATAAACCCATTCTTACAAAATGGTTACCCCTATGTCAATTAGGCATGGGTAACACTGTGCTGAGTGGCACATTTGTGTCGACACCTTCCGCGGTATCATGTGTGTTGAAACAACTTGTCGTGACACAATGACACCCTGACAATTTAGAAAATGGCCGTCGAGTTGGATTGGATATTGGATGGCACGGTGACACATGGGTGACACTGTGCGATTTTACTATTCCGACCGTTCGGATGATGTGGACACAAGGCTTTGTAGTAGACATTTTCAGCCAAATGATTGTGAGGATAAAATGCAGGCTAGATTGCTAAATCTACAACCAGTGTGCTAACAATCATTTATAAATGTTAGGTACATAAACATTCATTTTCTCTTTTAAATTATAAGTGTTTTCTTAGCTTTTTATGCATGTGGAGTTTTTGTAATTTTGAAAGTTACTTATACTTTTTTATAAACAAATATATGTAGGTAGATGAGTGATAGCATATAAGAATCGACACTCGGCTTCTGTCTTATTCTCTCCCTATTCTTATTGCATAAATAATAAGGTTAATGAATAATATTGAATTGAATTTTAAGTAATAATTATCTTTTTTTATAGCTATTCCTTGGCTATTTTTACCATTGTCATCTGAAAAACCAGTTGGTGAATGAACTCTGAGGGTGCTCAAGAAAGAGAGGGAAGAGCATGTTGAAAAACTTGAAAATATGGACTTAATGGTGAAAATCTTCTTCAAGTCGAGCAAGTTAAAGAATAAGGAAATATTTTTGATTCATTGTTATCATTATCATTTAAACCACATATTGAATATGTCATAATTAAATCTACCAAAAAATTCTATTTCATAAAGATGTTCTCTAAATAATTTTCCAATCTTAAAAACATTCTGGACATTATAGTTTTCTTTTTTATATAGCATTTTAATGTATGCTTCAATCATATGGAATCCATCTCAAATTGGTTTCATTAATAAGATAGAGTCTGTTAATCATATGATTTTAAGGTATGCCTCCTATAAGATTGGTTGTGGTATGAATTTTAATGACCATGATTATACCCAACAATATAACTTTTCATATATTGAACTTACAATCTGCTAGAGATAAGAGATGCTTTATTTTTGTATATAAATTAGTTAAAAATATGATTGACTGCTCAGAGCTACTTGAATTGCTTGATTTTTATGTGATTTCTAGGACACTAAGGAACAATATGTATTATTTTAATTCACCTGTTTTAAGACCTGGCAATATGTGTCCAATAATGTATATACTATTTAAAATATGCAATTTTAATTATAATTCACTAAATTTATTTAATGATTCTTTCTACACATTAAAAAAGAACTAGGATTATGTTTCAGTATAGATAATATTTATATTTTTGTGCTGTGATGCAAATGTCCTGTATTTTTTCCTTTAACGGGTTGATTTGTTTATAGCTATTGTTGCTATTTTATAATGTAGTTAGTGTTCTATGCCTGTTTTGATTCACATTATTTATGTAACACTTTTTAGGGTTTACCTTATTGAAATATATCAAATAAATAAAATAGAAGATTTATTTTTTAGACTGTTGGTGTATTTATCATACAATAAAATCATTAATTGTAATGAAATTTAAATAAAATTTTTTGCAATGCTACTATTTACGTGACGGCCGGGTTTGAAAGACTCACGCTGATTGGTCAGAAGTTACAAAGCAACCTTCTATCTCTAGTAATCTTGGATTTGTTCGACGTATAAAATAATTCAGAAATATAACATGAACTATAAAATATATGTTTATTACAGAACAAAAGAACAAAAATAATAAACTCTAACAAAACAAAACTTATCAAAATAAACTCTTAGAACTTGATACATTACAGACCAAAAGAACAACAATAATAAACTCTGACAAAAAAAAATTATCAAAATAAACTCTCCGAACTTGATACATAATATCCATATGTACCTACTATGTAGGTACTTTTATCTTTAGTAAAAAGAATAATCAATCAGACATATAAAAGAACTAATCATTATTATTTAAATTGTAACTTAAAAAAACTACTTCTGATATTTTATCCGTTTTTAATCTTTCGCGATTTTCATTCATGATCTGTCCCGCTTTCGAAAATATTCTCTCGCACGGGACAGATGTAGCCATAATGCAAAGTCGCGTTTTCATAATTTGGTATAACTTGGGGTATATGTGTTTCCTTTGACTCCACCAGACAAGAGGGTCTTGATGTACCCCTAAGCTATCCTTTCTAGGTAAAATGGGTTCGTCTAAATTCTTGTCGACTTCGATAATAGCCGTTGCTCTTGGATTGTCAGGTTTTAAGTGCTGTCGAACTTCTACATCAAAATCCTTCCATAAACCCTCAACTAGATTTTCTTCTTTGGGTGCAGTATCCTGGCCATGTTGGACATGTTGTTCATCATCAACATTCTCTTCTCTTCCATTTTCTGGCATTTCGTCTAATAAGGTGGTGTTAGCTACCTTTGTATATAACGTTGCTGCTCGTTTATATTTTCTCTCATCTATAAACCCAATTTTTTTAAATCTAGGATCCAAGAGAGTCGCTTGCGCAATTAAACTGTTCTCTTCTAGATCCTGAAAGCGGTTTTTTAATTCTAATTTAAGTTTTTCAATCATATTTTCAATTTGAAGCATAATCGTATCTAAATTTATAGAATTTAAATGTTTGGTTATTTATTCATAATAAAATATGATGGTAGAGGCGCTAATATCTTTTTCTGAGCTGGTGGCCGTTGTTACCAAATAAAAAATTTCTAGTACTTTAATCGCCTGCTCTGCTATAAGCCATTCTTCATTGTCCAGTTGATCAATTTCAGACTCATCCTGTTCATTCCTGCGAGAAGTATTTAAAATAGCCCAAGTCGATATAATCGCATTTTTCATTTGTAAAACTCTATTTATCATATCATATGTAGAATTCCAACGTGTTGCTACATCATTTATTAATTTTAGAGGGGGTATGTCCATACGTTCTGCAGAAGCTTTCAGTTGAGAGTATGCATGGCTACTCCTTTCAAAATAGTTGTAGTAGCGGCAGCTACTTTCTTTGTCAATTGCCATTCATCTATAACTTCTCTAAGCTTACTGGATATATTTTCAGCAGTGTATCGCTCTCTATAATATATACATCCTAGCAAATCTGAAGACAGCAAAATATTATTCTCCGTTTCCGCAATATAATGGGCGGTAACACTATAAAACTGTCATTCGTTCGTGATGTCCAACCATCAGTTGTTAGACATACTGCAAAAGCTCTATCTAAACGACGTTTGACCAGGTCAACTGTTTCATTATAAATAGCTGGAATCATTGATTTTGAAACTGTTTTTCTTGTAGGAAGCTTGTAATTAAGATTTAGTAAATAGAGTAGGCGCTTAAATTCTTTGTCCTCAACAATTCTGAAAGGATGATATTCTTTTGTGATCCTGCATATCAACTGTTTATCAATTTCTTTTTGTTTGCTAATTGTCAAAGGTTTGTGAAAATTACTAGTGATGGTTGGATTTTTACTTGCACGTGAAAAAGTTGATGCTTGAGGTTGTTTTATCCTGATAGAGAGGAAGTTGAAGGGGCTTCTCTCGGCTGAGGCAACTGTTGGGAAACTGCGGAGCTACCTTCTTCAACTGGATGTTCATCTGCTACCATTTGTCTAATCATTGGCTGTGTAGGATGTTTGAGCTTGATATGTTGAAAAATATCAAAAAATAATGTATAGCGCGCCACCTATCTTATATCATGTGAAGCCTGACTTATATGTATTGCTACCTTGATCTCTAAAATAATCTTAGTCGACATCCAGCATTCAAACAATAGCGTTGATATTTCGCCCTATCCCGTAACAGGTTATGGGCCCTACCACGTGCGAGCGGGTCGAAAAATCGCAGAAGTTTGAAGTAAATACGTGAGTCACTAAAAATGTCGTCAGTTAATTATCTAGCGGGAGTGCCAAAGCTAATTGGCCGCGAGAATTACGATAATTGGGCGTTTGCAATTGAAAATGTGTTCGTATTGGATGAATACGCGGATTGTCTGGTTCAAGGCAAAGAAACAGACAATGACAAAGTGTCGAAAGCTAAGGCGAAGCTTGTGTTATCAATTGATCCATGTTTGTTCGTGCATATTCAGAATGATAAGACTGCGGCAGATTTGTGGGATACACTGAGGCCCGACTTCACCAAGCGAGAGCTGACGGCGGGATAGCTACCGGGCCGACAGCTTACCGCTGATTCTTGTCGGAGCGGTAAGGTTCGTGCGTTTCACCACACATCTTCGGGTTGCCGGAGCGGCAGCGAACCGGCCCGGTAGCTATCGGTGCAGCGTAGACATTTAGCGCATAATTCTAGTGTGCCGTGCCTGCGTCCCAACGAGTTCCGTGTTCCGTGGTTGTAAATATGTTTGTAAAGTAAACAAATGGCATCATGGCGAGCAAGAAGGGCGGCATCAACAGGTCTCCAAATTTTACTGCTGGTGAACGGTCACTGTTCGTGGACGTTATCTTACCCAAATTTAAAAAAGTCATTGAAAACAAGAATACCGACGCAGTGACAAGAAAGGAAAAGGCTGACGCTTGGACTGCTTTGACGGCGGAGTTCAACTCGCTGTCAGCAGTACACCACCGCTCGGAAACCAGTTTAAAAAACTTGTGGGACACCTTAAAGGAGAATGCGAGGAAGGCCAGAAGCTCTCACAGGGTTGAATCGTTCAAAACTGGTTCGTATATATATATATATATTGATAGAATTTTGGTGATAAGATAAGACAACTAGCAAAACACAGACCACGACAGGCTCCGTACTATTCGAGCGGTACGCACAGACTGGCCTCGATCGACCACCGGCGTGCCGACCGTGGGCGATCGGGGTTGTATTTACTAAATTTGTCTGTCAAAAATTAACGTCCGTAATTTCATTATTTTGATTCTAACACGGCCAACCTGAGTACAAAGTCGTTCTCGACGTTAATTGTATAACAGCCTGATTTGTAGCAACGAAGTAAAGACAAAATACTCAGAAAGAAAATATTCTTGTATTAAACAAATTCAGAAATTAGTAACATTATAACAAATAACAAACATCGCAAACAATAATAACAGACAACGTAATCATTCACTCCTTGCTTCAGTTCCATCTGCAATCTCTGGTTCTTCCTCACTGAAACAATACCACAAAGTCAAACTTGACTTTATAAACAATTACATTAAGTAAGAATGCATAACGCACAAGATAAATACATGCAGAGCGTAGCAAGATTTAAAACATAAAACAATTGCGTGCAACGCGTACCAAGCTTTAAACAACAGATAGACACATGCAAAGCGTAGCAAGCTTTTAAAACATGAAAAAATTGCGTGCAAAGTGTACCAAACTTTAAACACCAGATAAGCACATGCAAAGCGTAGCAAGCTTTAAAACATGAAACAATTGCGTGCAAAGCGTACCAAGCTTTAAACACCAGACAAATACATGCAAAGCGTAGCAAGCTCTTAAACATGAAACAATTGCGTGCAAAGCGTACCAAGCTTTAAACACCAGATAAGCACATGCAAAGCGTAGCAAGCTTTAAAACATGAAACAATTGCGTGCAAAGCGTACCAAGCTTTAAACACCAGATAAATACATGCAAAATATATTTCTGACGTCACAAACTACATTCTAACACTGGCCAATATCCAGACTACTTACTCATCCTCTAAATCTTCAAGAAGCTCCTCCATGTTCACAGTCATAGACCAATCGCTAGGCCAACTCCTCAATTGTTCTTTAGCAGCCTTAGTCACAAGAGATTTACCAACTCTCTTCATTTCATATCGACCTTTTGGTGTGATACCCACAATTTCAAAAGGTCCCTGGAATTCATACTTCAATTTACCTTGGTGCATCTTATCATCACGGTGCATAAGGACAAAATCTCCAATGCTGAAGGTTTTGGTATTTCGGCGTTTTTCATTCTCCTTGATTTTAGCCTCTGCTAACGACTCCATACGATCCTTCATTCTACTACGATCGAGTTGTAAATTTCTGATTGGCTGTAGATCAGAACTTAAGTTAGCCAGCAAACTTTGGATGAGTGGAGTAGAACCATCAATGCCAATTAAAGCTCGAAGTGGTGTTGTTCCTATTGACTTCTGCACAGTCGTATTCAAAACCAACTGAATTTTCCATAAACCACTCGACCATTCTGACCGAACTTTTGTTTCAATTCGCAGAAGATTCATTATTGTTCTCATATATCTCTCTACTTGTCCATTGGACCTGTGTACATCGGGGGTAGTATAATGGTAACTGATGCCCAAGGAGTCCAAGTATTCTGGGAGGCTCAAGTTCTTGAAGTTTTTACCTGCATCCATAATGATTTGCTTCGGCGTACCAAACAGAGATATGAACAACTGAAAAGCTTCTTTCGTTTCGCAGGCTTTGACAGTCTTCAACGGCAACAGTATGCAATACTTTGTAAACGCATCGATTAATACCAAAATGTGCTTATGTCCCTCGTTTGTAGTTTCTAAGGGACCTAAACAATCGGCATGAATGATGTTCATGGGCTCAGACGGTTTTTCGACTCTTGTGACGAAGCCCTGTAATGGACCAGACCTAGTTTTCTTCACAGCACAGATGAGACAATGCTTTATATACTTTGTAACAAAGTATCGCATACGTGGGAACCAAAAGTGTATTTTTATTGATTCTAAGGTTTTGTCAATGCCAACGTGACACTGTTCATCATGAAATATCCTTAACAAGCCCAATCTGCTTTGTCGGGGTACAAAAGGCTTGGAAACGGATCCCTCAGATGTAGATATATTGTAATGTAGTATATCATTTTTGACAGAATAACGAGTTTTGTCCAAGCGCCCTTCCTTCCAGTCATCTAGCAATCTTTTAACCTCATTATCTCCACGTTGCTCAATATATAACCAATTGTTATATTTCTTCAGACAGCGAATTACGGGATTCCTGCTCAAAAAATCTACATGTGGCAATGAACACCCTTTTTTATAAACTATATCAAAATCAAAATCCTGCATGTAGACCCACCAGCGAGCTACTCTTGGTAGGATGTCCTTCTTTGCTGCTGTTGATTTGATAGCGTTACAATCAGTAACCAACGTAAAGTGGATACCGAGGAGATAAACCCGGAAATACTTCATGGAGCTTACCGCGGCAAGAGTTTCTAATTCATAAGAATGATATTTTTCTTCATACTTGTTGGTTTTTCTACTGAAGTATCCAATAACACGTAAATTTCCGTCTTGCTTTTGGATAAGCATCCCTCCGTAACCAATACTACTCGCATCTGTGTGTAATTCGGTAGGAAGTTCAGGATCGAATACGCTGAGGAGTGGTCGCGATGTCAAATATTCAATTATATACCTTCTAGCAGATTCTTGTTCTTCACCCCAACAAAAAGGCACGTTTGATTTGGTAAGTTTAGTGATAGGTGCAGTACGGGTAGCAAACTCGGGTATGAATTTCCGAAAGTATCCGGCTAAGCCCATCAACTGTCGGACTTGTTTTAATGTGGTAGGTACCGGGGATCTTACCAGTGCTTCTACCTTTTGTGACCCAGGAGATATGCCTTCTGCAGATATTTCTCTGCCCAAATATTCTAATTTGTTCTGAAGAAAATGACACTTTTTCAAGTTCAAACTGAATCCTGCATTTTTGAGTGCTTGCAATACTAGATCCAATGATGCCAAATTTTCTTCAACAGTTTCGGACGGTATCAGAACATCGTCAAGGTATACCAGTGCTACCGTATTCCTGAGATTCCCCAATGCTTTATTTATTGCCCTTTGAAAAACTGCCGGGGCATTGGCTAGGCCAAATGGCATGCGTAAATATTCGAAGTGCCCGTCTGGCGTTACGAATGCAGTCTTATGAACTGATTCAGAATCCAATGGAATTTGATGAAATCCGGAAGACATATCTAAGGAGGTGAACACTTTGCTCTTTCCCAAGCGATCCAATTGGTCGTCTATCAACGGCAAGGGGTATCGATCCTTGATTGTATGTTGATTGAGCGCACGAAAATCAACACACATTCTATAAGAACCCTCCTTCTTTTTGACGAGTATTATGGGGCTGGCAAAAGGCGATTCACTTTCCTGAATGATACGGTTATTTAACAGGTCATTAACAATGTCTTGAACAATTTTCCTTTCATTTATTGATAATCGGTAAGGGCTTCTATTAACAACGAAGTCATCGCGAAGTCTTATGTGCATTGAGGTGTTATTTACACAGGTGACAGCGTTTGCACTAGCCGCTACAATGTCTCTATAATGGGAAAGAAGTTTCAACAATTTGGACTTGTGTATATCTGGTACATCCACCTCAAGATCTTCAGCATTCGGCAAGATATCAAGAACTCTAGCAACTTTGTTCTTGACAATTTTGGTACCAGCATAATTTGTGATTGTCACGATGTCGGGATCGTCATAAAGATTGCAGCCCACCAATACGTCGTTTTCGAGAAAACTATCAGGCACAACAATGAATGTGAGTTCTGTTCTTACACCGGACATCTCAAAGTCAGCAATTAACGATTTTTCAGAAACATAACAGCGAGGTAATACACCGCTAATTGTGGTGAGAGTGGGTATTAGTTTATCCTGAAACTTTTCAGCATGTTTTCGAGCGATTAATGAAATATCAGCACCCGTATCTACAATGCCTTTCATCGTTATTCCATTGACCGTCATCACCTCGGTAGTACCTGATTTACCACTACTGCAACGATTCACATTACGGCGTTTCTCGATCCCCTTTTTTATAAAACAATCATCAATTTTATGTCCACTTTTAGCACAGAAGGAACACACTAACTCAGAGGTTACCTTAGATGACTTCAAATAATTTGCAGGAGATGAATTTTTCTGTGTTTCGTCATTTTTATTAACTTCAATGCAAAATTTCTGGATATGACCTCTTTTTCCACAATTATAACACATGAGTGATCTTTTGCGTTTTCTATCATCCTCGATGCTCTCACGGAACCGTTTACGGGGCGGTTCCCTTATTTCCGAAGTTGTATTATCCGCCCTTGACTCTCCGGAACGACATTTCGGCACTGATCCTAAATAAGAAATGAGATCGGATATTTTTTTATGATTCTGATTGCCGGCAGTGACACGCACGTCACGTTCCATAATTCCGTGGATGATTATCTCAACAAGATCTGTCTCGTCCCAGTGTGCCCGTAGGTTTCGAAGCAGAGTAACTTTCTCAAAGACGTACGCCTCGTACGTATTGCAGTTGTGACTATTGAATTGAGCCGCTTTCAGAAGTAATTCACCCAAAATTTTTTTGGGTGGAAACGCCTCCAAAAAGTCACGTACAAAAGTGTCCAGTTTTTTACATCTGGTGCCCAGTTTTCAAACCACGTTTTAGATATTCCCGTTAAAAATCGACCCAACCTCACGATAGTCTGTTGGTCAGACCATTCAAATTCACTTTTTATACTTTCTACCTCGGCCAGCCATTTTTTTGCATCGCTCAAATCTGGTCTGAAAATTGGTAAATCTACTTGTTCAGGTGCTGTGCGCGATGATTTGAGAGCCTTAACTAGCTCCGTCAGAAAATCCTTGGTTGAGGTACTAGCACCAAGCCCTTCCATGATGATTTATTTATTTACTTATCTTTTACCTGTAAGTGTAAACACAAACTCAGAAATGGACCCGACTGATAAAATCATATAACAGCAAAGAGACCTAGCTTGTATAGCAAATCGTGTTAAAAGAAAATATTTCTGGAAATCCATTCAATATGGATATGCGCTTGTTGCACGTGTAGAAAATCTAAATGAATAACATAATCTTCCGATTCAATTATTGTACCTACAATATACTCCACTGCTGCTTCCTTTTAATTGCCAATTATAAATGAATTGTGATTCAAGTGTGGTTAAAACAATCTCATGCAATGGTATTGTTGTTCTTTTTTTTTTTTTTTTTTTTTTTTTTTACTTAAATGTATTTTATATCAATAATCCTTAATCAACCATGCATTACTAATGTCAACAGTTAAAAAAAAACAAGATTCTCACAGCAAGACGTGCCCAAAACAATTCCATATATGCTTTATTTACATCACCGAACCGACAGACGCTATGAAATGTGTAATCAGTTCGTCTCTGATTATATCTGGTATGTATGTACAACCAATACGGCGAGTAACAAAAATAATAACAGCAAAAAACAAAACAATGGCATAGAAAAAATAACTGCCACAATAACAGATATCCTGCTGCATTCAATATACATAAACATTGCAATAGGACTTACAGCGTGGACGCAGATTCAATTCCACTTCCGATGATAGAATTTTGGTGATAAGATAAGACAACTAGCAAAACACAGACCACGACAGGCTCCGTACTATTCGAGCGGTACGCACAGACTGGCCTCGATCGACCACCGGCGTGCCGACCGTGGGCGGTCGGGGTTGTATTTACTAAATTTGTCTGTCAAAAATTAACGTCCGTAATTTCATTATTTTGATTCTAACAATATATTCAGTATAGTATTTTTCACGAGTAATCAGAATGTCAACCACGACAGCTAATTGTTTAGTTGTATTTCTAAATTCTCCATAGTTCTAGTACACTACAGATTGATTTTGTAATTTACATTTGTTATTATCGACGATATTAAGCGGTGATCTTTTGTTCGAATTGGTATAATAGGTATAATTGGTAGTGGTTCAGAAATTGTCGTATGACGTCGACGCGGTTTTTCCGTTTTTTTTCCCGGTTCGCGAAACGTTCGGAAGGAAAGCGATACCGTTTCGGAAACTAGAAACTCGGCGCTTTACGGGCGGGTGAGAGCCGGAGCGGTAAGAGGAACAGATCGGATCGAAAACGGCGGGTAAAGTCGAAAAAACCGGTAGATTTTCGTTCTGTCCGACGTTCAACATAGGTTTCCGCCGAAGATAAAGGAGCTGCGAACCTGGCGATTTTTGCGCGAGAAAGCCCCGGCTTCGGGCTCAAAGATAGCGGCTTTCTTTTTTTTTCTTTATGCCTTTTCGTTCGAAAATTTCGATTTTTTTGATTTCCTCGACTACGCGCTACTTTCCGAAGCGGTGATCTTTTGTTCGAATTGGTATAATAGGTATAATTGGTAGTGGTTCAGAAATTGTCGTATGACGTCGACGCGGTTTTTCCGTTTTTTTCCCGGTTCGCGAAACGTTCGGATGGAAAGCGATACCGTTTCGGAAACTAGAAACTCGGCGCTTTACGGGCGGGTGAGAGGCGGAGCGGTAAGAGGAACGGATCGGATCGAAAACGGCGGGTAAAGTCGAAAAAACCGGTAGATTTTCGTTCTGTCCGACGTTCAACATAGGTTTCCGCCGAAGATAAAGGAGCTGCGAACCTGGCGATTTTTGCGCGAGTTATGTATGCAACCGGATACGGTAACCATACGTCGGCACATGAACGGCGTTCACCTTTGCCGGAAATGCAACATAGACATTTTTAGTTTACTTGGTTTTATTTTTTGTTAATCAGTTCAGTTCATAACTCATCTTTGTAATAGTCGGTCGGTACTCAAATAAATATTTTTTAAAAAGTAAAATCCTGGCTTCGAGAATTTATCTGGCGCTGCGAACAGGATAACTGCACGACATCCCTGAGGATAATCGGCTCGTGTCAACGACTTGGCAGTTATCTACAAATACCACGGACCTGAGGAAACTGGAGACCGTACTGGAGATGAAAATCCTTCTGATTCGTCTGATCCTTATGTAAGTCCATTCCATTTTTCCTATGAGTTCCGAGTATCCACAGGATTCTTTACAAGCTGTTATTTCACTTAGTACTCGAAGAATTTCAAAAGAAAAGTCTAGATTTAAGCCATATTCTACTCCCTCTCTCGAAAATATTTCTACCGAACAATTAAGTACCTCTTCCTTAGAAACTATTACAGAAAACCCAAACATGGTTCTCTCAAATTCGGATATCAATAATCTGTGTAATACCTTGCCAGAATACAAAGTGGGTGAAAATCTATCTACTTTTATCAACTCTGTAGATAATTTGGTAAATTTTTTTTCTCAACAAGGTGCGGATGCTATCCAAACCTACATCATAAATGCTAATATATTGTCTAAGGTAAAAGGCGAGGCTCGTGATTTTTTAAATCTTCACAATCAAACTCAGTGGGCTGAGATAAAGCTACTTTTATTGCAGAAATATGGTGATCATCGCACCGAGGAAATTTTATTAACCCAACTCACAACCACAGTCCAAAAACGATCCGAATCGTATCATGAATGTCACCACCGAGTAACACTAGCATTAAATGATATTCTTCAGCATGTTTCACTTCATGAAAGTAATCTACAGGCAGTTGAGTTTAAAGCTTCATTCTTTAGAAATCAAGCACTTAGAACCTTCTGTACTGGTATAAATAATCCATATTGCGACCACCTATCTCATTACGATTTATCTTCGTTAGACGAAGCTCTTCAGAAATGTATTTCTTTAGATAACCATAAGCAACAACAGCAATATATGTCGTATCTGAAATCCTCTACCTACCCCAATGAGTATCAAAAGGCACCACCACGTCCCATTCAACGTAATGCCCAAGCTGTCACTCAACCGAGTAATCGAAATGCATTACCCAATATTCAGTCTTCGATTCAACAGAATCCATCTAATGGTTTCAACAGCCCCGTTTCCAATCGTTCACACCTAACAGAACATTTGGTGATATAAATTGGCCCATACCTCAACGTCAAAATCCTCCTACTAACAGAGAAGTATTCGGTCCTTCTCGTCCAAATAATGTACCGAATAATCAATACAAGTCCAGTCCTATGTCAGTAACGCAGACTACTAGTCGTAAACCAACTCCGATGTCCACCTCCACTCATAATAGTCGTACTTTTCATCATAATATAGAGTGTGACCCAAATTCCGTCACATATTCTGACGAATGTTGTAATCACGAATATTATGACACATATAAAGACCAACAAGCCTATTCCGAAAATTTTCAAGGGCCTGCCATTCAGGAACCGCCCGATATCGAACCATCCAATTAAATAACTTTTCAAAACACACCCAGCTACCCTATTTCTACCTACCCCATTCCAATTTGAAAATTTTGATCGACTTCGGTGGATCAGATACAGTTATTACCTCAAGAGCTGCTAAAATGTATGACCCTGAACATGAATTCTATGAGCCCTTCACTCTTATCTCCATGAAAACTCCGAAAACGTATACTCGAAATTTATATTACCCTGTACTAAATGAAATAGGTATTCATACACCTCTTATAGTCAGAATTGCAGACTGGCATGATGATTTTGATATTCTTCTCGGAACTGGTGAACTTGATCAATTGGGTGCAAACATTGACTATGAATCTCACATATTTTCTGTCCGTAAACTAGGTATCGAAATTCCTTTTAAAATAATCTATCGTACAAATAATCGGTTTTCTATTCCTGTATCCGTCAACAATGGTGAAGTAGTTGTCCCGGAAATCATCCATGAAGGTCAGGTTATCTTACCAGAATCTATACATTATGCTAAAGATGGTTATATCGATATTCCTAAGCCAGAAAATTTGGAAATTGATTTTTCTCAACCTGTCTCTGCCACATACCTCTCAGAATTTGAGGAAGAACTTCCTAAGCAGTCTTCTAGTACCTCTTTCAATAGTAGTATGATTCGAACTCAACACTTGAACTCTGAAGAAAAAGAAAAAATTCTCCATTTTTCATACAGAAGATTCCGTTCTCACTTGTACAAGTACTGTCAAGTATATTATTCGTACTAAAGACGATAGGCCTATTTTTTCTCGATCTTATAGGTATCCAAGAGCTATGCTTCCCGAAATTTCTTCACAAATTGATAAACTCTTAGAAAACAACATCATACGTCCCTCAATCTCTCCATATTCGTCCCCAGTTTGGATTGTTCCCAAAAAAGCAGACGCATCCGGAAAGAAAAAGTTTCGCATGGTAATCGATTATCGGAAGCTCAATGACAATACAGTGGAAGAGAAATATCCAATTCCTAGGATAGATGAAATTCTGGATAATCTTGGCAGGTGTACCTATTTCACAACTCTTGACCTAGCCCAAGGTTTCCATCAGATACAGGTCCATCCAGATTCTGTGGACAAGACCGCTTTCACTGTCCCAAATGGACATTTTGAGTATTTGAAGGGGGTCCGTAACGCTCCTATGACCTTCCAAAGGATGATGGATGAAGTTCTCCGAGACCACCTCTATAAATCATGTTTTGTTTACATGGACGATGTCATCATATTTTCTAGGACCCTTCAAGAACATCTCATACACATCAAACAAGTCTTTCAAAAATTCCGTGACACAAATCTAAAAATACAACTTGACAAGTCAGAGTTTCTGTGCAAAGAAGTTGCATTCCTTGGCCACATAGTGACCCCAGAGGGTATAAAGCCCAATCCTAGTAAGATCCATGCAGTTCAAAATTATCCCATTCCCAAATCACGAAAAGAAATTCAAAGCTTTCTTGGCTTAGTCGGCTACTACCGACGCTTCATTCACAATTTCTCCAAAATAGTCGCTCCTATGACACGTTGTACACGAAAAGGAGAAAAAATTGACATAACCAATCCGTTGTACATAGAAGCTTTCGAAAAGTGCAAATCCGCAATTAGCAACTCCCCCATACTCCAATACCCAGATTTTTCAAAACCGTTCACTCTTACCACAGATGCTTCAGGTGTTTCCATAGGTTCAGTTCTACCTCAAGATGGAAAACCCATTGCTTACTACTCTCGTACTCTTAATACTGCTGAAAGAAACTATTCGACCATTGAAAGAGAGCTCTTAGCGATTTTAGATTCGTGCAAACATTTCCGCCCTTATCTGTATGGTGTTAAATTTACTGTCGAAACTGACCATAATCCCATCGTTTGGCTAGAGAAAATTAAAGAACCTCACTCTCGTTTAGTTCTTTGGAGACTCAGACTGGAAGATTATAATTTTGACGTAAAATATAAAAAAGGCAAGGAGAATGTTGTAGCTGATGCCCTATCCCGCATAGAAATTAATATGCATGAAACTGAATCCGTGATTGCTAATCCCCCTTCAGAGTCTTCGGACGATGAAATATTTGATCTTGACGAATTTGTGAATCAATCCTTTAATAAAGAAACTGGCCAATCTACCCAACATTCATCAGTTGAACATCCTGTTGCTACTGTCCCATTTTCTGAAGATCCTATAAATTACTTCACTAACCAAATTATAATAAAAATTGGAGACAAACATTCTATCAGGTATTCATTAAAATTCAAGTCTAAACATCAACATTTGGTCACCCTTGTCCAAGCAAATTGGAAAGACGGCGTAAAAATAGCACTTCACGACATAATTGCCCCAAATCAACATTATTATATTCTTACAGACAATACCGACATCCAAAAATATATCGCTGAGTATGTTCAAAATACCTACAATGACATCATCCAAATTTTCTTTTATTCCAAGCGTGTTCAAGACATAGACGATCTTGAAGCTCAAGTTCAATGTGTTCAAAATTATCACAAAAATAATCATAATGGCATTGTCGAAACCATCAATCAGTTAAAACTTAAATATTACTGGCCAAATATGCGATGTACTGTATCAAATTTTATTAATCAGTGTGATATCTGTCTTCGCAATAAGTATGAAAGGCATCCATACAAACTTCCTTTGAAAGGTCCTCTTCTAGGTCAAAAACCATTCGATATTCTACACATAGATACATTTTCCTGTTATAAAGAATGTTTTCTGACTATTATTGATTCATTTTCTAAATACGCTCAAGTCTACCATATTTCAGATAAAACGACAGTCACAATATTGAGTAAATTACGTCACTATTTTTCGCACCACAACTATCCGAGGAAAATTGTATGTGACAAAGGCACAGAATTTTCTAATAATCTCTTCAAGGAATTCATGAGTCTTCATAAAATTGAGCTACATTTCATCACAGTAAACAATCCAAATTCCAATATCCCTATTGAAAGGTTTCACTCGACTTTCATAGAAAAACCCAGAGTAATGAAAGACGAACGTCCAAAGGAATATTTTCAAGATCTAGTAACTCACTGTGTCCTAATCTATAATCAGTCGATACATTCCGCTACTGGTTACTCTCCATTTTCTATCCTTTATGGCCCCTATGCCGAAGAAATTCAATTTGACGACGACATGCCAGTATATGAAAAATATAATCAACGACATAAAGACGAATTCCGCCCTTTTATCGATTCCCTATATAGGAAAATTCACAATAAAGAGACTAGAATTTTGGACAAACGAAACGAAAAGCACTCTGATTCTACCCCAGCCCCTAAACCTGGAGATCCTATTTACATTCACAAAAACCCTCGAAACAAGCTTACTGCATCCTATGTGTCAGCTAAGGTCACTTCAGCCAAAGAGACCCAAATAGAGGCTGTAACATCTAAAAATAGACCCACAAATACTCATCCAAGAAACATAAAACGCTTACGCAAAGCCCCCTTGTTACAGGACCAGCCACCTGCTGAGCCACAGCCTGGCCCTTCAAGTGCGCCCGATCCCCAATAATGGATATTACCAGGAATTGGTTGGTCAAGCACAAATGTTGGATCACTATCACCGCCATATTTTAACCATTAAATAACTTCTATAGACATCTCCTTGAAATCAGCCTTGTTACACCCCCTCCTGTTCAACAAAATTTCGACTTCTGCATACCAAAATGTAGTCACTCACTATACTCTTCTATATCAAGAAACTTTGGATAATTTTCATAAAATCGTTCGGTCACGTAGAAAACGTGGTCTAGTGAACATGCTGGGTACGGTGATAAAGTCCATCACTGGAAACCTCGATGAGAATGATCGTATATTTTTAGAAAAACATATTGATGCTCTTGAGAAGAAGCAATCCGAAATTATTACCGTCGTTAATAACTCCACCACCTACGCCTTAGACACTATACAAAGATATAATAATTTTATTACAGCTTTCAATAAGAACTCTGTCAAGGTGGCACGGGAGATTGAATCCATAGAGAACAGTCTTGGAAAGTACTTTGCTCTTCATAGCGAAGTTCTCAGCATCAGTAGCCTGAATCAATTTCTTCTCCAAATTTTAAGAACAATAAGCCTAGCAGCACTTCAGCAGTCAAATGTAGAACTTTTTACCCTGTCAGAAATAACTGATCTGGAAAATCATCTAAAATTTTTCTATAAGAAAACTTGTCTTTTGTCAGACGATCTGCATCCCTTTGAATTAATTGAAAATTCTTATATCACAATAGTTATAACGGATACTCAACTCTTAATTATCCTAAAGATCCCTATCCTTGATGAACATCAGTTTCCCCTTTACCATATTTACCCCGTCCAAAACAAAGACGCAATCATTTTGATACCCCCGGCTACCCATTATGGAAACAATCATTGGTACCCTGACTGCAAGCACACGGAAAAGAAGATTATATGCCAATCAATGTCGTCTAGCAAATGCCAGTTGCCAACATTGGAAAACTGTACAACAGCAATAACAGTTTTTCACCAACTGATCATCCACCGTACTGAGAAAAATCTTATAGTACTGAGCACAAACAGGCACATCCAAGTCTTTGAAAACTGTTCCGGAGAAGTGGAAAATGTCAACCAACCAGTAATAGTCCAGTCAACATGTGCAGTAAAAATTGACCAAAAATGGTATACTACATCAAGTCAGAAGATCCAGATCCCAGATGTTGTTCCTGTAAAACTGAATCCCAAATTCCAAATACACCTGGACCAGATCGACAAAATTCAAGAAACACCCCGACTGTCTGTGATCCAGCCAACGCATCTAAGGCCCATCTTCATCTCATCCATATCTTGGACTGTTGCAACCCTGTACGTCATCCTGGCTGCAACCATTATGTATTTCGTTTCAAGAAAACGAAAGAGACTACACACCCTAGTAGTAGAACAACATCGATTCTAACTCACTTGGTAACCCATCCATCAGGTTCTGTTCTGATTGCCCTCTATTTGACCTCGGGTATCTGAAGACTTTGCAGACATGCAAGAAGTGTATCGCCAATGACCAGAGGGTGAGATGTGCCAAAACGTGACGTCATGTATGCATAAAAAAGGCCTAAATACCATGTGACACACAAAAGTGAGTAGTGATTGAGAAAAGCTTTATGCATATGCAAGAGACAAGCCTCGCCTAGCCAAGCCTAATTTCAATCATCCTCTAGTCATAATAATAATACTAATAATAATAATAATAATATGGGAAGTAAATGAAACGACGGTGGTAGTATGATATTAATATATTTAATCGTATATAAAACAACTTATATCTGAAGCTGCGAAATGATGGAATGTGTTTTTGAAACTGTTGATAGAATATGTTTTTCTATTGAAAATAATGTATCCCTGTCGAAGCAACTGCCTTATATTGTATTTTCCACAGTACATAATTGTACCTTTTCGTTTCATTGTGACTGGATAATAGTTCAGATCTTGTCCAATCACATATCCAATTGTTCGATTGTATTGATTTTTAATTTCTGTGTCGATGGGAATTTTTTTCCCTGAGTAATAGAATGCTGGATACGACTTTAATTATGTTCTTCCATAATTATGTAACTCATACAGGTAGAAAACTCCGTCTTCGATGTTGAATATCTGATCAGCAACTACAACTGGTTCATTCTGGTAGCACGTTGTTAGGGTAAAAAACTGAATGGCTAAAACAGCAGCAGCAATTTCAACTAAATCCAGACAATTCATCTCTGAGAGTGTTCTTCCTTTGAATGGTATATATATATATATATATATATATATGTATTAAGTCTCATACTGTCTTTTTATATTTCCGAAAGGGTAGGAGGAGGAGGAGGAGGAGAAGGAGGAGGGTGATAAATATTACTATTCTTCATTTAACAGCCAAATTGTAAACGTTTCACAAACAGAACAATATTGCATTTTACTTTCTCGTATGTTTGTGTATTGAAGAGTCACTTGTATGGTGAACTCGGTATTTTTCAAGCATGAAACGCAAATATATGAAGGCATTACTTGTTGATGTACTAATCACTAGCAGCGTATTAATCAACAGCATGAACCAACTAGATTATTATAACTAGTAACGCAAACGATTAAATATATCAGTTCAGTTATCACTCATGTGCTATGAAGTACTACGGTGGTGAAGGCTTACTGAATACAGCTATAAATAATTTACCTGTAGAATTACACATCCCAACGTACAGATACTGTGGTCCTGGCACTAAACTTGCTGAAAGGTTAGCCAGAAATGATCCAGGTGTGAACGGATTGGATGAAGCTTGTAAACAACACGATATATTTTATTCAAAAGAAAAAGATCTGAGTAATCGGCATTTGGCTGATAAGGTGCTGGCAAAACAAGCAATGAATAGGTTTCGTGCAAGTGATTCGTCTTGGAAGGAGAAGGTCGCCGCTTTAGCTGTAGCAGGTGCTATGAAAGCTAAAGTAAAACTTGGAATGGGCTTAAAAGAAACCTCTCAAAGGCACCAAAAACGTAATATAAACAATTGTTTGAAGAAATTACATAAATTAGTGAAAGAATTACAGGGGTCTCAAAAACTGGTTCAAGACTCTGTACAGATCCTACAAACTGAACAATCTCAAAAAGCTCAAAAAAATATACTTGCGAAGGTTAAACAATCACTGTACTCAATGGTGTAATATGAAAGTGATGCTTTTAGAAATATTCCCTTCGACTAGGAACCTTGTAAAATTGTTTAAGGAGGCAGCAAATTATGTGCATTTACCTAATCAAAAATTCAGTGGTTATTGTTTTGAAAAATATGCAAAAATGACAAAATTAAATTGGCATATTAATGATGTAGATATTATAGATTGTATAATTGAAAGGATAAACAATGAAAATGTAAAGCTAGCAGCTAGAGCTGCGAATTTTCAATCGGTAGGTACGTTGGCTAACTATTTAGATAGTATTATAGTAGAAATAGGCAAAAACATATTGCTGCTAAACCGACTCCAGGCACGTCAAAAGTTAATCAAGAGGTGATAAAATTGGAAGGAAAGGATGGCAGTAAACACAGAGTACTATCGTGTTATAATTGCAATGGTCCACATATTGTAAAAAATTGTCCTAAGCCTATAATAACGTGTAAAAATTGTAAAAGAGTTGGCCATTATTCAGAGCAGTGTAGACTGAGCAAGAAAAATGAATGTAATCAGATTGCGAAGTCTGTAAATATGAACAGAAAGAATAATATGTCTTTAGTTACTCCTTATATAAACCAAAGTCCAGTTGAAAATTGTTTAATTGACACAGGTAGTTCTTGCACAATTATTAAAGAGTCTTTAGCAAAACGTTTAAAGATGCGGCTAACTAGAACAAAGGAGTGTGTAGGACTACGATGTTTTATGGGTAATATGATATCTTGCTACACAATCAGCAAAATCAATGTAAATATCGACAAATCAACCGGCGAAGTAAATGCGTTCGTTTTGGCGGATAAATACTTAACTTATGATGTGATTATTGGTTGCGATTATTTAAATCAGCCACATGTTGTCATGCATAAAGCCGGCGACACCTTGCGTTTTAAAAATGTTTCTACCGTGAGCGATATACAGGGTACTATGAAAATAATTGAGTATGATAAAATAAATTTTGGTAATATTTCTCAGGGAGAAAAGGACAACGTTTATAGTATTTTAAAAGAGTATAGCGACACGATCGCATTTACTTTAAAGGATTTAGGAAAAACTAATTTAGTAGAAATGAGTATTAAATGTAAAACGGAGGAACCAGTCATTTATAACCCATATCGCATGTCAATTCAAGAAAAAAATATTTTAAATGATTTGTTGCAAGAGTTACTCATTAATAGTATCGTACGTGAATCTAGCTCTCAGTATGCTAGTCCAGTACTACTTGTTAAAAAGAAAACAGCTGATTATCGGATGTGTATAGACTTTAGACGGTTAAACATGATTACTATCAGAGAGAAATTCCCATTACCATTGATTGAAGATCAAATTGACATGCTGGGGGGTCATAAATATTTTATTACGCTTGATCTTGCGTCTGGGTATTATCAAATACCGATGGCTGCTAACTCTATCGATAAAACGGCATTCATTACGCCGACCGGCCACTATGAATTTCTGCGAATGCCGTTCGGCTTGGTGAATGCTCCGGCCATTTTTCAAAAATTAATTAACAATGTTTTTAAAGGTCATTTGAACAAAATTGTTCACGCATATTTAGATGATTTGATAATACCGGGACGTGATTTTAAAGAGGCATTAAACAGATTAAAAATTGTACTAAATGTATTGAGACAAGCCAATTTGACGTTGAAGTTAAGCAAATGTAACTTCTTCTATAGTAGCATTAATTATTTGGGTCAGGAAATTAGTGAGAATGGAGTAAAACCAGGATTAGAAAAGACTAAGGCAGTAATGTGTATGAAATCACCGACAAACATCAAGGAGGTTCGACAATTTCTTGGTTTGTCCGGATATTTTCGCAAGTACGTGAGAGACTATATGCTTGAGAAGTAGAACCTCTCACTCGATTATTAAAAAAGGATGCCCCGTTCGAGTGGAACTCCTCACAAGATACTGCTTCTACGAAAATAAAATCAATGCTAGCTACCAGACCAATTCTTTCTATTTATAACCCTGAGCTTAGAACAGAACTTCATACGGATGCAAGCTGTACTGGGTTTGGAGGAATTCTTATACAACTCAAAGATAATGAAAAATATGTGATAGCTTACTTCAGCAAGCAGACCACCCCAGAGCAGCGACGCTGCCACTCTTATGAGCTCGAGACTTTAGCAGTAGTGTTAGCGTTACAACGGTTCAGAGTTTGTCTGCTTGGAATAAAATTCACGATAGTTACCGACTGTAGCGCATTGAGGACAGCTTTCAGTAAGAGAGATTTGATTACGAGAGTAGGGAGATGATGGCTTCAAGTTCAGGACTACGATTTCGACATCATACATAGGAATGGAACCCAAATGGGACATGTGGATGCCCTTAGCAGAAATCCTGTTAAGGAATATTTGGATGTCAGAGTTATCGACGTCACTGAAGGCGACTGCACAGCTACAAGATGAGCAAACCAGTTGAATAATGAAAATCCTTAAAGACGAACCAAAGGAGAAAAGTACGAAACAATATTTCGAATTGTATAAAATTAAAGAGGGTAAACTATATCGAAAATTAGGGGACAAAATAGCTTGGGTAGTACCCAAATCATGTAGATGGCAAATTTGTCGGTTATGTCATGACGAGAATGATCATTTTGGATTTAAAAAAACGCTTAAAAAAATACAGGAGAGTTATTGGTTCGCTGGTATGAGACGTTTTGTGAAAAAATACGTTGGAGCGTGTTTAAATTGTCTCTACTATAAACAGCCAAGTAGAAAGAAACAAGGATATCTTCATCCGATAGAAAAGGTTCCCATACCGTTTCACACTATCCACATCGATCATCTTGGACCATTTGAAAAGAGTATCAAAGGGAATAAATATATTTTTGTTATTGTTGACGGATTTACAAAGTTTTGTTTCATTGAACCCGTAAAGGACACTAGTTCTAAGTTAGTTGTTAAGGCCTTACTTACTATAATGTATATTTTCGGCCCTCCGAATCGTATAATCTCGGATAGGGGTACTGCGTTTACGTCGGTTAGTTTTAGTAATTTTTGTAAAGACTATGGTGTTCGACATATTTTAAATGCTGTCTCCACGCCGCGGGCTAATGGACAATGTGAACGCTATAACAGCACAATTCTCAATTCTTTGAGAGCTGCATCGGCAGGCGTTGCTGAAAACAAATGGGATACGTTTGTCAAACCGGTGCAATATGCGATGAACACAACTTTTAATACTGCAACTGGAATGACTGCAATGGAGTTATTGGCTGGATTCAAGGGACATAGCCTATCCGAAGGCAATGTTTTGAGTGCAGTGAAACGAGAGCTAGAGCGGGGTGACTTGAAGGCACTTAGAAAATCTGTTGAACACAGATTGTCTGTAGAGCAGAAAAAGCAGAAAGAGAGGTTTGACAAGGCTAGGATACAAGCTAAAAAGTATCTAGTGGATGATGTCGTCATGGTGTTGAAGACGGATGCACCGTGTACTGGTGCCAGCAGAAAATTGGTGCCGAAATATAAGGGACCTTTTAAAGTGACGAAGGTTCTCTATAACGATCGATACGAGGTGGTTAACCTGAGAGAAAACTACAAGAGATGTAAGACTGTAGTTGCTGCAGATAAGATGAAACCATGGATCTTACTACGTGGTAGGTATAAAATGTTATATTGCTTAAAGAGGGTCCAAATATTAAAGTTTATCTGCTTTAATATCTGTTGGAACGAGGAGAAAAATTAATGATGTTTTGTTGTCTATTGAGATAAGTAGGCTCAAACAACAAAAGCAGTTTATGATGTTTTGATTGTCTGTTGAGATAAGCAGGCTCAAACAATAAAAGCAGTTTATGATATTTTGGTTGTCTGTTGAGATAAGTAGGCTCAAACAATAAAAGCAGTTTATGATATTTTGGTTGTCTGTTGAGATAAGTAGGCTCAAACAACAAAAGCAGTTTATGATATTTTGGTTGTCTGTTGAGATAAGTAGGCTCAAACAACAAAAGCAGTTTATGATGTTTTGGTTGTCTGTTGAGATAAGTAGGCTCAAACAACAAAAGCAGTTTATGATGTTTTGGTTATCTGTTGAGATAAGTAGGCTCAAACAACAAAAGCAGTTTATGATATTTTGGTTGTCTGTTGAGATAAGTAGGCTCAAACAACAAAAGCAGTTTATGATATTTTAGTTGTCTGTTGAGATAAGTAGGCTCAAACAACAAAAGCAGTTTATGATATTTTGTTGTCTGTTAAGATAGAGTAAGCTCAAACAACAACATAATTTGATGAAGGAAGGCTCATACAACAGAATTACTTAGGGACGTTTTGTTGTCCGTTAAATTAATATAATTAGAGTTTTAATTATATTTTGTTATAAATTAATAAAAGAGAGTATGAATTGTAAGTCAAAATGCCAATCAAGGATAAATTAAAAAACAGCTAAAGTTAGGCTCAAGTGAAAGCTCAAACATAACAGTGTAAAATTAATACGTTTCAGTGTCTGTTGGGATGGTTGATTAATTCGAATAACCATTCAAAGTTCAGCACGCTAAGCCTTACTGTATTGCAACTTAGCATCAACAACATAAATCAGATTGATTGTTTATTTATAGATGCTGATTTTTCTGGGTCTGAGGACAGACACAGCAGCAGGATGGCCGAATGTGATGAATCTTCAATCTAGAAATACATTCTTGATGCGCCACTGGTACTACCGTGTAGCCAAGGGACAAGGAATGCGGGCAGTGGTGTCGGACGAGAGGCGCGGGGAGAGGAGAACGCAAAAAAAGAGAAGAGCGTGGTTTTTACGACCGATGTGCGAGGTATTTTTGGACAGAATATTTTGGAAAGGAAAATAGAGTACATGATTATTGATCCCGGACGTTTTATTCTTGACAATCTAAAATAAAATATATTTTCAGTTTACGTATTAAGGTGATTTAATTTCCATAAATTTTGATACAAATAATAACTTCAATCATATCTGTCTTCTGTACATAAACATCAATCACACATGTACATACTTAGTAATAATAACGATTAACAGTAACAAGAAGTATAACATTTTCTTTTTTTAGCTTTAAATTCTACAAATAAAGTAAAAGCGGTATCACCAACATTTCTAATTAATTTTGGGTGCAACTTTTGAAAATGTTAGGAAATGATCGAATCAGCCGTATCAATATGTATGTGAGCCTTTCGCTGAATCGCTACGCTACGCCATCGAATATGTTTTGTCTATTGAATATGTTTTGTCTATTGAATATGTTTTGTTTACTTCTGGCGACCGTGAGAGCCGGTCCACACGGCGCGTTGCGTCAGCGTTGCGTCGACGCAGCGCTGTCCTTGCCAATGCCAATAACCAAGGTGTTCACACGGCGCGCTGCGTCGTCGCAACGCACACATGACGGCCAGCAGCCCCCGAGACGAAGCGGGAGGGGGTGTACTCATGCGACGTCGGAACGGCAGCGCTCAGTTGCTTGTGCGTTGACAGAGAGGATACACGCAAGCTCATTTCATTTTAAGTACGTTACGTTTTTGTATTCAGTTTTATAAGCAGGATAAAATGAATTCCATTGAAGAAATTGACATGGATTACTTCATTACATTGATTCAGGAAAGTGAATATATATGGGACAAGTCAAACGTAGATTTTAAAAATAAAAATTTAAAAACAAAAGCCTGGGAAGAAGTATCAAAAGTTTTATTTCCTGATTACGAGAATTTCACCGCTGAACGAAAAAACAAAGTTGGTGAGTTCACAGTACAGATATTTATTGTTTTTTTTATTTAGTACTATTATACCTTCTTTAGTTGCCAAGGCAGAGTTCCTCTAGTCATAAAATAGGTCGCAAAATGCTCTCTTATGACATTCGGTGCTGTCTGTTCTTCATCTGCGGGTTGTATTGGGAGAAGTTCATCAACACTTATAGCAAATGTATCTCTTTGTCTAAAACCATCTCAATCAGCGACAAAATTGTGTAGTACACAACATGCTTTTATTATGTCAGTAGCGAAGTCATAGGACACGTCTATCGGTCTGTGAAAAATGCGCCATTTGTTTGCCATAATCCCAAAAGCGCATTCGACATATCTTCTGGCCCTGCTTAGACGATAATTGAAAACCTTTTGTTGTAAGTCAAGATTTTTACCACCATATGGACGCATAATATGTTTGCTCAGTCCAAAAGCTTCGTCACCCACAAATACATACGGGGTTGGTATATTGCTACCAGAGAGTGGCTGGGGTTGAGGTAGTGGTAAGTTGTTGTTAATCATTAGCTCGTACAGTTTAGAATTTAGTAATATGGTTGAATCGCATTCTTTTCCGTATGCACCGATGTCGACAAAAACGAATTTGTAATTTGAATCCACAATAGCTAGCAACACAATCGAAAAAAAGGCTTTATAATTATAAAAAAGTGAGCCACTATGTGCAGGATTACACACACGGATGTGTTTGCCGTCGATGGCACCAACACAGTGAGGAAAATTTGCCTTTACATCAAAATCCTTCGCTATTGTTTGGAAACTTTCAATTGTCAGTTCAGGGATGTTGTCTCGAAGAAGATTGGTCCAGATAGCACGACAAACTCTTTGTATCATATATGCAATAGTAGATTTTCCCCGTTTGAATTTCAAATGTAAATCGGTTATTGAATTTCCACTTCCTAGGTATCTGAAACGAAAATAATTATTTTAATATGCATTTATGAGATAGATAGATACCCGAAAAAAAAATACTGACATATTCAGACATCGATAACAAACAACTTTCTCTACGTGACCAATTAATTCTGCAATCACGAAAAAAATAACAGCTGTTGCATACATTTTGATTCAGTAGGTATTGATTTTTGTATGTAACAGCTGTTATATTTTCACGATTCCAGAGTTGGTCACATAGTGTTTGTTATCGATATCTGAATATGTCATTAAATTTTATCGAGTAATTCACGATGTATAACTTATTAAATCATGTTTACTATTGGTTTTGCAGGTAATGATTTAATGACGAAATGGAGAAGTGTAAAAGATAATTACTTCAGATATTCAAAAAAATTAAAAGAAGCATCAAAATCGGGCTCGGGCGCTACGAAACTGAAAAAGTATCATTTATATAATCAACTTCTTTTTTTGAGAAGAGTGGAACAAAATGCCACCGAATCTAGCTTAGACTCGCCTAGAGAAATCAACAATGAATCTACGTCTACAAATGATGATATTACCACAGACGACTCTCCGCGCTATGTTCCAGTCGCGCGCAAAAGGGCAATGCAAATGGATGAGTTTGAAAGAGAAGGGCTAAAACTTCTCAAGGAGCCGGATAATCGCCATATGTCCTTTTTCAGAGGTATATTGCCATCAATTCAAGATTTTTCCGACCGACAAACTCTCCGTTTCTAAAGTCAAGTAATACAAATGATAGACGAAATGCGGTATGGACAAACATCATCATATGTGAGTGGCCCATCAACGTCTCACCAACCATTATCATATGGGTATCAAACAAGCAGCAATTTTCAAAGTACATTCAATTCTGATAATAATAATTCAATTACATCTCCAGATCAAACATCTCAAGCAAGTGAAGAAACCGAATACGATTTTTGTAATTTGTAATTACTGGATTAAGTCCCTCTTAAATAATCTGTAAACTTGAGTTGATTACTAATTAAACAAATTACAAAAACTGTTATCTTTTAATTACTTATATAAATTATTACCTTAAAGTAATTCCCAGCATTTCTACTGGTTCCACTGGATTCCTCATATTAGTATAGTTTTTTCGTATGTGTGGTTCTACGGACTTCAATAAACATTCGAAGCTGGATACACTCATTCTAAAAAAGTTATAAAACTTCTTTTCGTCTAATAGCAGCTCCCGATATTCTAACAAAAAAAACTGTCCATCACTATTTCTTAATGCAATGAAAGGACAGACCCAATACCGTCTTGTGATCTTGCGTCGATTTCGGCGGTGACGCAGTAATAGGAGCAATGCTAGACGTCTTTTCCGATCCATGCTTTCCTATAGACTGACTGCGATATTTTTACAAAATGCTTGCCGCACCTGTGCGTCGTCGCTGCGCCGACGGAACGTTAAGACTGCGTCACAGTAACGCTGTGATGGCGCAGCGCCTGTGTGGCCGGCTATGCGTCAAAATATTTGCGTTGCGACGACGCAACGCGCCGTGTGGACCGGCTCTGAATATTCCGATGTGCTGCGATGTGTTTTTGTGGGCAAGGTGGTTAGTCATAGTCAGTCCTGTAACAGATGCTGGAGTGAATACATATGATACAAGTTATGAAGTGTTTGATTTTCCCTAAGAAAATGATAATTTTCTCACATCAGAAGTGGGATTCAACTCGCTAAAAGGACCACAGAAGAAATACATAGTGCAACCTGACTTATTTCGAGTGTGCGTGCGTGAGCAATTCATTGTCCTGAGCGTATATACCTAGCGAGCGTTACTTTTGGCAGTGATACTTAAGTGCTAAAAGTCTGTCGAAATGGAGGAATTAACCAGTGTTTTAACTGCAGTTCTTCGAGGAATTCAGCAGCAACCCCAACAAGCCGCAGCGGCGCCGGTGGTGCCAGCACCCTCTGCGCCAATTAACATTCCAGCTTTCGATCCCTCAAAAAGCGATGCGGGAGCGATGGGTTGGTGCGATGATATGGAGACCTTGGCGACCACGTTCAAGTGGACTGATTTTGAACAGCTTTGCGGGTGCCCTGGAAGGTGACGCAAAGGATTGGTATGACAACTGGCACCCATCAAATAAAGTTTGGGCTAGTTTCCGGGCCGAGCTTTGTCAGCTTTATCCTGCGAAGAGGAATCTTAGTGAGCGGTTACGTAAAGCTAGTATGTAAGTACGCAAGGAAAAAAATATCTTTGTTAAACTCTCTAGATTTTAATTTGAGTGATAGTCAAATAGTTGAGATAGTTATTGGTGATATAACGGACACACATGTCAAAACAGCTGCTTTTAATAGTAGAGTTGATTCCATTTCGACCTTACTTAACTTGCTTAGCAACTATCAAATTAATAAACAAGACTCTCAGCTTCAAGTAGGGGCGCCAAAACGCCCGAATCCGTTTAAACATAATGATGAGGGAAAAATATGTTATTCCTGTAAAAAACCTGGTCATATCAGCCGGAATTGTTTTAAATCGCTTAAATTATTCAAATACGATAATACTAATAAGGCGAGAAGCTCAAATAATCTGCCAGGTCTTGCGAAACCCTGTGAGATCTGTAAGAAATTCGGGCATAATTCTGAAAAATGCTTCTTCAAAAGTCAAAATAAAGCAGAGAAGTCGTCCAGATTCTCCAAAATAAACTATTTCTGCGTAGATCTAGATAATGACTTTTGCATAAAATTCAAAATACAAAATTTGACCGTAAACTGTTTGATCGACACGGGTGCAGAATGTAGTTTGCTATCCGAAAAAGTCGCCCATAAATTACACTGTCATTTCGAACCAACTTTCATAATGTTAAAGGGTGTAGGAGGCAACTCAATACCAAGTTGTCAAAGGGCTAATTTACTAGTTGAGAGAGAGGGGACGGCATTTGAAATTAGTTTTTATGTTGTCGAAACTTCTGTTATGGAATTAGATGCAATTTTGGGTAGAGATTTATTTAATCATAAAGGAATCAGAATTTGCACTGACTCATGTGGGTCTAGAATTTATCTCGATGACACAAATAACATAGAATCTAAAAAGATTCAAAACGTAACAATTTCTCCCGAGAAAATTCAAACACCACTGAATGGACATGATTTCGACGCCTTGTTGAAATTATTATCAAAATATAGCGATTCTATAACTGTTGGTAATTCCGTGAGGGCGGTAACAACCGGTGAAATGGAAATCAAATTAAAAACCGATAAAATAATTTGTTATAACCCTTACCGAATGTCATTGTCCGAACGAGAAAAGGTAAAAGATATTATTGACGACCTCTTGCAAAACAATATCATACGTGAAAGCACGTCGCCTTTTGCTAGTCCAGTTATTCTGGTGTACAAAAAAGATGGCAGCCGACGTTTATGCGTAGACTATCGCGCCCTTAATGGAATAACCATTAAAGATCGGTTTCCATTGCCACGGATAGACGACCAAATTGATCAGCTGGGGGGAAGCAAGTATTTTACGACTCTCGATATGGCAGCGGGGTTTCATCAAATTCCTATGGCTGAAAACTCTATTTCCAAAACAGCTTTTGTCACGCCTGACGGGCATTTTGAATACCTGCGTTCACCATTTGGTCTATCGAATTCCCCTGCAGTATTTCAACGGGCGATTTGTAAAGCTCTGGGTAAGCTCAAAGATACCGATGCGCTGGTTTATATGGACGACGTAATCATTCCATCAAAAACCATCCAGACAGGTTTAGAAAAACTCGATCGGGTCCTAGCGTCCCTTACCTCAGCGGGCTTCAGCTTAAACATTAACAAATGCAAATCTTTTCAGAAAAAAATTGTTTATCTTGGTCGAGAAATTTCCGAAGATGGTGTAAGGCCCGACGAAGGAAAATTAAAAGCTTTATTCAATGCGCCCGATCCAAAAAATGTAAAACAGGTCCGCCAATTTATGGGTCTAGCCGGGTACTTTCGCAATTACATCCCCGAATTTTCAACGCGCACAGCTTGTATTACAAACCTAACAAAAAAAGGAGTCGATTTTGAGTGGGGAACCGAACAAGAAGTTGCCAAAAATTACGTTTGTGCCTTTCTGTCTCAACGACCTCTCCTGGCGATCTTTGACCCGACTTTAGACACGGAACTTCATACAGACGCGAGCTGTTTGGGGTTCGGGGCTATACTCTTCCAAAAAGTAGATAATAAACTTAAAGTCATCTTTTATTTTTCAAAACGTGCTTCAAAGGAGGAAAGTAACTACCACTCATACGAGCTTGAGACTCTAGCCGTCTATTATGCAGTAAAACATTATCGCGTTTACTTATATGGAATCACATTTAAACTTATCACTGATTGCAACTCGCTAAAATTGACTCAGAAAAAAAAAGACTTATTGCCCAGAGTCGCGAGGTGGTGGCTCTACCTGCAATCGTTTAACTTTAATATCGAATATCGGAAGGGTACATATATTCCACACGTCGATTATTTTAGCCGAAACCCACCTCAACCATTTGAAGAAATCGAATGCGTCGCCCCCGTGAATGTTCTTACAACTAATAACTGGCTTAAAATTAACCAAAAGCGCGATCCCGAAACTCGTGATATCAAATCAAAATTATTCGAAGGTCAGCTAACCCTCGACTACTTCTGTCAAACCGAAGTTCTATTTCGAAAAATTAACCCGGGCCAAAACCCACCAATTTACAGGGCTTTCGTTCCAAAGGGAAGTAGACTCGGTTTGTTAAAAATTTTTCACGACGAACAGTCGCACGTTGGACCGGATAAGACCTTCGCAAAGCTAAACCATTATTTCTGGTTCCCGCGAATGGCACGTTTCGTCAAAAAGTATTGTGACCACTGCCTTAAATGTATTGTAAATAAAAAACACACTGGGCGCAAACAAGGACTATTACACCCTATCGAAAAGACCCCAATTCCACTTCACACAGTGCATTGCGACTGTGTAGGACCATTTCCTCTAACATCAGAGGGTTACAAACATGTTCTTCTTTTAATAGACGCATTCACGAAATATTTATTTCTAATTCCATTAAAAACCCTTTCTGGACCTGAGACTTGTAAAAACCTAAAATTTTATTTAAATATTTTTGGGAACACTAAACGGTTGATAAGTGATAGAGGAACTAATTTTAGCGACCAACAAGTAAAAGAGTTACTCTCAAAATTAAACATTACCCAACATCTAATTGCCAAAAGTGCCCCACGCGGAAATGGGCAGGTAGAGCGATACGTCTCAACAGTTCTAGACCTGCTCAGAGTAAATGTCAATAATAATAAGTCAGAATGGGCGAGCGTTCTCCCCAAGTTACAACTGACCCTTAATACTACTATACAAAAAACCACGGGATTTTCCCCGCTCTATTTGTTAACAGGGCAACTTATGGATACCATGGACATTCAGAATTTAACAGAGAGTATAAAACCAGTGACGACTACTGATCAAAATTTAATCAATGATCGTAAAACTGCCTACGAACGCTCTCTGCGTTGCGGTTTAGAGTCAAAAGACAGATTTGATAAAAGCCGAAAAACAACTAACAGTTTTAAAGTAGGAGACATAGTTTTCCATCCATCTGGAAATTCGCACCTAGCTAAACTTGACCCTAGATACGAAGGTCCATTCGAAATCTTACAGTTGTTGCCTAATGACCGAGTAGAAATTAAAAATTTGGCGACCAATCGCAAAAGAATTGTTGCTAATGATATGATGCGGGTATGGCCAGGTGAATTTGAATAAGATAACATTTAATAACCATTGTTATTTGTTTATCCCTTTTTGTACATTCTATTGTTGGTATTATGAGAATGTTGTATGTTATATTTAGAGACATGAATAATGATTATGATTTACGTTGTTGTTATTATAAAGTATTTGTTAGGCTATAACCGTGTGAGCCTTGATATTACAAAAACCTGACAAAATAAATTAGTAAAAAAAAAAAAAAGTTTTGGGTTGAAAGACGTGCATTTGCATCAAGGTAATGAGACCTTGACTGCTGAAATGACGTGCTCTTTACCTTGCTGGTTAAAAAGCCTTGCTACTTGTTGAAAGACGTACTCTTTGCGACAAGGTCATTAGGACTTGATCGTTGAAATGACGTGCTCTTTGCAATAGTGAGTGATGTATCGTTAAAAGCTGAAAGACGTGCTCTTTGCGTTTAGATCGTGAGGGTCTAAACGTTGAAGTGACGTGCTCTTTGCTACATTATATAGTCTAAATGGTGTTTTTGTAACATGGGTCAGGAGGTAAAATTCGAGAACGAATTTAGTGTCAGGATTGGCCGTGTGAGCCTTTCGCTGAATCGCTACGCTACGCCATCGAATATGTTTTGTCTATTGAATATGTTTTGTTTACTTCTGGCGACCGTGAATATTCCGATGTGCTGCGATGTGTTTTTGTGGGCAAGGTGGTTAGTCATAGTCAGTCTTGTAACAGATGGCTGGAGTGAATACATGTGATACAAGTTATGAAGTGTTTGATTTTCCCTAAGAAAATGATAATTTTCTCACATGTACGTGTGGTCTGGGTGAGTCACCATGGACCGGTCGGCAAGAACGACGGGAAAAAACACTCTGCCGAGCTGCAAAAAGTGATTCACATAGATGTTGTATTTATTCGCAGTTTACCATTCGATGTAGAAAGTGGTACTTGTTCTTGTACGTTATTAAAAGAAGTTTGTTCGAAACGCATAGTTCGCTTAATTTACAAGAGGCTGTAATTTTTTTTTGCAAGATGAGTGAAACTGGAAATGACATGTTCCAGTGGGAAAGTAATAGTGAGTGCGATGAAACAGAAAACTTT
Source organism: Acanthoscelides obtectus (assembly GCA_963669975.1). Taxonomy (NCBI): domain Eukaryota; kingdom Metazoa; phylum Arthropoda; class Insecta; order Coleoptera; family Chrysomelidae; genus Acanthoscelides; species Acanthoscelides obtectus. Next base: position 61,850,499 of record CAVLJG010000010.1, on the reverse strand, counting down.
ACTAGAGCAAAAGAAAAGTCGAAGCGCAAAGCAACTATTGTGCGTGTGTCTTCGGTGCCCTCTGTTCAAAACGAAAAAGACGTATGGCAGACATCGTAGACTGGTGGCACAAAAGGTTAGAGAAATTATGTCTCAACAACAAAGAGACACATCAGGACCAGTTCTGCCAGTATTCTCGGGACTGTCCCATCAATCAACGGCCAAAAATGATATTGCACCAACATTTGATCCCGAAAAAAGTGACATAACATCCGTACAGTGGTTGCACAAAATTGAACAATTGGCCAAGATTCACGGATGGAATGATACCATGCAATCATACTATATGCAATCCAAACTGAGTGGAATTGCAAAAGTGTGGTATAATTCAATGAGAAATTACGACAGGAACTGGAATGAGTGGAAATTAGCAGTGACGGAAGCTTTCCCAGCCAATGAAAATTTTATTGAGAGTTTAAAAACTATGATTGCTCATAAAAAACGACCCACCGAGACAATAATGCATTACTACTATTCAAAATGTATTTTGGTACGAAAATGTGAAATATCTGATCTGAATGCTGTTTCGTGCATCATCGATGGCCTGCCAAGTACAACACAGGGGGCTGCAAAGTCTGGAAACTATAAGACACCGAAGGAACTGTTTCAAGGATTTTTGAGCAAGATAGGAACTGAGAACGATGAGAAGTATGGAACATCAAGTAATAAAGATGGATTAAACTGCTATATATGCCAGAAGCCGGGACACATCGCCAGAAAGTGCTGGTTTCAACCTGGACCCTCCCTAAATGTCACCCCTTCGCACCCACACCCATCGCCGCTGACGTGCTCCAACTGCAAGAAATCAGGCCATGCCAGGGAAAATTGTTGGTTCCTAAAGTCTGGTGCTGTCTCAACGATAAACATTCAAGTCTATGATGACGTATATTCTATTTCTCTTTTGGTAAATGATATTCATTGTACTGGGTATTTAGACACTGGCAGTCAGATTAACGTTGCATGTTCAAAACTTTTAGAAAAATTAAATATACCGTTTCAAGATTCAAATATATTTTTTAATGGGTTGGGAAGTCAATTATTAAAACCAATAGGCGAAGCTCTCTTACAGCTTACTTTCAAAACTTTTAAAATTGATTCTTTGGTTTATTTTGTAAACATTGAAATGGGAAATATTGATATAATAATAGGCCATCCTGTCATAAATGCTAATAATATTGAACTCACTGTATCAGGAAAACAAGTTACCTTGAAATCAACAAACCTTGAATCATCGCAACCGCCTCAAATAAACAAACATGATATGTCGAGACTATTATCATACCGCCTTATTCATCTAAAGCAGTTAAAGTTATAAACCAAAGCAACGGTAATCTAATCGTCCCAGCGAAATCCCAGATAATATTTCTCTGTTTACAACTCTTAGCAACAAACGAAATTTTGACGTTTATGTTACTAATACCGGTTCGAAGAACCTTAAGCTGAATAAGAACGATGTACTTAGTAGAGGTTTTCAATTTGATATTCAGTGCCTTGAACCAACATTGACTATGAACAATGTAAAGAGAGTAAATCGTATTGAAATTTCCGAAACTGATTTAAAACATATCAATTCTGATTACGCTACAAAATTAATTTTCCTACTAAACAAGTTCCCTGATTGTTTTGCGGTCAACGGTCGACAATTAGGGGTGACGGATATCATCGAATTTGATATTAATTTAATGACACAAGAACCATTTTTTTATAAACCATACAGATTTGCCGAGAAAGAAAAAGAAATAAATAATTAGGAGTAAAATAGCTGAATTGCTGGAAGCAAAAATAATCCGTGAATCTAATTCATGCTATTCAAGTCCAGCGATTTTGGTAAAAAAGAAAAATGGCGACTATCGAGTTGCCATAGATTATCGGAAACTTAATAAAATTACAGTCAAAGATAGATATCCGTTACCCCACATTGAAGATCAGATTAATCGTTTAAAGGGATTTAAATATTTTTGCACACTTGACATGACTCAGGGCTATTACCAAGTTCCGGTGAAAGAAGATGCTATCCATAAAACTGCGTTCATTACTCCTGATGGCCAATTCGAATTTTTGCAGATGCCTTTTGGAGTATGTAACGCCCCAGCTACATTTCAAAGATTGTTAAATGAGGTATTAAAAAACTTGAGACACGATAAAGTAATTGTTTACCTGGATGACATTTTAATACCTAGTCATACCATTGAACAAGGTTTAGAAATTCTGGAGACCGTATTATTATTATTCCGAAAAGCTAATTTAACTTTAAATCTGGAAAAATGTGTTTTCTTTGTCTCCGAAGTAAATTATTGGGGATACGAAATAAGTGAGTTTGGTATTAGACCGGGTCAAAGGAAAATACATGCTGTTTGCAATTTTCCACACCACAAAACATTCATCAACTGAGGCAATTTCTAGGTCTTTGCTCCTATTTTCGTAAAATTATTCAAAATCACGCGCTAATTGTGGAACCACTGAGTAAGTTATTGAGGAAAGATGCAAAATGGCAAATTTAACTACGAGGTCACTATTAGCTGTTTTTGATAGTAAATTAAAAACTGAATTGCACACAGATGCAAGTAATAAGGGACTAGCTGGCATATTATTGCAACAACATAGTCATGGATTGAAGCCAGTCATGTATTTTATCAGAACTACTACTAGAGAGGAAAGTATCTACCATTCGTACGAGCTTGAAACTCTAGCAGTTATTGAATGTGTCAAACGATTTAAAATATTTTTAACGGGCATCCATTCTAAAGTAGTTACGGACTGTGTCGCAGTAAGAGCAACATTTAATAAAAAAGATTTAGTCTCACGTATAGGGCGATGGTGGCTAAGTGCCTTTTCAGACACACACGGTTTCCGTATAAACGGTTCCGTGACGGTTCTAGTAATACATGTATTTGAATGAGCGCTTTCAGATGTCGCCGTAACCGTGCCGTTTCCGTAGTGCGGCCGTGCAAGTCGACACGGTCGCGGTTCCTTCACGGCGGCCGTAGAGCTAGTAGATATTGGTTATGCATGAGTTCGTTCACATACACACGGTCGTATAGGCTCCTGTTTAAACAGCAGCGTGTATACGTATTTATTTAATATAAAATATAATGTCAAAAGAACTAGATACTGAGTTATTAATTGCTTTGATAGAAGCTCGTCCTGTATTATGGGATAAAACATCACCAATATATAAGAACAGACATGAGACGAAGGAAGCGTGGAAAGAAGTCTGTATACAAATACAATACAATACAACGATTTCCATGTTTATAGTGAGGAAGAAAAAAATAAATATGGTAAGTTCACATATTTTCTATACTTTTAACATTTGCCAAGGTAAAGCTCCTACATTTGACATAAAATAATCACTCACAATATTTCGCACGTTATTTGCTGGTAATCCTTCACGTGTTTCCCGCTCTCTTGGTAGTTCATCAAGGCCTACAATTACATCTGTATCCTCAACCTGGTATCCATCTCTGTCGCGCACAAAATTATGCAAAACGACACATGCCTTAACTATGATTACTGCAAAGTCAGGTTCCAGGTTTATCGCTCTGTGCAATATCCTCCACTTGTTACTTAAAAGTCCAAATGTGCATTCCACATACCTCCGAGCCCTACTTAGACGATAATTAAAAATTCTTTTTTTTATTGTAAGTTGAGTTCCCCCAAATGGACGAAGTAAATGCTGGTGGAGGGCAAATGCTTCGTCTCCAACGAAATAATAAGGTAATTTGCAATTGTCTATTCCAGTAACAGTTTTTTCAATAGGTATTTCGTGATCATTATTAATAATTGAACCCTTCCCTCGAATAAGGGTCTATGTTACATTCGGCTATATTGAGAAAATTAACAAAAACGATTTGCTATGGGGTTTTTAATAATAAACATAACAGAAATGGTGATAACAAACTAATATAACAATTCTAAGACATTAGCCATTAAAGAGTGTAGCTAAAGATAACTAATACTACATATTTTATATAATATATTCTGAGTCCCTGGAATAAGGGTTTATGTAAAATGTAACATAAACCCTTATTACCGAGTACCCATTTAATGTTAATACAGTTAAGTTTTTAACGTAATATACATAAAAATATGGGCTCAATTCTTCTTTCCCTTACAAGTAAGACTCTCGTAAAAGTTAATGTACTTCAAAGGAATATAGTCGGACATGTCCATCAAATTTTGCTTTTTCTCAAAGGTTATTTTCAGTGGTTCATTATAAAGTAGAGGAAGATTTGAGCGTCCAGGAGCTTGCATCTTTTTTTTTGTAAATATGTTGAATGAAGTCCAAGGAGCAAACGTATTATGGCTTGGACGCACGTTTGCATTAGAAGGATCATCTGCACTATATCTAAACCACATATATTGAGTAATCTTTAAATTAGGATTTTTCTTAACATTTTTTTCGATTGGCGCGAAATCTTTAAAATCATTTTGCTGGAGCAGTTTGACTTCAAAAGCATTTTTATGACTGGCACTTTCTATAACTTCTCTCCACATATCAGGAACATAGACTTTACATACCTTCTTTCTTTGTTCAATAAGTGCGAAATTTCTGTCACACGGTCACTGTGTCCTGAGCAAAGAAATTTCTGTTCAACAATGGTAAAATAATGGCACTGTACTAAATAGTGACACAAGTTTACCACTTTCCAGTTGTTATTCTGGCCGACACATCTATCAGACCATATTATCAGATGGCGTTCTTCTCCCGGTTTCAAAATATCAAAGTGATCTTCTATATAAGCTAATAATGCCGATACTATTTCAGCAGAACCTCGTCCAGCGATAGATTCGTGCCATAAATTCATTCTGGCATTATTTAATCCGCCATTGTGAATACAGAAGTTATAGCAGAAATACTGCCGCTGTTAAAATACTGAAGAGAGTGTCAGGGTAGGGCAGAATAAAACCTGCTGCATATCAATGCATAAAACATACTTAGTGGTGGACACTTTACTTGATTCGATGTCTTCCTTTAGGAAACGATACCCAGCTTCTGCCTTCCTATGGTGCAGCTCACTATCCTGTTGTATTTTAATCCAAGATTCTTCAGTTTCTGCACATTGTAACTGCATATATAACTTGTCGCAATATCTACATGTGTCACTCCTCGGAACGCCAAATTTGAAGTTATATTCGGAAAAAACATCACGGTAAGTGCGAAATTTAACATGGAGGTTTGGAAAATGTTCTTCAAAAAGTGAAAACATTTTTTTCAATGTTAGCTCCGGATGTAAATGAGATTCATGTTTGGGAAAGCTATTTATATGCATGCGGATAGCATCTTTAATATCTTGCTTTATACGATTTGGTCGATTGTCATGTTTACCTCGTAGATCAGTGGGAATGGTAACACCATCTTTCATTTTAGACTGTAGTATTTGAGTTCTCTTGGTATTTATTTGAAAAATATCACAAAAGTTCGTTTTACACATAAGCATTGATACATACTTGCCACTCCGTTTTACCATTACTGAGTATGTAAACGCAGCTAACTTTTTAGAAGTTGCATCGGTTTTTCCAGCTCGACGTCTCTTCGGGGCACCCATAGCAATACACTTTACTAAATAGGAACTTTGGTCATTATAATCCATACCATAGAAAGAATTAAATAGCATTTCCTTATCTTCAATAGTTATACTGGTACAGCCACCCTTTTTGCTTGTCTCAGGCTTGCAGATTCTAGCCTGAAAAGAAAGAACGATTTAAAAAGTTTAACAATAACAATAGAAATTAAAATTCTATGTGATTTGTTAACCAGATGATACCAAATAAAAGCTGTAGAACTCACACTTAATTTACAGGTTAGATTATAAATAACATATACCCTTTTTCTACTTACCTCTCGAGATGTAGCTTTCCTGGGTTTAATTCGTCCTTGCCGGTCTATATTTTCACTTCCACTATTCCTTAAATTCTTGTTTTTATTACATTTCCACTCATTCACATTTATTTTTCTTTTTCTGCTTTTATTTAACGTTTTGCAGAACGACGACGTGATATGTACAGTCGACATTATTATGATTAGTAAAACAATTTGGTTGCACGTGGCCACATAAACTGTTATTCCACGCTAAAGAAAGTAGTATTGCATACATTTTATAGATAGCAGCATATGTATTTTTGTTTTATTACTTTAAACGATGCGTATGTTTACATAGACCGTTTTTGCATGAAAATCTCAACATGCAAAAAATGTAACATAAACCGTTATTCGATGGAAGGCTTCAATTGATGTCCAAAGAGATGATCTTTTAAATATCGATGAGGCGCAATCTTTTCCGTAACTCCCAATGTCTACATACACAAAGCGATAATTTGCGTCAGCAACAGCCATTAAAACTACAGACGAACAACCTTTGTAGTTATAATACATGGAACCTAAGGGATTACTGATTCTAATATGTTTTCCATCGACTGTCCCTATACAATGAGGAAAATTGGCTCGTGTTTCGAATTCTGTTGAAATAGATTCCCATTTATCTTTAGTAGGTGGAGGTATGCACTCTCCCAACATTAAACAGCATATAGTAGAACAAACGTCTTTAACAATACCGCTGATGGTTGAAATGCCAAGGTTATACTGAAGGTGCAAGTCAGTAAATGTACATCCACTCGCCAAATACCTAGAAAGAGAAAGTTTCTATTATTTATTTTTGTATTTACAGGTAAAGAGGTTGTAAAGAGGTGGGTCAACATTCGGGATGCATTTAACAAGTTTTTGAAGAAAGAAAAATCGTTCAAAAAGTCTGGTTCTGGTGCCGCAACTTTAAGCAAATACATTTATGCTGAACAACTGAAGTTTCTAACCAAAATATTTACGCATAGATCAACTGAAGATAATTTATGTGCCAATCCCGTCCAAGCAACTTCCGACGCCGATGTTTCAGAAACTGAGACTGAAAATAATAATACCCAGCTTAAAGCACCTCCTCGAAAGCAACTTGGCTCTCGAAAAAGAAAAATAGACGACGTTGAACTCAGGATGATTAAAGCTTTAGAACAGCCAGAAGATCGTCATATTTCATTTTTAAAGGTATCGTCCCATCGTTATATACCTTCACAGACGATGAAACTTTACAATTTCAGACTGTCGTTTTACGATTAATTAATCAATCAATATCAAGCAGAGGCGGTTTCAATCAAACCAGCCACTTCCATGTGCCGGAACTTCTGTATATGACAACTATATTAATCGACAAAATAGTACAGAACATGTTCACCGTTCTACTTTGTCATTGCCAAAAGAACCACCTGCGACTCCTTCAGGAATCTGTATTAACAGAAACATGCCCGCATATACTACAACAAATTATCCCCATGAGGCAAACGCACGTGAATATTTTGAACAATACAACCCCACAGCGGAAACTCCATCTTCAGTTGATAGTGCTTCTACACAGGATTCTGTGTACGCGGATTTAGATTTCACATAGTTGTCGATTATACCGTTATTATTAAAACTGTTATTTGAAATGAGTTAATATTTTTCAGTTTGTTACTACATGTAATTAAACAGAATTTACAAAATATATATTTAACTTTGTTTACTCACCTAAGCGTGACGCACAACATTTGTATAGGCTCAATACAATCCCTCATGGCCGTGTTCTTTTTTTGTAATGATGGTTTTATCGTTCATGTAATTCATCGAATGATTTAATTGACATTCGAAAGTAGATGAAGAACTTATCCTCATATTCTCGGAGATCCATAAACTTCGTATAAAAATCACCTAATTCCCTTCTTTTGGCAACATATGGATGAATCCAATATATTCTTTCCCATGTTTTTCTACTACGACGCAAGCGACGTCTGTACAAAAACAATAAAGCTATAGTTTTTTTTCTATCCATACTGCCAATATGAACACCAGCCCGACACTGCTATTGATGTCACAATGGGTAACCGGACGAAAACCGTTGTAGGTGTGAAGCGATTACATCCGTGTATGCGGTCGCCGTATAAACGGAAACCGTGTGTGTCTGAAAAGGCACTAAAGCTTGTTACACACATGCACGGTGACCGTCCAAACGGCACCGTATAAACTGCAAAGGGATACAGAGTATTATCATTAGTTTCACACGCACCGCGACCGTGTATACGGTAATGTTTTGCCGTGATGTCGCCGTGGCTTCCCACTGTATTTGCACGGCCTCCGTTACCGTTTAAACGGCGCGAATGTTTCAGTCGCGTATTGAAGTACAAAGAAGATTTCACACATGCCGTATTCACGGTAGTCTGATTTAATTTTCTCGTCTTTTCACATTGATCTTTTGAATAGTTTTTTGTGAGCACTTCAACGTGTAGCGTAAAATGGAAAGTGCGGATGTAGTACAGGATGTGGACATAGATATTCTTATATCATTAGTAGTAGCAAGACCAGTAATCTGGGACAAAACAAGAGATGTTTATAAAGACAGAAACGAAACAAGAAATGCCTGGAAGGAAATATTTTTAGAATTAAGACCGGATTTTGAAGAGTTAGAGGCCACAGAAAAAACAGCTTTGGTAAGTACAGAGTTTAATATAAAATACTATCAAATTTTAGAAAGTTGCCATTTTACAGAACCTGTGTCAGTTAAAAAGTAATCAGCTAAAATATTTCTGACATTGTTGGCTGATAAATAATAAATAAATTCTCCATTTGTTGCTTAATATTCCAAACGTGCATTCTATATATCGTCGAGCTCTCGAAAGACGGTAATTGAAAATCTTCTTTTTGACTGTCAAGTTATGACCACCATATGGTCGAAGTAGGTGTTTGTGTAAAGCAAATACTTCATCACCCACAAGAAAATAGGGAACTTTAGGATTCGTTGCTCCTCGAAGACATTCTTCTTCGGGTAATGTTGTATGTTTCAATTTTTAATTGATATCCATAATAACGATTCCTTGAAAATGTTAGAATCACAATCTTTGCCATAAGCTCCAATGTCAACATAGGTAAACCGATAATCAGAGTCTGCAACTGCCATAAGAACAATAGAAGAATATCCTTTGTAATTAAAATACATTGAGCCAAGTGGGTTAATTATTCGAATGTGTTTCCCATCGACTGACCCAATGCAGTGAGGAAAATTGGCCCTGTTTTCAAATTTTGAAGCAATTATCTGCCAGTTCTCTTTAGTAGGTTTGGGTATACATTCTGCTTGCAAAACAGACCAAATACATTCACATACTCTTTTGACTATATTGCTAATTGTAGATATTCCGAGTCGATAGCTGTAATGTAGATCTGTGAAAGTACATCCGCTTGCTAAATATCTGAAAATAAAACAAAATAGAAAATAATAACTATAACAATAATATAATAATAATAATGATAATAATTATGATAATAATATTTTCTATAATAAAATGAATCATTAATATTTTTTTATTTCTTTGCAGGTAAAAAAGTCATGAAGAAATGGACTAATGTTAGGGATACGTTCAAAAAATCTATGAAAAAACAAAAGAGCGCTTCAAGGTCAGGGGCTGGAGCAACAACTATAAAAGCGTACATTTATAATGACCAGTTGAAATTTCTAAATAAAATACTGACTGATCGTAAAACCGAAAATAGTTTAGAATCAAATACTAGCCAATCAGATAAATCAGATGAGGAAGAAGAAACACTGGAAACTAATATGCCTGAAGATAATGCATTAAACAACAAAGTTGCTAAGACAGAACCACCGAAAAAACACAAAATGGATTCCGTTGAATTAGAAATGATGAAAGCCCTGAAAGAAACACCCGACCGCCATTTGTGTTTTTTTAAAGGCATAATTCCCTCATTAAGCTCTTTAGACGAAGAGGAAATATTGGAATTTCAAACCACAGTATTGCAGACGATAACATCTATCAAACAACGAAAGAAAATGATTCCATCTCGTCAACACATTACTCATCCTCAAGTTAATTCCAGTCAGCAACCAATAACTACAACTACAAGTCATCTCTATCCAAACATGGTTCATTCCTATCCCAACATAGTCATTCCTACCAAAACATTCCTATCCAAACTCTTTCCCATCAAACCAAAAGTTCAGCATTGCCGAAAAGCCAGCAAGCATTCAGCACTATGCCAAACACTCAAGTTGAAACATTGCAACCTGTTCCTGCAACTTCAAATGCACATTCAGTCCGTCAGTTTTACGAATCCATTGGCGAAGTTATTTCACCATATTCTGTGGAGAGTCAATTATCTCAAGAGTCATTTGATTTTTCTACTTAAAATATTTTTATACCATTTAATAAGAGATAGGTTACTATTTAGATTGCATGGTCTGTTTATATAAATAAATATCTTAAGTATGGCTTTAATAAACATATAACTTCTAAAATTTTAAGTTCTTGTTTTACTTACCTAATAATTGTGACAGCCAGCATTTCCATAGGTTGTATGCACTCTTACATAAAAGTATCTTTCTTTTGAAGGGATGTTTTTAGTCGTTGATGTAGTTCGTCAAAACTTAATACTGACATCCTGAAATAGTTATAGAACTTTTTATCGTCTTCTCTAAGCTGCCCGAAAAGTACATAAAATGCTCCAAACGTTTTTCTTTGCATATTTATAGGATGAACCCACTTATATCTATTTCTTTTTTTCTTTTTAAGCGTCTATATAATATCATCATTGCGATAACACGTCTACGATCCATTTGCTAATAGGTACTAACCGTTTATGTGTGAAAAGTCAACAGAATAGACCGGCTCCGTATAAACGGCGCCGTTTGGACGGTCACCGTGCATGTGTGTAACGAGCCTAACAATTCAAGATTTTGATTTCGAGGTAGAGCACAGACCTGGAAGTAAAATGCTTCATGTTGATGCTCTCAGTAGAAATATTCCTACAGTGAATGTAGCACACATTGCAACTGAGGACTGGTTAAGTTGTGTACAAATTCAAGATGATGAAACATGGTTAATTAACCCTACGTTAGGCGCGTAGTATTTTGTAATGAGTTTAATCGCGTGGTCTACATATGTAGACCATTTTCTAATGTCATTATGTGACACCTTAGGTCACATGATTTCAAAACAATGTTGAAAATACATGTATTCATAGATATATAGTTCAAAGTAAATCAAATTTTTAAAAGCATTTACATTTTTAGTTACTTGAGGAAAAAAAACAAAAATATGTTTTTTTATCCCTTTATTAGCTTCTGGTTAGCTTTGAACAACAACACAAAATCTTAACGCGCTAAAATTCAACCAAAAGTAATTTTCTGATATTAGCAGATAGCAACTTACATTAAAATACTATTAACAAAAAAAAGCTCTTTGACATTAGAAAAGTAAGGACAAAGTAAGAATATTTTCAGTCGGGCAAACAGTGAATGCATATGTCTGCCATGTGTTGTTTGCATGCATAACGTTTGCATTTCACGCAAGCTTTTCTCTTCGAGGACAAACATGACAACGACCAACGTAGTTTTCTGGTTTTGGCGGTAGAGGAAGAGGGGCTACAATAGCTTCAAGACCAAGAAGAGCACGTGCTCGTCTTCTTAATTCTACCGGTAAAGAGGTGATAATTGACCTCGCCTCTATCTGCGGCTTGATCAATTCCCAAGCAAATTCCTCAATAAATGCACTTCTAAGGACTTTGTTTTCTAAGGGATGATTTGCTTTATACACGCAAACGACGTTTATGCCCGATATATTCAATAGATCGAAGAATATTACCATAGTCCAACGGCATGTGTTTCTTGCGACACTATAATTCACACATAATTGATCCACCAAATCAACACCAATTTTAGTTTTATTGTATCTAGTTATTATATCTGGTTTTTTTGCATCCCCTGTTTCCGGATCAATGGCATTATCATGATGCATGGAGGACACCAAAATAACGGATTTATTTTTCTTTGGGCAGCAGGATACCATCGTAATATCTTTTTGAAAACCAAAGAAATATGTTTTCTCTTCTCTTTGTTTATTAGGTAAGAACTCCACAGGGATCTCACGCTTATTCCTCCGCATTGTACCAATGTATGTTAATTTTTTTTGCTGTAGCAATTTTCTTGTCAACGGAATGCTGCTGAACCAATTATCTCCGGTAAGATTGCGATTAGTTCCCTCTATTAGTTGAACTAATCGTAATACAATATCTTCGGCAGAATTGTTCAACTTATACGGGCCAGCAGGTTGAGTACCAACGTATGGTTCGAGATTGAAAGTGTACAAAGTTTTAGCATCAACCAGAGCGAACATCTTTACTCCGTACTTCGCTGGTTTATTGGGTATATACTGCTTGAATGAGCAGCGCCCTCTAAAGGCCAACAATTGTTCGTCAACAGTCAAGTATCCACTAGGAATGAAATTGTTTTGAAAATTAGCCAAGAAAATTTCGAAAACATTCCTAATGGGTGCTAATTTGCCCAGTTCTCTTCTTTCAGCTCTCGTTGTAATATCGTCGAATCTCAAACAACGGAGGAGAAATCGAAATCGTTTTTCGCTCATCGCGAGATAACAGGATTCAACTCCATTGCCCTTAGAATTATCCCATATTTTACGAGCATTTTTTCTTGAACTTATCAGTGTTCCTATCAAAAACAAAATCCCTATCAAAGCTCTTATCTCTGTTTCGTTAGTTAATCTAGCGTCTCGATCCCTGTCAAATCTATATTTTATGTTCTCAATGTATATATTTGTTGAACAAACTAGAATTCGTATAATGGCGTCGGACACAAAAAGTTTTATGCAGTCAATTGCAAGGATTGCATTGCGGGCATCACCTTTAGATCCAGCCTTTAGATCCAGGTAAATGTGTGATAATATTATGAGCACGCGTTCTCACTTGTACATTACCACATTCTTTCCTCCACTTAGTCGTTTTATCCTTCCCTATGTAAAATTTGCTACCGCCATTATCAGTTTGTTCACCGTCGCTCTCTGATAGACTTTCATTTACATCTGATGAGAATTCTATTTCTGAGTCCGTCTAATGATCACTTCTTTCCACTATATTTTCATTTTTCTCTTCTTCATCTTCCTCATTTTCATCTAATGGACTCTCCTCCCCACTTGATAACTCTTCATACCATCTAAGCCAAACATCTGGATCCCTACTTCTTTCTACACACCTTCTCTTAGAATCAGACATTTTTTTTCTGAAACAAATTATAACTATACCATTATTTTGCCAAAATAATACATACACTTGTAAATATACAAACTAAAATCTATTTTTGACAAATAAAAATATAATTCTAAGTAGTAAATGAAAGAATATCTCTTACCTTATTTATAACAAATTGTTATTTAAACAATTCAACTGCGTGTTTGACGAATAACGTCGCACTGTTACGCGCGGGGTCTACAATCGTAGACCAATCGTATTCAGACGTGCGTAAGAATTACCAGCTAACTATTTCACTGCGACTTGTCTACTGAACGTATAGACTTGAGTGTCGACCACAGGTATTCAGCGGCGCGCATGCGAAATGACTTATTTCCCAAAAATAGCGTCGTTCAAATAGGCGTGGTCTACAGTCGTAGACCGCGCGACTAACGTAGGGTTAAAGACAAGTTAAAACAACCCAATCCGGATAGAGAATTAAAAAATACTCATGTCATCGAAAATGAACGTTTATATCGTAAAACGGCTGATGGTAAAAATAAACTTGTTAATCCAAAGTATGCTAAATTTCATCTATTGCGAAAATACCACATAGGCTCACATAGGGTTACAGAAATGCGAAAATATAATTAAAAGTCAATTTTGGTTTAAAGGTATGACAAGATTTATAAAAAAAATACATTAACGAATGCCTAGGTTGTGCATATATAAACGTGGTGAGTATGGTAAAAAGGAGGCTTTTTGTTTCCATTACAAAAGCCATCAGAAGCAATGCACACATGGCACATAGATCATTTGGGACCATTTTGTAAAACTTCCGGATTCTCTTACATTTTTGCAATAGTCGATTCATTTGCAAAATATTTATTTGCTCGCCCGACGAAAACAACAAATGCCGATTAAGTAATTTACGCATTAAGAGACTTATTTAGCATGTTTGCGGTTCCTAAAAGATTAATGTCTGATTGCGGCAAAGCTTTCAAATCAAAACGTTTCAGGGAATTCATAATGAGTCACATAATTAAGCATGTTTTAAATACAGTATCGTCACCAAGGTCTAACGGACAAGTAGAGCGTTACAATCGTACTCTTTTAGATGCATTGAATACAAGTATTCAAGATGAAATTGAGTGATACCAAAAACTACCGCAAGTTGTGTTGGGCATAAACAACACAATAAACAGTAGTTCGGGATTTACTCCTCATAAGCTTATGTTTGGCTTTGATCGTAATATTCTAGGAAACCTTGGTGAGGATACTGTATCTGACATCAATAGATCTGAAAACCATAAACAGGGATAATTCGGAAAAACAAAGAAGTCGAATGAAAAAATACTTTGATGCCAAAAGAAAGCCGGCTCAAATACATGATCTTGTGCTATGGTCTGGGCCAACTAAAAGTGATAAAGATGTAAGCAGAAAAACAAATATTAAATTTGGTGGCCCGTATGCAATAAATAAAACATTAGGGAATGACAGATATGAAATTACGGCTTTAAAAGGTCTTAAAGGTTACAGAAAATATAAAGCAGTAGTTGCAGCTGAACAGTTAAGACCTTACGTGAAAGGTATTAGTGATTCGGACGAAAGTGATTCAGAAGTTAACAGTACTGATGAATTAATAGACCTGTTAGAAGGTTGAAAAAAAGATGTATACAATGAGTTAACGAAGTAGGTCTGTTGAGGCGGATTTCCACCAAACGGACTCGCTTGCAAATATATAGTTTCAGTTTCAAAAACAGAAACAGTAATCTTGTTGTAGTTTCGAAAACAAACTCGAAACTCGAATTCCACCAAACAAACAAAAAAGCTAGTCTTTCGCGTGTTTTCTTTCGTTTCCACTACACGAACAGTTTCCATCATGCCTTCTCTAGACGATGTTATTATTATGGCGTGTGGTTTTTTTATAATCGAATCTTTTGAGCAAAAGAAGCGAAAGCGAAGAAGACCAAGATATTGGATGAGATCATTCTTAAGAAGTCGACTAGATTATGGAACGGACAAAATTATGGCAGATTTGGTAGATGATGACATAGGAATAAGTGGAGAACTGAGATCGTCATTTTATAATTTTGTAAGAATGTCCAATCACGAATTTGAGAACTTGTTAAATCTACTGGGACCAAAAATTTGCAAACAGAATACAAATTACCGAGATGCTATATCTGTGAAAGATCGATTGGCAATAACCTTAAGATTTTTAGCTACTGGTAATAGTTTTAAAAGTTTAATGTATATGTTTAAAGTCTCTAGTTCTTCAATATCACGAATTGTGCCGGAAGTATGTGATGATCTTTGTGAGGTTCTACAGGAATATGTTAATGTAAGTACAAATGTAATACAAAAATCTTTATTTTTAAATGTTTACATAAACTAAATATATATCATCTTTCACATGAGTAAATATTATCGCAGCTTCATTTATTTATTGTTTGTACCAAATGAGCTTGCTATTGCCCAGCTTAAGCCATCATTAGTTTCATAAGTATGAGTTTCTTCAGAACGAGGAGACGCCGACACTGACGGGACACTATTATCAGAAGGTGAAGTATATGAACAATAACGTGTAAGAGAAGAATGTTGAGGAAAGTCATATTTTCCAATTTGGGCATCGTATAAAATATTATGTATTTGGTGTTCAACTGTAGCCTTTGCAAAATCTGTTTTCAAGTTACGTATTGTATGTCCTACTAGTTCACCTAATATTGAGTATTTGTCACGTGTTTCGGTTGTCTGTGTTTTCTGATACACGGATTTCATCATTTCAAAGGCTTCTTTAGCAGAAGTACTCGTATTAACAGTATCTACTAGTTTCGAACTCTTCTTAGCAGCTTTCAGAGCTGATAATAAATGCTGTTTAGATGGTCGTTTTTTTGTGCCCTCTTTTGTGTTTGGTGTTTTAAATGGTTCAGTTTCTGGTGAATTCAGAACGTCAACCACCTTGTTGTTCTATGTTTTGCTCCCAGATCTCCTGTTCCTGGTTTTCTATCTGAACGTCTGAAACATTAGCATCCAATTCATGCATACTCTCATTGGCACTACGTGTCAATTCACACGTTTGAATCTCATTGTCATCACTGTCTTCACTGCTTGATGGGTTGCTATCCTGAAATAATAAATTTAGTATTAATATACAGGGTGGTTCACTCTGCAGTAGCAGGACATTAATACTTGGTTGAAAAAGACACAGAATGTCGAAAATAAGAAGTTTAAATAAAGTTAAGCAGCTTCTTTTTCAAAATAAACATTATTTTTGTAATATCTCAAAATCAATAAAATTATTTGCATCTGCCTACTTCATAAAGATGCATAACAGGACGTGAAGAAATAATTATATTTTTAAAAATCAAAAACCAATGGCCGAAGGTGAGAAAAAGACGAGGCCATTTTTTTAGCAACTCTTGAGAACAAAAAAATTATTTTTATTGTGAAAAAAGGAGTGGCGCAGACAATCGGAAGATAAAACAATTATATTATCATAGTTTTTAATATTTTAAATGGAAAAACCCTGTATAGTTGTTTTTTTTTGGTTGCTCAGCAGAATATTTTCTATTTATACCGTGATAATATATAATTAATTAATGTTATTAAATTATGCTAAGCTTTGCTGGGTAGTGGTTTATATATATATATATACAAACAATTACACTATATATATATATATATTTATTTCAGGCTTCAAAGACATCCGAAGAATGGGTAAAAGTGGCTAAAGATTTTCAAGATATTTGTAATTTTCCAATGTGCATCGGAAGTATGGACGGCAAACATATTGTTATCCAATCGCCAAAATTTAGTGGATCTGAGTTCTTTAACTATAAAGGAACGTTCAGTATAGTTTTATTTGCTATAGTTGATGCGAACTACAATTTCACTTATGTTTATGTCGGCTGCCAAGGCCGCATATCAGATGGTGGAGTTTCAAAAGCACTGGATTTGCCAAAGCGTTAAATAAATCTGCACTTAATTTGCCTGAAGTTAAACAGCTTCAGGGACGTGAGAAAAATGTGCCGTACGTTTTAGTAGCAGACGATGCATTTCCGTTGACAAAGAATATCATGAAACCATACGCAGGACACCAAGACCGAGAATCAAGACAACGAATTTTTAACTATCGTCTAAGCAGGGCCAGAAGAGTAGTCGAAAACGTGTTAGGGATATTAGCATCTGTTTTTCGAGTACTTCGAAAATCTATGCTACTAGAACCCTCAAAAGCAGAAAAGGTGGTCCTAGCATGCGTTTTCCTGCATAATTATTTACGCCGTAATGCTCAGGCAAAGGATATGTATACTCCGCCTGGTTCATTTGATGTGGAGGATTTCTATACCGGAACAATCATTCCAGGACAGTGGAGGACCGATAGGGAATCAATCCAGTCATTATTGCCCCTTAAAAATGTAGCAAGAAAATCACCGCATGATGCCAAAGAAGTGAGGGACGAGTTTAGCGAATATTTCATATCAGAAATAGGCCAAGTTTCCTGGGAATTAAAATATGCTTAGTATTGTAAAACCTATTGTCATAAATAATGTTTTCCCCTATTTCTTGTTTTTTGCGAAAACATATGTTTTTTTTTCAGTTCGTTCTAATAGTCTCTTTCTAATTTTTTAAAAATTTTGTCGTGTAAAAAACACATTGCAGAATAACCAAACCATTTTGCCTTAAAAGTGTACCCATCTCCAGACTTCTTTAATTTTTTGTAGTTTCTTCTTTCCCGTTGATACTGGCTAACTAAATTTTTTATTTTTCGTTCAATTTCTTCATACTTCGTTCCAAATCTTTGGGCTATTTCCTTCAGAGGATCATACTTCTTTATTCGGTTTTTGTAATCTATATGCGAAGCGTTCCATAAGTTTGGATGATCTCGGTAGAGCTCAATTAAATTGCTGCATTCCTCAACTATCCATTGCTTTTTTTCGCTCATTTTCTACACAGGAAAATTAAATCTCATTCTTTTTCGAAATAAACAACAATAAAACAAATTAACCCAGATATCCCTAACGTCCTATCAGAAGGACAGCGCATAAAACAATTTTTGTATACGCCACTGGCTCGAAGCGCAGTTGCGCCATCTGTGGAACTGTTCTAGAATATCCTATAGTGTTGACATAACGGACCAAGCAGTGGTTTATTCTAGTTGTCCTGGTTTAAGTCCAACTTGGTGCGAAAATGAACGAGTATGGAGTCAAATTTGCAAGGTACGAAAATTATCAATATACCTTATTTTACAGACCTTTCACTTGGGTTGCGTATTGTAAGTATTCCAACATTTCTTCTAATGTGATAGGATTCAATATACCGCATGGATGTTTGCCAAAAAGTGAGGTTATTTGAAGTCGTCCTATATTTAGGACGTCAGGATTATTCGTTACTTATATTCGGGAATTTTTCTGTCATTGAAGTCTAACGCTCTCCTTTGTTTGTTTAGAGGATTTTCATTGCACGAAGCTTTGGCAATGTTGGAGGAAGACGATTTTCCACACATGATTCAGCGGAAATAGTGATGCTTCCACCAGAAACCGGAGCTGAAACTGATGAAGATTCTGGAGATGAGGATACCGTGTCTCCCGATAACCTACCATCCTCACAGCTTCGTGCTCCAGCTGAAATATCACTACCATTAGAGGACTCAGACTCAGACGATGACAATCTTCCGTTGTCAAGGTTGGCTACTAGGTCTAAGCCTCCAAAGTCATCTAGGGCCTTCAACTGGAGAAGACTCTCATGTGTCCGCGTCTAAGTCATTTGTACAATTAGAGGTAGAAAACGATGAAGAACATTCGCCGGTTTTCCTTTTTTTTTAGTCTTTTTGACGATAATATATTCGACGTGTTAACAGAAGAATCAAACAGATATGCGACAATGAAAAATTTCAATAATAAAGCTATAACTACATCGGACATGAAAAGCTTCGTTGGAATCCTGAATCTTGAGCGGTTATGTGCCATACCCCAGAAGAAAAATGTTCTGGGAAAAGAACAAGGACGTGCATAATCAACTGGTATCTGAAGCACTTTCTAGAGATAGATTTGATTATATTATGAAGGTGTTTCACATAGTTGATAATAATAACCTGGCTCAGAATGATAAATTTGCAAAAGTTAGGCCACTCGCTGAAGCCCTGAATAAGAATTTCTTGAAGTTTGCACCGCACCAAGAACACCATAGTGTTGATGAAGCGATGGTGCCTTATTTTGGGCGCCATGGCGCTAAGCAATTTATAAGAGGTAAACCTATACGATGGGGCTACAAGCTTTGGGTAGGCTGTACACGAAATGGTTACATAAACTGGTTCGAACCATATCAGGGGGCGAGTACCCACGTATCAACAAAACGTAAGGAGCATGGTGTGGGAGCTGGTGTAGTGCTTACCTACGTGGATTTCCTAAGGAGCCGGTGGCCAGACTGTAAATTCCATATTTTTTTCGACAATTTCTTTTCGGGAATACCGCTTCTTGAACAACTATCCGCATATGGCATACGGGGAACTGGTACAATTAGAAGTAATAGAATTACGAATAACCCTTTGAAATCGGTAGCTGAAATGAAAAAAACTGCAAGAGGGACGCACGACTACAAGACAGATCTTGATAAAAATTTGACAGTCTTATGTTGGAATGATAACAGTGTAGTATCTTTAGCATCAAATGTGGTTGGTGTCAACCCTATTCGCATGGTAAAACGGTACTCCCAAAAAGAAAAAAAAACAGTTCTAGTACCCCAACCATTTATGATAAGACTTTACAACGAGAACATGGGTGGGGTCGATAGGAGTGACCAGAACATTTCTCTATACCGTACTGGAATTAGAGGTAAAAAGTGGTACTTCTGCATATTTACCCACTGTATCGACATGGCCGTGCAAAACGCATGGCAACTATACGTATACCGTATATTGAATCCCCTTCAGCAGCTTGATCATTTAGCGTTTCGAAGAAGGATTGCTACCTTTTTACTTGAAACAAACAAGAAAAATGCTACCCACTCAGTGGGTCGTTCAAGTCAAATGGAAAATATTGATTCGCGGTTTGACGGATTACAGCATTATGTCATTCCCCAAAATAAACAGACCAGATGCCGTCACTGCCATCTTAAAACCACTACAAGGTGCATCAAGTGCGACATTGGGCTTCATGTGAAATGCTTTGTCGATTTTCATACCAGATAAGAAGAAGAAAGAAGAAGTAGTATGTGTTCCTAACGTCCTACATAAAGGACGGCGTTTTTATGGAAAATTGTAATTTTTTTTCTGATATATCCATTAAATATTGTTTATAATACTTAAATAAACTGTTTCCTAAAACCTCATAAGTTTTTGTTGAGTCTTTCGTGGTTCAGGAACAAGTGGGTTGATAAATATACTCTGGCTCGTGGCGATAGTCGAAATTCATACCTACCACAGATTAAACACTTAATAAAAATGTATGATGAATTTACACAAGTCACAACATGCATATCGCATACCAAAGCAAAATAGTGAACAGTTGTCGCCGACCGTTTCCACATAGCGAACTCTGTTTACGAAAACAGAGACAAAATACCGAAACGATCTTTCCACCTGGCGATGGGACTTTTCATTGTTGACGAAAACACAAACTTGCGATACAAAGTCTTCAAAATGTTTCTTATTTCGGCAACAAAAGTTTTTGTTTTATCGAAATCGACACAGTTGCGGTTTTGTCCGTTTGGTGGAAATCCGCCTTTAGAAGACATGAGATATAAAAACATTTTATGAAATAGGATGTATGTATAATTGATTCAGTAGGCCTGTTAGAAGGTACTAGCTATAGTATAAATATGTGAAAGAATAAATTCAGGACTGTTAGAAGTCGATTGTAAAACATATATGTGAGAAAATTATCATTTTCCTAGGGAAAATCAAACACTTCATAACTTGTATCACATGTATTCACTCCAGCATCTGTTACAAGACTGAAAAAACACATCGGAATTTCACGGAGACCAGAAGTAAGCAAAACATATTCATTGGCGTAGCGTAGCGATTCAGCGAAAGGCTCACACGGCCAATCCTGACACTATATTCGTTCTCGAATTTTACCTCCTGACTTATGTTACAAAAACACCATTTAGACTATATAATGTAGCAAAGAGCACGTCATTTCAACGTTTAGACCCTCACGATCTAAACGCAAAAAGCACGTCTTTCAGCTTTTAACGATACATCACTCACTATTGCAAAGAGCACGTCATTTCAACGAACAAGTCCTAATGACCTTGTCGCAAAGAGTACGTCTTTCAACAAGTAGCAAGGTTTTATTAACCAGCTAGGTAAAGAGCACGTCATTTCAGCAGTCAAGGTCTCATTACCTTGATGCAAAGAGCACGTCTTTCAACCCAAAACTTTTTTTTCACTAATTTATTTTGTCAGGTTTTTGTAATATCAAGGCTCACACGGTTATAGCCTAACAAATTCTTTATAATAACAACAACGTAAATCATAATCATTATTCATGTCTCTAAATATAACATACAACATTCTTATAATACCAACAAAAGAATGTACAAAAAGGGATATACAAATAACAATGGTTATTAAATGTTTTCTTATTCAAATTCACCTGGCCATACCCGCATCATATCATTAGCAACAATTCTTTTGCGATTGGTAGCCAAATTTTTAATTTCTACTCGGTCATTAGGCAACAACTGTAAGATTTCGAATGGACCATCGTATCTAGGGTCTAGTTTAGCTAGGTGCGAATTTCCAGATGGATGGAAAACTATGTCTCCCACTTTAAAACTGTTATTTGTTTTTCGGCTTTTATCAAATCTGTCTTTTGACTCTAAACCGCAACGCATAGAGCGTTCGTAGGCAGTTTTACGATCATTAATTAAATTTTGATCAGTAGTCGTCACTGGTTTTATACTCTCTGTTAAATTCTGACTGTCCATGGTATCCATAAGTTGCCCTGTTAACAAATAGAGCGGGGAAAATCCCGTGGTTTTTTGGATAGCAGTATTAAGGGTCAGTTGTAACTTGGGGAGAACGCTCGCCCATTCTGACTTATTATTATTGACATTTACTCTGAGCAGGTCTAGAACTGTTGAGACGTATCGCTCTACCTGCCCATTTCCGCGTGGGGCACTTTTGGCAATTAGATGTTGGGTAATGTTTAATTTTGAGAGTAACTCTTTTACTTGTTGGTCGCTAAAATTAGTTCCCCTATCACGTATCAACCGTTTAGTGTTCCCAAAAATATTTAAATAAATGTTTAGGTTTTTACAAGTCTCAGGTCCAGAAAGGGTTTTTAATGGAATTATAAATAAATATTTCGTGAATGCGTCTATTAAAAGAAGGACATGTTTGTAACCTTCTGATGTTAGAGGCAATGGTCCTACACAGTCGCAATGCACTGTGTGAAATGGAATTGGGGTCTTTTCGATAGGGTGTAATAGTCCCTGTTTGCGCCCAGTGTGTTTCTTATTTACAATACATTTAAGGCAGTGGTCACAATACTTTTTGACGAAACGTGCCATTCGCGGGAACCAGAAATAATGGTTTAGCTTTGCGAAGGTCTTATCCGGTCCAACGTGCGACTGTTCGTCGTGAAAAATTTTTAACAAACCGAGTGTACTTCCCTTTGGAACGAAAGCCCTCTAAATTGGTGGGTTTTGGCCCGGGTTAATCTTTCCAAATAGAACTTCGTTTTGACAGAAGTAGTCGAGGGTTAGCTGACCTTCGAGTAATTTTGATTTGATATCGCGAGTTTCGGGATCGCGCTTTTGGTTAATTTTAAGCCAGTTATTAGTTGTAAGAACATTCATGGGGGCGACGCATTCGATTTCTTCAAATGGTTGAGGTGGGTTTCGGCTAAAATAATCGACGTGTGGAATATATTTACCCTTCCGATATTCGATATTAAAGTTAAACGATTGCAAGTAGAGCCACCACCTCGCGACTCTGGGCAATAAGTCTTTTTTTTAGAGTCAATTTTAGCGAGTTGCAATCAGTGATAAGTTTAAATGTTTAAAATTCAGGGATGTACTTGCGAAAGTACCCGGCTAGGCCCATAAATTGGCGGACCTGTTTTACATTTTTTGGATCGGGCGCATTAAATGAAGGTTTTAATTTTCCTTAGTCGGGCCTTACACCATCTTCGGAAATTTCTCGACCAAGATAAACTATTTTTTCCTGAAAAAATATGCATTTGTTAATGTTTAAGCTGAAGCCCGCTGAGGTAAGGGACGCTAGGACCCGATCGAGTTTTTCTAAACCTGTCTGGATGGTTTTTGGTGGAATGATTACGTCGTCCATATAAACCAGTGCATCGGTATCTTTGAGCTTACCCACAGCTTTACAAATCGCCCGTTGAAATACTGCAGGGGAATTCGATAGACCAAATGGTGAACGCAGGTATTCAAAATGCCCGTCAGGCGTGACAAAAGCTGTTTTGGAAATAGAGTTTTCAGCCATAGGAATTTGATGAAACCCCGCTGCCATATCGAGAGTCGTAAAATACTTGCTTCCCCCCAGCTGATCAATTTGGTCGTCTATACGTGGCAATGGAAACCGATCTTTAATGGTTATTCCATTAAGGGCGCGATAGTCTACGCATAAACGTCGGCTGCTATCTTTTTTCTACACCAGAATAACTGGACTAGCAAAAGGCGACGTGCTTTCACGTAAATTACGGCACTGCTATGATGATGATCTAATATGTAGAGTTGCTTAGGTTTGCACTTTTCGATTCCTTTGTTCTAGCGTAGGTTATAAGTAGGAGATGCATGTAAACCAAGGTGACCAGTACTCATTCGTCTTCTGTTAAATAAAGTCGCTTTTTTAAAAAGTCGTTCGTTGTTTGCACATTCTTAATTGGCGCTGCGAACAGGATATCGGCGTACCGAATCGATAATCGGCGGTATTGATTCACGAGTATCGCTCAATCGAGACCGAAAAGGTGCCAAAAATCGTCCGGTGTGTTCGGGTACGATTTTAATCGTTTTGACGTCGATCACAAAGAACTTCGAAGGCTACACCGAGCAGGCACATCACAATCGAAGTACCAGGCCAAAATACTTGCTACGCTTGATGAAGTTTTAAATTATGTGTATGCCCCAAATAAATATCTGCTGGTTTGCGGGGATTTTAATGTAGATTTCTTAGTTCATTATGATGGAGTTTTTTCTGTGACACAGCTTATGGCCAGTTATGGACTAGTGTCCCACGTGAAAGGCATAACGAGGATAGGTCCCACTCGGGGCACTGAGCTTGATAATATGTTTAGCAATATACCTGATACACAATGTAGCATTATAAAAATAAATATATCAGACCATTATGGTCAGAGCCTTAATTTTACATTAAATAGCAAGGTTCCTAACATCAATTATGCAAGGAAACGTTTTTTCGCGGCTTCCAACATCCAGCGCTTCAAAGATCTGCTGAGCTCCGAGACCTGGAATGATGTATATGGTTCAGTTGGGGTTGAGGAGAAATATCAAACCTTCTTTAACGTACTATTTCATTTTTTTGACATTTCTTTTCCATTATGTACCTATCGATTAAAATTCAAAGAACAAAACTGGGTAAATGAGGAGATAAAAGCATACTCTAATTATATAAAAGATTTGTATGTTTGGTCTAAGATTACACATAGCCCTAGAGTATATAATCAGTATAAAATTGTACGACAAGAATACCGGAAATGTCTGTCGAATTACAAAATAGCTCTAAATGAAAGTAAAATATTAATCTCAAAAAACATGACAAAAACTGCGTGGAGTATTTTAAACGCAGAAACTAATACAAAGATTAAGCGTTCCATTGAGCTAAAACTTAACAATGGTGTAATAATAAAGATCCCCAAAAAACTGCTGATGCCTTTCAGGAAAGGTTTGTTATCTCTCCGCAACCCCATGGCAGTCTTGATATTTCGGAAGCTAGTGCGATTCACACTTTATTTTTGCTTCCTGTTGACAATAGAGAAATTAAACTAACTTTGGCGAGTTTGCCAAACAAATTTTCAGCTGGTTTGGATGAAATCCCGGTGGTAGTTCTAAAGCAGATATCTGACTATATATGCGAACCGTTAGCTTATATTATTAATGAATGTCTGTTTTCAGGAATTTTTCCGTCACATTTAAAGAGGGCCAAACTGGTTCCCATTTACAAAAAAGGAGATGTGCATGACATAGCTAATTATCGACTAGTCTCACTGTTATCTTCTGTGTCAAAGGTCTTCGAAAAAGTCATATATTCAAGGATAATGAACTATATCAAGAAATACAACATTTTAACAAGAAATCAATTTGGCTTTCGCCCAAATCATTCCACACAACTAGCACTATTTAACCCGGCGTTGGTACGGTGGGGTATAATATACCCCAACGCACTTTACCTCGTCATAACAGATCATAAATGGCCAGCAGCTTCGCGAGATTTCGTGTATCTTCGGATAGGACCTTAATAATCACGGAAACATGAAGCGCTCAGTGGATGACTGACCGTCGCCCGTGCTATGTGCTTCACTTTGCGATTGAGCATGTGATACCGATACCGCTACATAAGAATTTTCAATCATACCCCACCGTACACTTTTATTTTTAGTGGCTCCATTCATTTTCCAAGTTTTTTTGTAATTTTATTTAATTTGAATTACCTCAGGTATATTTTTAGTATGTCGCACTGGGAAAAAGAGCAAGATATGTTATTGATGCTATGGGAAGAAGTAGGAGCAGAAGACTCTGAAAATGAGTAGCTAGAACAAGAAGCAGCATCTGGATCGGAAGCAGAAGAAAATAATAGTGAAAGGTCTACAAATTCTGATACAGAGCAAGAAATAGATGAGGAAGATATACTTCACCTGTCCGAGGCTACAACGTGCACATCAAATGATATATACATGGGAAAAGATGGAGTTACAAAATGGAGCAAAACTTGTGGAAATTTAGCTGTGAAGACAAGAGCTGAAAACATAATTTCTCATTTACCTGGAGTAAAAACAGATTTCAAAAACATCAAAGAGCCCTTGCAGATTTGGAAATGTTTTTTTACGGAACAAATGCTCTCTGATATTGTAAAATATACCAATGACAAGCTAAATGAAAAAGCAAAAAACCATAGTCGCCCTGATACTCAACATCTCACAAAACATACAACATTGGAAGAACTTCAAGCATTTTTGGGACTTCTATATGTAGCTGGTGTTTTAAAGTCGGCAAGACAAAATTTGGACGACCTATGGTCTACTGATGGTTTGGGAGTTGATATCTTCAGGTCAACAATGTGTAAAAACAGATTTAGTTTGTTGCTACAATGTTTACGGTTTGACAGAAGTGCAACAAGACCAGAAAGGCGCCAGCTGGATAAGCTTGCACCCATCAGAGCAATTTTTGACAGGTTTGTGGAAAACTCTCTCGCTGTATATACTCCCAGTGAATACGTTACAGTTGACGAAAAGCTTGAAGCATTTAGAGGCAGGTGTTCTTTTCGCCAGTTTATCCCAAACAAACCGGCAAAATATGGAATCAAGATCTTTGCATTGGTAGATGCCCGAACATTCTAAGTCTTGAATCAAGAAGTTTATGTTGGCAAGCAGCCATCTGGTCCATTTGAACAAAGTAACAAACCAGAGGATATAGTTTTACGCCTTTGTAAGCCGATTCAAAAGTCTGGACGCAATATAACTTACGACAATTGGTTTGCAAGCTATTCGCTTATGACCAGACTATTGCAAGAATATAAGCTGACTTCGGTCTGTACTCTACGGAAAAATAAAAAAGAAATTCCTGTGCAGTTTTTACAGACTAAACATAGAGCGGAAAAATCATCTATACGTATATTTGCATTTCAGAAAAATGCTACGCTCGTTTCATATGTTCCCAAAAAAGGAAAAAATGTTCTGCTTCTTTCGAGCCTACACCATTCAGACATGATAGACGAAAGCACAGGAGATGACAAAAAGCCAGAAATTATAACGTTCTACAATTTGACAAAAGGTGGTGTCGACGTTGCAGATGAACTTTCAAGTAACTATAATGTTTCAGGTAATAGTAGAAGGTGGCCCTTGACCATATTTTTTTCGTTATTGAATACAGCATCAATCAACGCTTTTGTGGTATACCTTTCCAATGTTGGAACTCCTATCAAACGTCGCGAATTTATCAAAGAATTGGCACTAAAAATGATTATGCCTCATATGAGAAATCGACAAAATCCCAGAATATCTTTATGTCTGAAAAGGAAAATTAACGAAATTACAGGTGCTTCCACTTCTCCTTTACACATATAAATTTGATAAAAAAGAGAAATGGAATAACCTACAACACCTAAATTGCACCCTTGATGGATTTCTCTTTCAATGAATGCTCATACCCCACCGTACCACTAATGTTTGTAAACGCCACCGTACCAACGCCGGGTTAAAGTTCTTACTTATATTGTTGAAAATGTGGATAAGAATGAAAAAGTGGCCGGTCTGTTTTTTGATCTGTCTAAGGCCTTCGACACCATAGACCATCAAATACTCCTTAAAATTCTGTCTAAACATGGAATACGAGGTAAATGTGCACAGCTTATAGAATCATACCTTGACAGTAGGGAGCAGCTTGTCTGTATAACCCAAAATGGTGTTAGGCATTTTTCATCAGTTACCTTGATTAAACAGGGTGTGCCGCAGGGATCAATTCTGGGACCGTTGTTGTTCCTGCTCTATGTGAATGGTCTTCGTGACAGATTTATGGAAGGTCTGATTTGCCAGTATGCGGACGACACTACTGTTGTGCTGACTGCGTCGGACATGTCTGGCTTGTCCGGGGTCTGTTCTTGTGCAGTGGGGACCATGCAGGATTGGTGCAAGGATTATGCATTAAGATTGAATGCTGATAAAACTGGACTTTTCACTTTCAGTAAATCATCTGCCAAGGATGAGTCGCTGTTGGTTCGTTGCAATAGCGGACCAATACCAGAGATGACCGATATAAAGTTTCTGGGCATTTACCTGGATTCGAGTCTGAATTGGGATTGTCAAACATTTGTTTTGGTTGGTAAGCTCCACAGCTTCTGTGCGTTGGTGCGGCGGCTGCGAAATGAGGTTTCCTTGAACACTTTACGGCAATTTTATTATTCATCTGTACAGTTATTGTTAACTTACAGTATAATGTTCTGGGGCTCTTCGCGGGGTGCCATGTCAGTTTTTATAGCGCAAAAGCGCATCCTGTGTGCATTTTGAGATTTCATTCTCGAACATCATGTCGGGAACGTTTTTCAAGATTGGGATTCTTGACGGTTCCATCACTATATTTTTTGGCACTTGTTTTATTTGTTAAAAAGCATATGTATCTTTTTAATAGTAACGCACATTATTATGCTAAAAGTATGACCGTTGTGACCAGAGGCAGAGAAAATCTGAGTGTGCCTGCACATTGGTCCGCATTTTTTAAGAGGGCTCCATTATACATGGCTGTCAAAACTTTCAATATGCTTCCTATAGATATAAGATCCGAGAGCAAGCCTATTAGGTTTAAAAGAGCGGTGAAAAAGTTTTTGCTGGACAGATGTTTGTACAGCTTTGATTTTAACATTTGAGCTCCATTATTTTATTTTAATAACATTTTAAGCAAAGTTGTGACATACTGGACTTTTATTTGTCATTTTAATAGTTTTTAATATTGTAAACATACATATAATATCCCGTTGGTATTGTATTACATTTTTTTTTTGACGTTGCTTATGTTTTTTCTTTAAAATTTTGCTGGCAATAAAGAATATTATTATTATTATTATTATTATTTTGGGAGCAGGCAACGACACTTGAGAAAACGACAGGAACTGACAGGAGCGAGGTGCTGGATCCACGGTAGGCAAGCTGTCAACCAGGAGGAGCTGTATTGGCCCAAGGAGGTACCTCAGATCTCTCCAAATGAAGCTGCTAGTGCCCACTGAAGCGTAAGAAACAACATTTACAATTTTTTGCTGTGCTCAGTGATTTTTCCATTTATTTCTCGAAACTTTTTCGCCCTCTATTGCTTACCATTTATATATACTCGTAAAAGCTATCTATAAGTAAACTTATTCAGAGACTTTAATTGCATATATTTAATGTCCGATTCTGAATTTGAATCTGTAGTCGAAAATACACCTGTTAGACAAGTTATTTTGACACCCTCACGTCTTAATTTTAATCAGTCAACCATGTCTCTTCAAGATTTACAAATTAAATTCAATGTAGCTAAATATATGATACCAGAATATCATGGAGGTCACAGAGATCTAATTTATTTTTTGGATAATTCAGAAAAGTTTATTGCAGATTTGTTAATACACCTTTTGTTTCGTATGCTTTCCAATACGTTATTTCTCAGCTGAAAAGCGAAGTAAGAGATTTAGTGAATATTAACAAGAATATTCCAGTATATGAAGATTGTACCAAAGAAAGAAAAGAAATTGATTCCTCTTTTATTATCAGCTTAAACTGTAAAACATTTATTGATCATACTGAGTATTTGAAGATTTCTGATATTTCGAAACATTTATACATACCTAACATTATGGTGAACTATGATAAGAATATGTTATTTGAAAATACTGATGTAAAGGGTTATTCGGATATACAATTGAATAATGTTTTATTACACGATAAATTAAAAAATTTAGATTTTTCACACAAAACGTCCACGTTTAGCATTGTAACTTTTTTATGTATTTTAACATTTATTGTAATTATACTTTGTTTAAAAAAACAATTGCTCTCTCTTTTGAATCAAAAAGAACCAAAAAATCAATCAGTCAAAAATGACATTGAACTTAACCAGATTTCTCCTTTGAACCAGGAGGTTCAATCTTCTTGAAGAGGAAGGAATTACGACACTGCTATGATGATGATCTAATATGTAGAATTGCTTAGGTTTGCACTTTTCGATTCTTTTGTTCTAGCGTAGGTTATAAGTAAGAGATGCATGTAAACCAAGGTGACCAGTACTCATTCGTCTTCTGTTAAATAAAGTCGCTTTTTTAAAAAGTCGTTCGTTGTTTGCACATTCTTAATTCGTATGATATTGTTTTGCAAGAGGTCGTCAATAATATCTTTTACCTTTTCTCGTTCGGACAATGACATTCGGTAAGGGTTATAACAAATTATTTTATCGGTTTTTAATTTGATTTCCATTTCACCGGTTGTTACCGCCCTCACGGAATTACCAACAGTTATAGAATCTCTATATTTTGATAATAATTTCAACAAGGCGTCGAAATCATGTCCATTCAGTGGTGTTTGAATTTTCTCGGGAGAAATTGTTACGTTTTGAATCTTTTTAGATTCTATTTTATTTGTGTCATCGAGATAAATTCTAGACCCACATGAGTCAGTGCAAATTCTGATTCCTTTATGATTAAATAAATCTCTACCCAAAATTGCATCTAATTCCATAGCAGAAGTTTCGACAACATAAAAACTAATTTCAAATGCCGTCCTCTCTCTCTCAACTAGTAAATTAGCCCTTTGACAACTTGGTATTGAGTTGCCTCCTATACCCTTTAACATTGTGAAAGTTGGTTCGAAATGACAGTGCAATTTATGGGCGACTTTTTCTGATAGCAAACTACATTCTGCACCCGTGTCGATCAAACAGTTTACGGTCAAATTTTGTATTTTGAATTTTATGCAAAAGTCATTATCTAGATCTACGCAGAAATAGTTTAATTTGGAGAATCTGGACGACTTCTCTGCTTTATTTTGACTTTTGAAGAAGCATTTTTCAGAATTATGCCCGAATTTCTTACAGATCTCACAGGGTTTCGCAATACCTGGCAGATTATTTGAGCTTCTCGCCTTATTAGTATTATCGTATTTAAATAATTTAAGCGATTTAAAACAATTCAGGCTGATATGACCAGGTTTTTTACAGGAATAACATATTTTTCCCTCATCATTATGTTTAAACGAAATCGGGCGTTTTGGCGACCCTACTTGAAGCTGAGAGTGTTGTTTATTAATTTGATAGTTGCTAAGCAAGTTAAGTAAGCTCGAAATGGAATCAACGCTACTATTAAAAGCAGCTGTTTTGACATGTGTGTCCGTTATATCACCAATAACTATCTCAACTATTTGACTATCACTCAATTAAAATCTAGAGAATTTAACAAAGATATTTTTTTTCTTGCGTACTCACAATATCCCGTGGCTTGGTCACTTCTGTACATACTAGCTTTACGTAACCGCTCACTAAGATTCCTCTTCGCAGGATAAAGCTGACAAAGATCGGCCCGGAAACTAGCCCAAACTTTATTTGATGGGTACCAGTTGTCATACCAATCCTTTGCGTCACCTTCCAGGGCACCCGCGGCTCTGCAAAGCTGTTCAAAATCAGTCCACTTGAACGTGGTCGCCAAGGTCTCCATATCGCCGCACCAACCCATCGCTCCCGCATCGCTTTTTCAGGGATCGAAAGCTGGAATGTTTATTGGCGCAGAGAGTGCTGGCACCACCGGCGCCGCTGCGGCTTGTTAGGGTTGCTGCTGAATTCCTCGAAGAACTGCAGTTAAAATACTAGTTAATTCCTCCATTTCGACAGACTTTTAGCACTTAAGTATCACTGCCAAAAGTAACGCTCACTAGGTATATGCCCTCAGGACAATGAAGTGCTCACGCACGCACACTCGAAATAAGTCAGGTTGCACTATGTATTTCTTCTGTGGTCCTTTTAGCGAGTTGAATCCCACTTCTGATGTGAGAAAATTATCATCTTTCCTAGGGAAAATCAAACACTTCATAACTTGTATCACATGTATTCACTCCAGCATCTGTTACAAGACTGAAAAAACACATCGAAACACATCGGAATTTCACGGAGACCAGAAGTAAGCAAAACATATTCATTGGCGTAGCGTAGCGATTCAGCGAAAGGCTCACATATACATATGTATGTAAATAATAGATAATAATATGTATGTAGGTAGCATAGAAAGAACTAAGTATAGAGTATTAAGAGTTTGTTATCAAGTAATTGCACACATTTTGTTTTCTTTTTTCTAGGAATAACAAAAATAGGTAGACGCGAGGACGCTTTCTGCAGGATGGCCGAGTGTTAGGAAAAGATCGAATCAGCCGTATCAATATGTACGTGTGGTTTGGGTGAGTCACCACGGACCGGTCGGCAAGAACGACGGGAAAAAACACTCTGCCGAGCTGCAAAAAGTGATTCACATGGATGTTGTATTTATTCGCAGTTTACCATTCGATGTAGAAAGTGGTACTTGTTATTGTACGTTATTAAATGAAGTTTGTTCAAAACGCATAGTTCGCTTAATTTACAAGAGGCTGTACTTTAACAAATAGGATTTTCTATTATTGGGCGATTATAAAATCTATTGAACACATCAGATTTTGCGGTCCAACCAGCGCAGTTTTTAATAGTGTCTATTTAAACTCCTGATCGAGATGCCGCAGATGTCGCGGCATGACGAGTGCTATGTCCACTAAAAATTTCTGTATTTATGCTACTAGCTTTCAATGCATCTTTAAGCCATCTGGTTATTGTCTGTGATGTAGCTTGATGAATGGGCTTGCCATGCGTTAATATAAGGTAAGTATTAGATTCTCTGTAGTCTTTGGTTTT
Organism: Acanthoscelides obtectus; assembly: GCA_963669975.1. NCBI lineage: Eukaryota > Metazoa > Arthropoda > Insecta > Coleoptera > Chrysomelidae > Acanthoscelides > Acanthoscelides obtectus. The sequence continues at coordinate 61,817,810 of CAVLJG010000010.1, read as the reverse complement.
CTCTATATAGTATTCTAACACTGAACCTACACATATCTCAGGGCATTCTTTAAGGTAAGCAGGTATCAAAACAGGTTGAAGTTTGTTTCTTCCCGAGATCTTTATTTTTTCACTAATTTTTATTTCGATCCTATCTTTTACTTTTGAAATTTTATTTAGCGAAATTTTGGATAAGGTTTGTGCTCTGTGACCAGAAGCTAATACCAGTAACATTACAAGTTTTTTTGTCAAGAGTTCTATGGTCAATGAATCAAGAGGGTAGAGTGTTTTTAGATATGAAAGTACTGGTTCAGGGTCCTAAGTGGACTGGTATTTTGGCATTGGTGGTCTAAGGTTATATACACCCTTCAGAAATCTTTTTATTATTCTGTCGTCATGTAGTGACTGTTCAATAATAAGACTTAGTGCTGATCTATATATGTTTAGACTAGAGTAAGATAATTCATTATTCATCTGTTCTGTGAAGAACAACAAATTATTTTTTAGATTAGGCGTTAGTGGATCAGAATTCAGATTAACACAAAACTCCCACCATTTCCGATAACATATGTCATACTGATTTAGGGTGCCCTTACTAATAGATGCTGTTAGGAATAACCTCTTCTGGAACGCCCCTCTTAATCGTTGATTTCCGGATGATTTCCCGGCAACCAATGTAAGCCTCTGGTGTAGTGGATGAAATGTCCTGAAAGGAGAAGAAAGCAAATCTGTTCTAGGACCTAACACGATTGGATCGGATATTAACAGTCTGATAAATAAAGGATACCAGGGTTGTGTTGGCCAATTAGACACTATTACAATCCCTGTTGCCTTGTCCTTCATAATCTTGTTGAGTGTCTGGGACACTAAACAAAATGGAGGAAATGCATAGAAAAACAAATTCCATTTTATTGTAAATGCATCTATATACGTAGAGTCAGGATCTGGGCCCCAGGAAGCATATATTTTGCATTTAGCATTTAATTTAGTTGCAAATAAGTCGATTTCAGGTGTTCCGAGTTTCTTACAAATTGACTGAAAAGCTTTGTTGTTCAACTCATATTCCGTCTGAGTTGATAGAGATCTTGATTGTAAATCAGCATGTGTATTTTCTTTGGATGGAATATAGGAGGCAAAGCTACTGATGTTTTTCGATTCACAACAGTCCCATATAGCTCTAGTGATATTAGTCAATTTACTGAAACGGATGCTGCCTCCTTTATTTATACAAGCTTTGGCAGTTTTACTGTCTATTCTCAATAAAATATCACAGTTTTTGCAATTCTTACCGAATGACTTTAGTGTAAAAAGTGCGGCTAGTAGCTCTAAATAATTAATATGATGCTTCTTTTGCTCCTGGGACTAAAATCCATGTATGGAGAGATCATTACAATGCCCACCCCAACCAGAGGTAGAAGCATCCGAAAATATCTCCAAAACGAAGTGTTACTTGTTATTCATACTTTGAGATGTTTTATCTATATTATCAATCCACCAATCGATGTCTTCATTCAAGTACTCAGGTACACCAATAACTTTTTTGTAATTTTTATTAAACTTTTTCAATGCCATAGATTTTTCTCTTTCAAAGTTTTTCACGTGCGCCCATCCATATTTTACGGCTGGACAAGCTGCTACCAATTTTCCTATTAGCCGTGCAAGGAATAATATTGAACATTTATCTTTATTTTTGAAATTCTGTAATGAATCTTTCAAATCCTGTTTTTTATTTTCGGGCAAATAAAAGATCATATTTGCCGTATTATATGTAAATTCTAAAAACGTTACTACGAAGGTCGGCATTGTCATGCTTTTTTTGTCGTTAATTTTGAAGCCCAAATACTCGAGCAACGTAATGCAGCATTTAACGGCTTTTTGACACTTTTCTTTGGTTGACTCGACTATACAAATGTCATCTAAATATATAACAAACAATAGATTCTCAGTTTTCCGTAGCACTGAAACGAGCGGTTTCAAAAGTTTGGTAAATATATATGGCGCTATATTTAACCCAAATGGTAAAAATTAAATTGATAGCGTTTTCCATTAAAAATAAATCTAAGATATTTTTTATAATCATTGTTGATTGCTACCATATAATATGCATCTTTCATGTCAATATTTGCCAAATAAGATTCATGTGATATAAAATTTTAGTAAACTACGATAGTCCTCCAGTTTGAAATGTGGAGCATTTATAAATTTGAGTTCTTTGAGATTTAAGATAAATCTGGATTTCCCATTTGGCTTTTTGATCAAAAAGTAAGGTGATATGAATTCACCAGGTTCATACTGACATTGTGAAACAACACCTAGTCTCAATAGTTCTCTAATTGCCAGGTCGTAAGCCTGTAATTAATTTGACGAAATATTGACATGTTTGACTGAAGTTTGCCGTGGGAAAGTGACAAAGGGTATAACAACTCCTTTAACCCAGTCTAATATCTTCTTATCATTAGTGATGTTTTCCCATCGACGAAAAAAGTATGTCAGTCGGCCCGCATACAGATTACAATCAACACTGACCTATTGTTCGACTACTACCGGCGTCTGTGGTCTTCTTTCTTCACTCCTGATCGAGGATTTTTCTTTGTGGACTTCTGAGGCTGGCGCTTCCAGTTTAAATTCTTGGTTTGAAAATCGGGATAATTCTGGCGATTGTACGCTATAGGCTGTTGTTTGTTGGTTGAGATAAGAGGAGCTTTTTGAAACAGGCGGGCTCTATTAGATTTAAGTTCAAAACTGGCCTTTTTCGCAGCATCTAAAGATTTCAAATCTACTACAAATTTTTTGCCAAATAAAAATTCATCTGTTTTAGATGTTTCCGCTAGCTTTCGATCTGAAGGTTTAAGGAAAGGCAAAATATTATATTTCCGATGTGTAGATATAGCATGATGTACATTGCGGCTCAGCTGCGCTGCATCTGCTAAGCTAGCTACTTTCGAACCATTAGGGTCGTTTGATAGTAAATTGTTTATTTGGCTTCCTAAAATAGCCAGAGAATGGGCCGTTTGCTGCTGTATCTTTCTCATAAAGTTATCTTGGCGTAATGTTTTATCATCCAGGCATGAAGCAACTTCTGGAGAGAGCACTGGTGATTTCATTAAGGGGCAATTTTCAAAAAGGGGGTACTTCTCCATTATTTTTTCACGGCACTCTTTATCGACACCATCTTGTAGAAACGCATTCCAACGTACACTTAATTCTGTGTGTAGTGGTTGCGACGTAGTGTTTTTTGATTTCGGTTTTGCCCCCAAAAATTCAAATTCCCCAGATGCATCGATATTTTCTGGCGGAACACCCGCTGAAACAGCCGAGCCAGAAGGTATTGGATGAATTTCGGCCTCAGTAATAATTTGATTCATCATCTCAGTACCAGATATGTCTAGAAAGAACGAAAAAAGTTCTTTGTTTACATTTTGTATAACGACAAAATTATCTAGAAGGACAAGGTGACCTTTGTTTACATTTTTTGCATAACGGCAAAATTTTCTTTCCGTAGTATAACGACTACGTGTATATTTTACGAATTAAACGTGCAATAGAACAATTGCACAACGAACATTCTAGGTTTCAGATTCCTCAAAACACTTACTTTGGTCATCATCAGAAACGCAAGAGCTGCTGTCGCTTGTAGAATCCCTTGTGATTTTGTTCTTGAGGCGTTTTAATTCATCCAAGATTCTATGATACTTCCTTCCCCTCTTCCTTCTAGGACCACTATCACCACTACCACCACTCTGTCTTTTTGGCATTTCAAACGTATAACAATTTCACACGACGCATGTAAACACGTCTTTACCCGGCAGGTACAAATTTCGAAGTGACTACTGGTGGGACCAAGGAATGTGGTTATCTGCTTATCTTTAATTTTTTTGCTTCTAACTGTACCGGCAGGTATGGATCTTCGATACTACGTGTGTAATTACCGAGGAAGAAAAAGCGAAGTAAAATCATAAGATTAAACGAACTTACCTGTGATGTTCGATCTTGATTATACAGGGTGACTTCGAAGTTGAGTCATTTATTTTAACAGTGAGTAGATCTGATCAAAAGAAATGTTTTTTTCCTTTAACATTTTTGTGGTAAAATTAAAGTAACAAAGTTATACCCCTTTAGAAGTTTGAGTACCGCCCTGTCTCAATAATAATATTATGTGCTCGTGTTTGGCGACAACGGATATACTCCGCCTTATCGGTTCATGGCATCGGAAACAAAAAAGCGAAAGAATTTGAAACGCTGATCACGATGTTTTTATTCAGTCTGTTTCAGTCGGTAACGCGTGAGTGAATAGTGGTGTTTGCTGCGTGGCTCAAACGAAATAAAAAATGGCACATATTTATGCGGATCGGTTTCCCAATCGAGTGCAATCAACCCCTTGTGCCTTTGTTAATGTAGTACAACGGGCTCGTGAATCAGGTGACTTAAGACCTCACAGGGGACTGCATGCCGGTGCTCCAAGACCTCACGATCAAATACAGGTCCGCACTGAAATACTTGTCGGGAGGATACTTTATAAAACAAGGTAAAAAAAAATTTTTAATTTTTTTTTATTTTTACACACATATTTTGGTTTATCTTCCTTCTACAATCATTATCTGAAAATTAATGACTCAACTTCAAAGTCACCCTGTATAAAGGCCCCGTCGAAGGAAAATAGTAATACGTAGTATCCCCATCTCTAGCGAATCGGTCATACATTTCAAAGCAAACATAACCCCTCCCGCCGCTCCCCGCTGCCGTCCTCGTACTCAGTCCATTTTAAAGCTGATGAATTGTTGCAATTATATTTTTGGGGAATGGGATGGGTTGGGACCCTATTTTCCTTCGACGGGGCCTTTATATAATCAAGATCGAACATCACAGGTAAGTTCGTTTGATCTTATGATTATATTCGGCCCCGTCTCGAAAAATAGTAATACGTAGATATTTAGAGTTTATTGCAACAATTAGAGACTGCATACATTGCGAATTTTCTATTTCAAACAGAAAATGAACTACCTATATAATATTGCATATTACCTATGGTAGGTATATCATTTATGTTCACAATGTCATATTACATAAGCAATATAAGTAACAATAATAATAGTAATAGTAATAATGGTGTTAGTTAATAGTAAGTAAGTAATATATGTAATTATAACCCTGTAAGTAACATCATCTTTCAGAAAAAAATTTAATAACTAACATGTAAGTACAGCTTCTGCAAATGTTTGATCTGACAATAGTGGCCTATTATATACTTGAGCAAACATCCTAGAGTCTCTAGACCAACCCGCGAAAAGACGAATTGTGTCCATATTTAGCCCTTTTCTTTTTGCAGCAGACGTCGCCGCATGCCTGGTACTGTGCGCAGAAAATTTGTGTACGTCAATGCCACTTTTATCTAAAATAATCTTAATCCAGCGACTTAAGGTCTGCGTAGATGCTCTACGGCAAGGCATTTTGCTGGTTAGAATTAAACTTGTTTCAGAACCCCTTAGATTTTCTGTTTTCTCAAGATAGGTAAGGATTACCCTAGCCACACAAACTTCCGGATCCGAGTTTAAAAAAGGAAGGTGGGAAAATGGCTGGGATTGATCTTTACCAGAGGTCTTAATTCTTTGGGGCACCGCTATATTTATTTCGATCTCTGATTTATAAATGTGCGTGATTTCTATAAGGGATAAAGTTTGAAGACGTTGACCTGTGGCCAATGATAAAAGGGTTACAAGTTTTTGGGTCAATTTCCTCAAAGTGATATCTTTGTTTTTCCATTCCCTTAGAAAATTTGAAACTACTGGATCCCAAGTATTTTGATATTTCGGTAAACTTGGTCTAAGCATATAGACTCCTTTGAAAAATTTCTGAATCCTGTAATCCTGTGCCAAGTCTCGCCCCGCTACTTGAGCTATAGCAGACCGATAAGTATTTAAAGAACTATAAGATGCTCCTTTCTTAAAATGATAGGTTAGAAACTCTAAGACGGTTACTACTGAAACCGAATAGGGATCTGCTTTCTTGGTAGAGCAATACTCCCACCATAGTTTTAAACCCGAACTATATTGTTTTAAGGTAGACTCTGAGATTGAGGCCATGCAAATCTTCAAGGAGTCGGTTGGCACTTTGCCTAGCTTAAGCGCTTCCCGGATAATCGACCTGCCATCAGGGAAAGGTGTTCCGATGGCGGATGTGGAATTCTGCCAAAAGATAATAAGTCTGGTTTAGGTTCAAGAATCATAGGTTCAGATATTAACGGAGACGTAAAAACCGGATACCACGGTTGTGCTGGCCAATTGGGCACAACCATGATGCCTTCTGCTTGGTCATTAATTATTTTCTGTAGAATACTTAAAATTACTGAAAATGGGGGAAAAGCGTAAAAAATAAATTTTCCCCAGTGTATGGTAAAAGCATTTATTGCCATAGCATCAGGATTCCTAAGCCATGAAACATATTTCCTACATTTATTATTTATCCGACTGCCAAAAAGATCAATTTCTGGGTTACCTAGCACTGCGGTCAATTTATTATAAGCCGAGTTATGAAGTGACCATTCCGTGTCGATTTTCGAATCACGTGAAGCCCTATCAGCTTCCACATTATCTGATGACCTAATATATGAAGCCATCAAATAAATATTCTTACGTTCGCACCATTGCCAAATTTTGCGGGTAAGATCATTTAATTTTGGATATTGCACACTTCCCATGCGATTTATATACGACATAGCCGTAGTGTTGTCTACCCTGCATAAAATTGAACAATTAGATAGATCTTTAGCAAAACACTTTAACCCAATGAAAACCGACAGTAATTCTAAATAATTTATATGATGATTATTTTTCTCTTCTTCAGACCATAAACCGTGCGAAATAATATTATCGCAGTAAATACCCCAGCCAGTATTAGACGCATCTGAAAAAATTACCTTTTCAAATTTGTCCTTTCTAATAAAATTTGCTGTATTAATTTCTAATTTATTTATATACCAGTCAATTTCACTAACAATTCTATTAGAAATTTTCATTACAGCATTATAAGACCCATTATGTTGTCTAAGAGCTAAATATTTTTCTCGCTCCATTGATTTCGTGTATAAATACCCATACCTTATGGCTGGACACACAGATATTAATCTCCCTATTATTTTAGAGAAATCCCTAACCTTGCACTGTTTCCAGTTCTTAAAATATTTCAATATTTCGATCAGTTTCTGACGCTTTTCTATTGGTATTGAAACAGTCATATATAAGGAGTTATACTGAAAACCTAAATAAACACAAGTATTTGAAGGGACTAAGACACTCTCCTTATGATTAATAATTAATCCTAAATGTTCTAAAATAGAAACAGTGCTAGAGACATTTAGCAAACAATCATCATAGGTCCTACCAATTAATAAAGAATCATCCAAGTATACCACTGACGTAAATCCTTTTATCCTGAGATAATACACAATAGGCTTCATTAACTTTGTAAATAACATTGGGGCAAAATTTATACCAAAGCAAAGGCAGTTGTATTGATAAAGTTGTCCCCTAAAATAGAACCTTAAATATTTTCTATCCTTATTGCTCACAGGAACTAGGTAATATGCATCCTTTAGATCTAATTTAGACATGAAACAATTCTGGTTAAGCAACTTGAAAACCGTTTTATGGTCTTCTAACTTAAAATGGTTTGTTTCTAAAAAACATTTAACTTTTTTAAATTTAATATTAGACGAAAAGTACTATCTGCCTTGGGAATTATAAAAATGGTTGATATAAATTGGCCCTCACAAGGTTCCACCTGTGAAATAGCTTGCATTTGCAATAAGTTTTCAATAGAGTTCGAAATTATAATCTGTTCTTTTACAGACCATTCTTGTTCTTTTGGAACTATTGTTTGCTTAGGTAATTTAAGAAAGGGTAGCCTAACACCTTTTAACCAAGACAAAATACGTGTATCTTTGGTAAACTGTAACCAGCGAGCTGTAAAATACTTTAAACGTCCTGCAATCTTATTTACCTCTAATACTTGCGGTATTTCTTCGCATTCTTGTATTGATTCAGTCGAGGATATTCCCCCTGGCGATTGTACCGAGAGTTGTACTGCTTGCTGGAATCCGGATTGCTGGGAGCTTGGCGATATCGTCCACCTAGTTTGGCTCCCCGTTGATAACTGGATGGACCTCCGTAGTTTAAAGTATTTTTGAAATAGTTTTCTTTGGCTGTGGCGTTTTAACTATTTTCAATTGCTTGGATGAAAACTGTAGACTCTTTGCAGCTTTTAATCTTTCTTCCAAATCCTCCCCGAAGAGCCATTCATCAACAGGACAATCAATTAGAGTCTCTTTCCATTCCTTATTCAAGTTTAGTATGGCAAGCTCCTTTCTAGATACACTGAGTGTATGGTGGACATCCGACAAAAGGCGTCCTGCATCGCTTAATTTTTCTATTAGTTCTGTATTTCCCCCTCTGTTTTTAGTAAGTCTGAAATAACAATTACAATTGCAGATAAGCCAGATCCTACTTGAGCCTGCTGACAACTGAGACGAGAATCTTTTTTTGCTACCGAATCCACAATAGCTTGTTTAACCACCGTATTTAGCTTTGGGGCTCCAAAATTATGGGCATTCTCCGGAGGAGGCTACTTTTTCATAATATCACGCCTCTTTTCATCTTCCAATCCTTTCTTAATTACCGTTTTCCATCTGTCGGCTACATCCTGTTGAATAGGGGGCCCTCAGTTTCTGGCGATTCCACTTCGTCCCCCAAGGCTAACAATATGTCACCATTAAGTTCGCCAACATTATTTCCCTCATTTGTTATATCTGAAAAGAATTTACTTTCTGATGCATCATACTTTATTATAATTTAGAGTCTGACTAGCTATAGATTGACTCTTACATTGATCAATGGTGTTCTCCGGAATGCTGAAGTAGCATTAATATTGGAATATAATGTGGCAAAAAACCCAAAAAAGTATATATATATATATATAACTTGAGACGTGGTCATTGTCGTCTAGACCAGTTAGGTGAAAAATTAAAGCTTCCGCCTTTTGTTGGGTACTTCGACAAAATTTAAGCAAAGAGGACTTTTTATACTTTTTTTAATTCTCTCTAGCTTTCAATGGCCTTCTGTCAAAGGTTCATCTCACTCATTATTCCATGACCACCATTTTGTGCAATCATCAAGTGGCTTCACGACGTAATGCTCTAATGTTTTCTAAATAATTTTTAATCTGTCTTTAACTTGTCTTGTCATATTTTATATAATATTAACCATTGTACCATGTATCCAGCTCTCACCATGTTACTGGACGTTTCCCTCATCCTATACGAAAACAACAATTAGCAACATCCTCACATACTACTGTAAGCTAATTCAATTTAAATTCATTTTACACTTTTGTTGCTACTGTTATCATTGTAATTGCAGCTCCTGATGATGATGGCAAAGTCCATTGAAAGCTAGAGAGAATTAAAAAAAGTATAAAGAGTCCTCTTTGCTTAAATTTGGTCGAAGTACCCAACAAAAGGCGGAAGCTTTAATTTTTCACCTATATATATATATATATATAACTAATATTTCGGGATAACGTAAGTGCCTTTTTAAAAAATATTTATTTCCGAAAATACAGTAGTGGATGGTACGAAAGTTAGATTAAGACTAAATTTTAATTATACAAGTACAATGTTCGTTAGCATGAGTAAAAACAGGAAACATATCATGTTGCATTTCAACGGTTGCTAGGCGCTGCGATGATATGCTGACTTGCATTTTCTATTTTCTAGCTTCTACAGGGTAGCCCTATAACTCCTCCACCCCTAGAATGAAGCTTCTCCTGGAAGATTCAGTTTCCTGGAAGGTAGCTCGATTTCTTCTGGATCATTTGTATGTGACTCCCTTGCAATTGGAGCAGGATGTGTAGGTGCATTCTTATTCTTCTTGAACCTTCGATAAATAAGTAGAATGCCCATAGACGTGAATAAAATGTACAAGATAATAGTCCAAGCACTGGGTGTGATATAATCGATTTCTTCAGATTCAATTGGGTTGAATGACTGTACTGGTTGATCTCTGGTATAAGTTCAATGTGATTTTCGATAATCTTGACTTTGGTAAGATGACAACTGTTGGCGTTCCCATTTTTCAAAATGTTGGCTTCACAGGATATATTTGTACTAACTTCGGCTTGACGATGACAGTGGTATATATTGCTTTTGGTACAAATGCCATTTAGAGGTTTGATTGATTGTTTATCAATCGATGCCAAAAATTATTCGAAATTTGGAAAAATCGACATGAATTCTGACCCATATTTTGTAGGTATTGGGTGCATGTAATACAATTCAAATGTATCGTTGAAGTCAATTGGAATAGATAAGAAGTAAATAATTTGATTGAAATCAATCTTACAGTGTACCTTTATAAGTGATTCAAAATCTAACATATTTTCGAATTTGACATCATAAGGAAGCATATTTTTATAATAGGAAGATAATTTCAAAAGTTCCTTATGTAATTCGCTTGGTCTGATAATACTCGGGTGCATAACTCCTAACTTACAGAATGTAACAGAATTTTCAATATCTTGCAATGTACTGAGAATAAAATTGTAAAGCATTAAAAGTGAGTGATAAATGTCTTTTGCAAAAAGAATATTTTCATTCATAGTGTTTGCATACGCAATTTCGTTCAGTTGCAGTATTTTTGACTTTAATAGATTTTCATTGTGATGAATATTTTGAAGAGTGAAGTTAAAATTTTTGATCAGCTCGTGATTCACAGAATACTGTAATTTTAGTTGATTTTCAATGGTTTTCTCATTGTTCTGCATGTGATTAATAATTTTGTAAATTTTTTCTCCGTCATGTGAATCTAAATTACCTGTTATGAATCTAACTACACTACCAATTCCATTAAATAAACCTCTACGTGATCTATTATGGGCAGTATAATGTATACGAATATTTTCTATTTTTCTTAAAATAGATTGTTGAGTAATGTTAATCATTCTATCATAATCTTCGAAATCTGTACCATACTTATAGATCTTAAGCTTAAAATTATCGTATTGGTTATTTAGCTTATTATATTCCTTATATAAATCTTCTAATCTATAATAGTGTACGAGGGTATGCTCGGAAATTTGGAGTTTAGCTGGTCCTAAATTTATTGGTAGTATCCCCAAATTTTGGCTGATATCCTTTATTTGGATGGCTTGTGTGCTGGTGAAGAACCTGTAAATGATTTTTTAATCTCAGAAACCTTTCTTGGTCTTTTGATGTTTGACAAATGAATTTTATCAGTTGTATTGCCATGTGTTGGCTTAATTTTGGCGGTTTTAAGATTTTTATCTACTTTTGAAATACTTTCAGGCTTATACTTATTACGTGTTTTGCTCTGTTTCTGTTTGTTCTTAACATATACCTTTTCTGAAATAGATGGTAATTGTTCACGATTTTCGTTCAACTTACTAACAACTTTTACCTTATTCTGCTGTAAATCGGAATTTAATTTACAACCCGTCAAATATAGCTAGAGACTTGGTCTTCCCGATATTAGGCTCCACCTCCGATGCGCACTAGACAGCACCAAAATTTCATCATTAGTATTTCGTGACAACTGCGACAATAACTATTCTGTTGAGTTTCTTTTTCCTGTACTGGAAGGAAGTTGTTACTGATTTGAGTGTTTAAATAATTAACATGGATTTTCAATCAAGATTAAAAGGCAAAGTTTTGTCTGGACAAACGAGGGAGGTTATAGCGAATGTAATCTTTTTTATGCAGCGAGAAGCGATACAAAATCAGCCTATTAAGGATTTAAAAAAAGTACAGGAGCGCGCTGCCCTAGCTACGGGAGTAAGCTTAAGCAGTATAAAACGGATCTCTCGTGAAATGAAAAATGTGGAAGAAGGTGGTGCTACGTCATTTTCGACGCCTAACAACAAACGAATGAAATGTCCTAATGGAAAAACCGTATATACAAGCGCTTCGGAGAAGTTTTCTCAGGAATATTAAACATTATAGGGAAGAAAATCGGCCCATAATTTACATGGATGAGACTTATATTCATTCCTCTCATACCCATGCCAAAAACTGGGGAGACAATACCATCGAAGGTTTCCACAAGCCAGTGTCCAAAGGGCCGAGGCTAATTATTGTTCATGCAGGCGGCGAAATGGGTTTCATAAACAACGCATGTTTACAATTCAAATCTGGTACTAAGTCCGGAGATTATCATAGCGAAATGAACTATAGTAATTATAAAAAGTGGATTCAGGAAAAACTTATTCCTAACATACCAGCCCGTAGTGTATTGATTATAGACAATGCACCGTATCACAATGTCCAACTACAAAAATGTCCCACAATGGGGTGTAGAAAAGATGAAATGAAGGAGTGGCTGAGACAGCGGAACATTCCATTTTCGGAAGACATGATAAAAGCAGAATTATATGGCATAATAAAAATGCACAAACCTAGTTATAAAACCTATGAGATAGATCAGATCATGAATGATGTAGGTCACTCTGACTTAAGACTACCACCCTATCATCCGGACTTAAATCCGATTGAATTAGTGTGGGCTGCTCTAAAACGATATGTGGCAGATAAAAATGTGGACTTTAAATTCCAAAATGTTGAGAAATATTGTGAAGAATTTTTCTCCAAATTTACCCAAGAGGAATGGAAAAAATATTGTGAACATGCTATTTCTTTCGAGCATTATTTCATGGAAAATGAACCAGCTCTAGATTTAATTGTCGATGAAGTTATAATAAATTTGCAGGAAGATACTGACAATGACAGCGTGGATTCTCTGGAAAATAGCAGTTCCGAGACAGAAGATGAACCTCTTGAACGCCAATTGTAATCTCGTTTTTTGTGGTACGTAAAAAATTGAATTATCTCAAGTTTTTTGTGTAGTTAAGTTTTATTTTTTAACAAAGTAACTTGTTTATATTTGGAAGGAACTTTATTGTTATTCAATAACTATCGAAATGTTTTCGTCATTACACTTTTTAAAAATACATACTTATCTTTGCCATATATGTAATTTGACAAATAAGTTCGATTTCAGAGGTTTCTTTACAAATTAACACTCTCGCTGCCACTGATATTTGTGTCATTTGACTTCCATATGTCACGAACAGTTTCAGATACTAATACTTACGTTTTATCCTGAAAACACTTAAGAAAAACATGTTAGTTTTTATGGCACCATTTTCAATTATAGGCCAAAACTGGTACCAAACTTTGTTGCTTCTAGGCTTCTAGAAACAATTAACCATAAGAAATATTAGCAGCGTGTATAGCAAGCCATACACACCGGCTAAAATATTGAGATGCCCGGTATATTGACAGCGATACACGTGGCGGCGCCGGCGAGAGTGTTAAGATCACATTCTGCAAACTTGTTTCACGGAGTGTACCAACGAGGCGACGAGACACAGCGCATCATGTATCTCTTTTTCTCCGAATGCGTTCTCACTTAATTTTCTACGCAGACGGCAACATTTCCAAGTCTCTAGCTATATTTGACTAGTTGTACTATACAACATGTTCATTTTTTCTTTGTGATTTTGGACATAATTGTTCACTAACTGATATTCTAAATCAAGATTGAATGGTGATTCAGTGCCTAAATGTCCTGTTATAATCTCATAAGGCTTCAAATTTGTAACAGAATGAATCGTATTGTTATATGCTAAAACTGCGTAATTGACTTTAATTTCTATAGGTTCTTTCTTAAATTTTTCCTGGTTATTTAACAATCTAATATGTTCAATTAGAGTAGAATGGAATCTCTCTATCATTCCATTAGATTCAGGGTGTTGAGAACTTATAAAATGAATATCGATTTTGTGCATTGCTAAGAGTTCTTTAATGACTGAGTTTTTAAATTCTATACCATTATCTGATATGATTTGCCCAGGTATACAATGGTGTGTGAAATACTTAATCAATTTATTTGATATTTCTGTAGCCTGTGCTGAGTTTATCCTATATGCTTGGGCATATTTCGAAAATGAATCGATAATTGTCAAAAATTTAGATTTTTCTAATGTTATGCTATCTATGTGCAATATTTGGAAAGGCCTTGTGCCTGTTGGAGTTACGTTATAAAGCAATTTAAGAGGATGTCTGTCATATTTTGTAACTAGACATGTTTCGCATTGATTAATAAAATCTCTAACAGTATTGAATAATTTTGGAATATAATAATGTGCCTTAATTCGCTTTTCAGTTTCTTCGATACCTCTGTGATTAGTTTTTCCTTCATGGTGATTTCTAATAATTGATTCTACTTCAGTGTCGTCTGTGATATTAATTAATTTCTTCGTGCACTTTGTCATATTGATTTCAGAATTTTTGAAATACTTCTGTAGTACAGAACAGAATTGTTCGTAAATGGGATCTTCAAAGTAAAGATGATATTTAATTTTTGGTGCAACATATGTCTTAATAAAATTTACCATTTCTTGTTCATAATTGTCTTTAGAAAACTGAATAAGTATTCTCTGCTTATCCTTGAATAATTTTATGATAGAAGGTTCAGCAGGTGAAAAATTTACTTGTGAAATAATGATCTGATTTTTACCATAGTTGACTGGAGTATCAGTTATTGGTATTCCTATATAATGTTCGGGGCTAGAATGAATTGTTTGATCGGTTGATTCTTCAATATCTATATCGATTTGGCTATCATTGGCTTCTACTATCATTGATTGACTATCATTCTGATCTAAATTTTGATTACGTGTTTGTACACCGGAAGTGGATGCTAATTGACTATTGAATTGGTCAATAAAATCAAAAATTGGAGGGTTGTCGTGTACGTTCTTGGTTTCATTAGCATTGAGCTCAATTCTAGACAATGCGTCTGCGTTTTTATTCAATTTTCCTTTTTTATAGACAATTTTGTACTCATATTGCTCAAGAGATAATCTCCATCTGATTAGTCTTGAATTTGGTGATCTATGATTCATTAAATATTGTAATGGTGCATGATCTGTAACGATCGTGAAGGTTCTACCGAAAAGGTATGGTCTGAAATATTTAACACCGTATATTATAGCAAGAAGTTCTTTTTCTGTGGTACTATAATTAATTTCGGATGAGATTAATGTTCGACTCGCGTATGCTATAGGTAAATCCGATCCTATTTTTCCTTGGCTAAGAATCGCAGAAATTGCATAATTACTAGCGTCTGTTGTCAAAATAAATGGTTCTTCAAAATTTGGATATTGTAAAATTGGCTCATTCATTAATAAATTTCTACACGTGTCAAAACACTTAATATATTCTGGATCCTTGTAATCGATAGTAGCATCTTTTTTCAAGCATTTTGTCAAAGGCTTTGTTAATCGCGCAAAGTCCTTAATAAATTTTCTATAATATCCCAATAATCCTAAAAATCCTTTAATTTGTTTTGCAGTTTTCGGTAATGGGTATTTTTGAATAGCTAAAATTTTGTCTGGGTTCGGTTTTACTCCGTCTTTGGTTACTACATGTCCTAAATAAGCAACTTCTTTTCTCAAGAATTCTGATTTATCCAGCTGAATTTTGAGATTTGCCTGTCTTAAACGTTCGAAAACTTCTTTTAGCCTTTCAATATGTTCTTGTAAACTTGTGCTAAAAATAATAATGTCATCTAAGTAAACCAAACATTTTTCGTTTTGAATTCCACGCAAAATATTATCCATAACTCTTTGGAAAGTGGCTGGTGCATTCTTTAATCCAAATGGCATTCGCAAAAATTCGTAATGACCATTTTCCGCATTAAAAGCTGTTTTCTCGATGTCTTCTTCAGACATTTCAATCTGGTGAAACCCGGAAGCTAAATCGAGTGTCGTAAAGTATTGGCACTTGCCTAATTTATCTAACAAATCATTAATATTTGGAAGGGGGTATTTGTCTCCAATAGTTTTTTCATTGAGCTTTCTGTAATCGATGACTACGCGCCATTTTCTTTTACCGCTAGCATCGAGCTTCTTCTCTACTATCCATAATGGAGCACAATATGCTGATGTTGAATGTCTAATAATATTTTGGTTAAGCATTTTCTGAATTTGATTTTGGATTTCTTTTCTGTGTATCTCTGGATATCGATATATTGGTATCTCGTCTGTAGTTCGAATTTTATGTTTAATTTTGCTAGTAAATGTTAATTTGTCTCCTTCAAAATAAAAAATGTCGGAATAATCTTTAATTAACTTCATAATCGCATTTTTCTCTTCGAAATTCATATGTTCCGTTCTAAATTTAGAAAAATCGATCTTAACTTGATCTGTACAATAATTATGTAAATTAGTTTCACTGATTGTAGTAGCCAACTCGTAATCCGCGAACTGATCTACTCTCAATGGATCTAAATTACTTATTTTTATTGATGAATCGTTCGGATTCAAAATAGTGCAAATGGCTTTTCCATTTTTCACTGTAGCAATACACTGCGGTATTTCTAAATTACTTATCCTTGTATAAGGAATAACTACATCACCATTTGTGATATTTGAGACTTGGATCTCGATTATTTTCTCTGTACGAGGTTCTACTATAATACAATTTGAACTAGGTAATGTTTTATGAAAATGTATCTTCGTACTGGTATTTGGAAGTACCAATGTTTCATTATCTAGGTCAATAAATGCTTTCATTAGTTTCAAGTTATCGACTCCTAATAAACAATCAAAATATTTTTGAAAATTGAAAAGATAAAACTTTAACTTATTGTTCACTTTTGTGTTGAACATATCAATAGAAGGTATTGTAGTACTGAAATTTTCAGTTGAACTTCCATGAACCGTGGAAATTTGAAATGGATCCTTTTTAATCGAATCTTTAAAATATTTATCCGCAATTTCTGGACGAATGAAACTTTTCGTACTACCTGTGTCTATCAATATTTTCAAATGTAACTTAGGAAAAATAATGTAAGGTAATTCACTATCGCTATTTGTATTCATTAGCTCATAATGAGGCATTACTGATCCGAGGCTGTTTGCCGAAAAAAATGATCTCCATCGTTATCTTGATTCGAATCATCAGGTTCGTTTGGGTAGTCAACCTGTGGCTCCTGGTCTATATTAAATAATTCCTCAACCACGTAATTGGGTCTCGAATTGTTGTGATTTACAAAATAATTGTTATTTGGATTTCTTTGGTACGATTGATTTTGCTGAGGTCTGAATGTATTTCTAGTTGATGTCGACATAGGTGTAGGTTTAGGAAACGATTGATTTTGATTCGGCCTAAACACATTAGGTTGCTGTGTTTGTCTAGCATTGTTCTGGCTACGATGATTTTGGTTATGAGGATAATTAGTAATAGGTAAGGGTGGTCTAAACTGTGAGTTTTGGAAATTTTGAGGATTTCGCTTAAATTGATTTGCCTTCGGATGATGTTTTTGACCAAACTTCTGTTTAAATTGATTTTGTTGTACTGCCTCTAACTGAAAATCATTCGTAAGCATGTGCAAAGCTTGATTGAGATCTTCTGGGTTTTTTGTACGCATTAAAGATCCAATAGGTTCCTTCAAACCTCTTAATAAAATTCTTAAAGCTAGATTTCTACAATAGTTATTAACTATTATAGCTTCATTTTCTGGTAAGTGTGATACAGAGTATGAAATTTGTAAATTTAACAGATGTTGAATCCTATTATAAAATTCAGAAGGGTTTTCGTTTTGATTTTGCCTTAATTCTACCATCTCTATATTCAACGTGAAAAGATCGCGCTTATCTGCATAAGCATTGAGAAGAGCATTTTTTAAATCTTGCCAGTTTTTTATGTGAGACGAAGAAATATTAAGTGCTGCGTCACCTTTTATTTTCGCAAGCAAACTTGACATCAAATATTCGTTTTGAAAGTCCTCTGGATTTGTTGCATTATAAAATTTCGTGACTAATTTCTCTGAAATTTCAAGAAATCTGGGTAATAATTCTGGTTCACCATGAAAATCAGGAATCATGTGCAAGTATTCTGGTTTTAGGAAAGGTACATTGTTTGAACTAGTAGTCATTGTGACGTTACTTAATTGATTTTCACTGATAATAGGTAAATTCAGAATTGGTGATCTAAAAATTGGTCTTGAGAATTGAATATTCGAATTAGCTATTGGTGAGTCAGAATCCGATTCCGCGCTATCACTGCTATCAGAATTAATATTTTCGAGTCCTCTAAAAGACATTAGGTACTTACAGCAATACCACTAGAAGTTCCATGCCCTGTATGAGTAGAGAGTAGAGATTCCGCCGTGGTCCAATATTCCTTTGGTCCTCTGGTCCAATATTCCCTTGGCCCCTTGGTTGACGTCTTCTCACTTGGCTACTCGATCCACCAAGTTGGAATTCCTCTAGATGGTTGAGTCCACGCGACCGACCGAAATTACCGATTCGCGAGACTTTTTTCGGTTCGTATTTGGTTAATCGTTCGACGAAGGGTGGTTTATAAGCCGTAAACAACCCCCAAATATCCTACTGGCTGCGCCACTAATATTTCGGGATAACGTAAGTGCCTTTTTAAAAAATATTTATTTCCGAAAATACAGTAGTGGATGGTACGAAAGTTAGATTAAGACTAAATTTTAATTATACAAGTACAATGTTCGTTAGCATGAGTAAAAACAGGAAACATATCATGTTGCATTTCAACGGTTGCTAGGCGCTGCGATGATATGCTGACTTGCATTTTCTATTTTCTAGCTTCTACAGGGTAGCCCTATAACTTATATATATATTTTGTTTCAAATGTCATATTAACCTTCATAAACCCGTGGTCAGAAATTTACGTTAAATACCGAGTGGGGTGCAAATGTACCCCAACGTTTTTCTGGCTTATTTAATTACTGTAATTAAAGATTTTCAAAAAATAAACACATTCTGATTATAAAAAATATATATTTTTACATAAGTATGCTATAACATTTGGAAAAAATAATTTGAAATGATTATAATATAAAGAAAGATAATTAAGAAGAAGATAAATATGTGATATTTTAAATAATAATTTAATTATCACACGTATTACAAACGGTTATATTTTTAGAATGTTCTGCACATACGTACTGATTACACCGAATACAAAACTTTCGAGATTTCCTGTCTTTACTTCTGTCGCATAAAAAACATCGCTGCTGTCTCCGAATAGCGGGAGCAGGTGGTTCATTCCTTACAATATTTAATTCTGGCAAAATTGTTAATATGGATTGTCTTATATTGGAATGTAACGACTTGTCATTATGGTATCTACGAATTATATTCTTCTTAATTAATTCTTGGCCCAACTCCAACAGAAACATTCTTCTTCTATCTAAACAATTTTTTTTCCAATCTGGATTTTTCAACATCCATAGTTTATAGGCGTTGATGCCACCAATATCCAGCAGATGAAAAAATATTACCATCGGTCATCGATTACTTTTTCTTTGAGTGGTAAATTCCTTTGCCAATTTATCTGTTGTATCTACTGCACCCTTAGTTTTGTTGTAGTGTAAAATGATGTCCGGTTTATAGTCACATTCCTCTCCACTTATTCTGTCATCGTTATGTTCTGTTGATAAAAGGATAACTGCCGCATTTTTCTTTGGTACGTAAGAAACTAATGTTTTATTTTCCATAAAAGCAAACATGCTTGAAAAATCTTTCTTGTATTCTGCTGGAAGTAGTTCTTTTGGAATATAAGGTTTATTTTTACGCAGTGTTCCACACAAGGTAATGTTTTTATCTAAGAGCTTATTGGCCAACTCAACACTGGTAAAAAAGTGATCAGTAGTTATCCCATATCCTGTAGATAAATGGTTTACCAGGTCTAACACTACCCTTTGACCTTGACCTTTCTCTGGTTTGTTTCCTTCTTTGCCTAAAATTTTAAAATCTATAATATCTGCATGTTCTAGGACATAGCTTACCTAAATAAATTTGCATATTCACTGTATACGCCAAACTACAATCAGCCAAGGCCCAAATTTTTTATCCATATTATGTCCGGCTTACTCTTCATGTAAACCCGAAAAGGAGCCCTGCCTCGGAACGGAACTAACTGCTCATCCACGCACAAGTGTTCAGATGGATTTAAAGATTTCTTGCAATTAGATACAAAAACATCAAAGACATCTCTGATTGCGGCAAATTTATCAGTGCGTTTTCTTTCTTCTCTTGTTTCAAAATTGTCGAATCTTAGAAAGCACATAATTTGTTGGAATCTGTTGCGAGACATAGTAGATGATACCAAAGGTCGACATAAAGTTGGATCTTGTAGTTTGTATATTACATTTTCTTCTCTTTGTCCTCGCAGTAAGTGGAACTTTTGCCCACACACTACCATCTTTAGAAGTATAAGTTGGATTTTCTGTATAAGTTATTGATTGGCCAACTACAGCTGAAGAATCTGCCAAATCATTCTCACTATCACTAACTTGCAAAACATCATCTATCTCATTAGTTTCAGTCACTATATCAGTCTCTTCGATATCACTTGAACCATTTTCTAGTATTGAATCATTAAAATAATGGTCGTAAATATCCGTTTCTAATATCGCCAATAGTTCTTCGTCTGTTAGCTTATTTTCATTTCGAAATTTCGGTGATTCACACTCATTTTTATAAGCGCGTAGGCGACAATCACTACAAACGTAACGACACTCACGAAACCTAAGATTATAATGCGATAATTGCGTGGACACGTTATACATAGCCGCTATTGGGATTCCCCGACCGTGTTGCCGTCACGATACGGGGAATCTCCGTCGTTTGAAAAAATTGGGGTTTATTTATACCCCAGTTAGTATTCAGCGTATGCAAAATATTTACCTATAGTTACATACCGAGCGGGGTGCAGCTGCACCCCAAGGAACAAAACTCACTATAACTTGTTACAATAAATCACAAATTGTTTAAAATTTTTTATACTATATTAGAAACATATTTGAGAAACATAACTCAAAGGAAATTAAATTAAAAAAAATATCTTAGAAAATAACACCAAAAATTGATGTCTGGGGTGCAACTGCACCCCGCTCGGGTTTATGAAGGTTAAAAATGACACATAGTTAATATTCCAACAAAATGTTTAAATCGGGCCTACTATTCATCTGCTGTCATAAACAGAAAACTTGACATCATAATCAGTTTAGCTCAGGTATACGTTTGTTATCATAAACAAAACAAACTGATGCTATAACCAGTTTTTCTACGTTTTTTATCATAAACAAAACAAACTGATGCCATAATCAGTCTTGACCCAAGCGTATGTAGAACAATTAAACTAATACCCCACTTAAGTATGGACCAGTGGTATCATAACCACTGAAATTATACACCATGAAGGAATTAGGATAATCACCTTCTTTTTCTGCTATATCTGATCCACCGTCAGCTTCCGATCCTGAATAGGAACGCCTATCATATGAGTGGCTATCGGATCCGTCCTCGGAATTAGAGGTTCCTGATGAACTGCCATGATGCCATCGCCTTGGTCTTTTCTCTTCCATCTTGTCCAATCGCTTCTCCAATCTCTTGACAATTTTCAAAAACTTTTCCCCTACAGTGGAAGGAGAAGAGCTACGACTCCTCTTTCTAGACCGCTTCGGCATAGTTGGAACACTTGAAAACACAATTATCGAAAAATTCACCACTAAACGGTACGACGGCGACGAGTTGATTTCTGCACGGCAGTTCGCCCGTAACCTTTCGCATACAAATGAAGACGAAGTACGAGGACGGCAGCGGGGAGCGGCGGGAGGGGTTATGTTTGCTTTGAAATGTATGACCGATTCGCTAGAGATGGGGATACTACGTATTACTATTTTTCGAGACGGGGCCGAATATAATTACAGTCAGAGCTGAAATCAAATACCGACAAATCCAGTTTGGCCAATCAGAACAGCCGAACAAGGTCATACCTTCCACCCTCCACTGTTTATTCAACCGTCTAGATTTTGATAGTAGCATCGCAGAGCTAGTACGTCTAAGCAAAATGAACAGTTTATTTGTGTATACATTTGAAAATAATTACCAATAGCGTGTATTTAGTTAATGTAATAACACCGCTAAACAGTATTATACATACAAATACTATTAGATACTAATAATGGAGCTTACTGGTGAGTGCACTAAGCCGGTGACTCCAGATTTGGCGCGAAAACGTGTATCCCGACCAAGCATGTGGAAACGAGAGGTGCAAAAGAATGAGAGGTAAAAAGCATTTTTTTTAAATTAAATATTACTTCTGTTTCCATAATTTTCAGATATAAACCTACAGATTTACCTGATTATCCAAGTTGTCAGCGTGCTACAAAATCTTATAGATGTAGCTACCTGTCCAAGCGTGATGTGAAAGAGTTTCATCGACATTTTTATTTGGATAAAGGTAAGGTAGGCCAGGATAACTTCATTATTAAATACTGCGAGACACATGCCATCAAACGTCGAGGCCGTACCGGTAATCAAAACTATCGAAAAACCTTTTCCATAACGTATATTGGCCTCGCCGACTCAACTAAAAAAATTCCTGTTTGTCAGAAAGTCTTTGTTTCTATTTAAAAGATAAAGAAAGATGGCATAATAGGTGTGTTGAAGCGATTGCATGAACAAAAACAGATGGCTCGCGAAAACAGTTCCTGGATTCCCATTTCCATTTCGATATCGTAGTAGTCGATTTCGGGAGATCTTGCGATTCCCATTCAAACTCGTATCGAGTTATCCGATATCGACTTACTCGGCACATCTAGAGGACCGGAATAGGGTGTTTCGATACCCAACATAACCTAAAAAAGTTAGAATTCTGACTTGTCATCTTGTCAAAAAATAATTTTGCAGCCGTTTTCCAAAACAGTTTAATATGTATGTTTTTGAATTTATACGTTGTTATGAATGATATATAGAATATAAATTTTTAAATAGTTTTTTTGCAAGGTGCATTTTTCAATAATTGTTTATTTACAGTCATTGCTTCTTTGTTCCAGGTCTTTCAAAATTAAAGAAGCCCATTGGCATGTGATTTTAGATTGGATGATGAAAAACCCTGAATTGGCGAGAGGTAGGCTAAGTACCAGCCAAACCAGAAAAGATTATAGTAAATTATGGAGTGAATTGACCAACAAATTGAATTCTTTAGGGCTGGGGCAAAAGAGTGTGGATAAGTGGCAAAAGGTAATTATTATATTTTTAAAGTGACACAATTACTTTTTAGAGTATCTCCTGTCTAGCACAATGTCTTTCTTAGATTCTTTCAGCTTGAATGTACTATAGAATGCAAACCTTATTAACATAATAGGGCTTTTTGGAAACAGTGATCTGTATGTACCTGATCAATAAGATTACTAATCTTGACTTCCTGAAAGAAAACCAAGATTGGTTTACTACTGTTGGGAAAGTATAAAGATCAATTCGATGATCAGCTGACATAATCTTTTATACTCTGCTATGTTGGTGGGTGAAGGTGATCATTTTGATCAGCTGTTTTGTATCAATTTAAACTCAGCTTTTAAAAGTTTAATTATTAAGTATTTTATTGTTAATACCAATAAATTGAATATATAATAAATAAATTTTATTGCAGTCCTGGAGTGACTATAAGCTTAATTTGAAAAAGAAGGCAGCAGAAATAGAAAGATCTAGAAATTTAACAGGAGGCGGCCCAGCTTGTTCAAAAACTTTGAATGATTTTGAATTAAAAATTTTAGAAATATTAGGGGAAAGTTTTTTTAAAGGAACTGGAACTCAAGAATGAGGTGTAAGTATTATTTATAGTTGATTATCCTATAATAAGTGAATGTTAAAATTTGTAAAGCAGCTTCCACTGGACGACACGTTAGCGCTTCCACTTGATGACATGCAGCATTATGATGCTACCCCAGTTGCATCAACATCAGCTGCTACAAATTTTCCTATTCTGGAGGAACAGCAATCTGCACAACAAACCTTGACTCCTAAACCTCAACAAATAGAATTTAGGAAAAATCCCAGAGTTGAAAAATGTCTTTTTACAACCAAGGACCATGATTATCTACCATCTAAGACACCAACGCGACAATCTGAAAATGATGAAGTTAAGCTTTTATATAAAGATACTGTTTCTATATTACACAGTATTAACTAAAATGTATCAAATATTGCCCAGAATGTAGGGGAACTAACTGAACAAATTAAGGTTTATGCAACAAATTTAGAAATGATTTTACAGAAATTAAGCCAAAATAGCTCTTAACATATATTTTTGTACTGAAAACCTCCAAGCATCTGTTTGCAAATTTGACTGTTGGTGTAACTCTTTTGAATGCACCATTTGTGATAAGCACTTGTTTCTTAAAATATATATATTTTTTTTTTAGGTTCAGATTGCTAGTTTAGCAATACAAAATGATAAACTTTTTTTTGTTGAGGACTTTATTTGTTCTCTAGAATATATTTCTTCTTTGTGTATAGTTGGATTTTTAGTTTAGTCAAGATTTGTGATATAAAAATATCAGCCCTCTTTGTACTAGATATAAGAATGCTAACAACTTATTAAAAGCAGTAACACTGGTTTCTTGGAATATATATTTTTTGTTTGTTTTGATTTTTATTGCTAGTTTAGTAGAGTTTTGTAATACAAACTGCAGAAATATTATAAATACATTTTTATTAAAAAAACATTTTACATAATTGTAAACATTTATATCCTAAAAAAATATTGATTAACAATAATATTTCTAATATCTAATGCCTGCCTTTGCAACTCATGTTCTACATTATGAATGTGGCCAATAACTTGGTCATTTTCTAATAATGGAGCTTCCAATAAAGGGACATTGAATCTTATACATAAATTGTGCAAAGCTGCTGTGGCATTAACTAAGGAGCCTACAAAACTTGGTGAATACTTTGCTGTTCTTTCTTGTAGATATGCCCTAAATCTACATTTCCATACTCCTATGCATCTTTCAACACAATTTCTCGCCCTAATATGGCACTGATTGTATCTAGACTCCGGTGAGCCATCTAGAGGATTTATAAAGGGGATCATCAGGAAAGGTTCTTACATATAACCTGAGTCTCCTATTAACCAAGATCCCCTTAATCTATTTTGAAGATATTGTTGTAATAAATATTGCCTGATTCTTGTGTGCCTCCATATGTAGCTATCGTGATTTGATACTGGAAAATTTGCATTCAGGCTTAAAATTTTTAAATTATCATCACAAATAATTTGTGTATTTAGAGAATAGTAGCCCTTTCTATTATAAAAATTATGAGCTTCTCTGGCTGGCCTGGAAATGGCATATGGGTCCCATCCACACATCCAATAACTCCAGGTAATCCAAACTTATCCATGAAAGAATGTTTAATTCTATTATGTTCAATTTCACTAGTTGGAAATGTCACCTCATGTATTGCAATGGTAGTCTCAATTGCTTGTGTAACTTGCTGAATACACCTAAAATATGTTTCCATTATTAGAAATGAAATCAAATAAATGGATAAATCTATTCTGCGGCCATTAATGAAAAATTATGCACCACTTTTGTACAAGGTACAAGAACTTTTAGCTATTTGTCTTCTAAGATTATCCAATAATAAAAAACTAATAGTGTAAAATAGTAAATAACATAGAAAAGAGAAATATTTTATTCATACCTACGCACAGATGTTTGGCTTAAGCTCACTAGGTAAGCGAGCCCTATGTCTCTTTGGTATGATCCAGTTGCATAAAACCGTAATGAGGCAAACATTTTAATCAAATTTGGAATGGAATTCCCATACACTCCTTGAGCCATCACTGGGCTTATGGTATTTATCACATACCTTGCCAACTCTTTATTCAGTCTATACAATTCAATAAACCGTTCTACAGGAATATCGAATGGATTACTGTGATCTCTCAAATGACGCCTATATAAAACAAGATCTCTATTTTCTTGCCTTTGCCTAACTCTTTCCAAACGCCGGTGGAATATAGGAAGCATTCTAAACAAACTTGAAATATACGGTAATGTACAAAAGCACAACAAATGAACATAACCCAACAAAACAGATGTAAATGCCCATGCTTGCTACGAGAACTACGAAGCTCGATATCGTCTTTGACGTAGCTTGATACGGGGTGCAATGGGAATGCGTTTTGGTCGATATCGGATTTAGCATCGCAAAGCGAAAGTGACTCGATATCACGCAATCGACAACAATTGGAATCCGCATGCAGAGGAGGCGATCGAAAAACGCCCATATTTGCGGCCAAAAATTATAAGATCAATCGACTTACCTGTAGGATGATTGATATTAATTTTCCGAGCTTGTCCGTAGATATAATTACAACCTTGTAGTATCCGTGAATCATGTTCTCGGCACGACGTTCAGAGCAGTAAATATTTGTTTAGCATGTCGTTGGCCTGCCTGGCTGCCTTATCGCTAGAATTCATTCCGTTGTTGGAAAAAAAAATCGCTCTTGTGGGGCTTAGAAGTGGCGGGTTGGGTTTGTAATTATATCTACGGACAAGCTCGGAAAATTAATATCAATCATCCTACATGTAAGTCGATTGATCTTATAATTTTCCTCCGCTTGTCCTTGATATAATTACAACCTTGTAGATGTTTAGAGTAAAACACGTTTTTTTTTTATTTTTTAGCGGCGAAATTTTAATATAAGATATTGTACATAATACGTATTATTATCATAAATTAAGTTTATTTTTATGTTGATTAGTGGTTACTAACCTAAATTAAGTCCTAACAAAAATATACTTAAGTGGTATGAAACCGGCTTGTTCCCCTAAGGTTAAGTAATCTTATGTAGTTTTATTTAGGTATCTATGTTTAACACTCTTTTAGCAAATTCCTCTCTGGGTTTAATTAAAGGTCTATTGTAAAATTTGAAAAATGTATTGGAGGACGGAGTCCATCCAGCCGTATGCCGTATTAGGTCAATATTAACCCGTTTTCTGGAAGCAGCGGAAGTTGATGCGTGGCGAGTGCTTTGACCAGAAAAAACTGTAGTGACAATGCCTCCTAACTTTAAGAACCTTTTGAGCCATCGACTTATGGTTTGCGTTGTTGCCGGATGGAATGGTTTTTTACGTATTAGTATCAATTGTTCTCTATTGTTCCGAAATTGAGCAGTTTTTTCTAGATAAGCTTCGATAGTAGAAGCCACACATAACTCCGGTGCTTCATTAAAAAATGGGAATGTTAAGACTGGTTGGATTTTATTGGGGGTTGATGTTTTAATTTTCTCCGATATTTTTATTTCTATTTTATTTTCTTCTTTTAATATGTTTCCGATTTCTATTTTTGTTAAAGTTTGTACTCTACTGACCGATGAAATTGCTAGCAGAAAGACGAGTTTATAGGTCAATTTTTCTAAATTTAAGGAATTTAGAGGGTACCATGTTTTTAAAACTGACAATACAGAGTCCGGGTTCCATATATACGAATATTTCGGCGCCGCCGGCCTTATATTTGCTACGCCTCTGAGAAACCTGTTAATACATTTTAAATCTTGCTGCTCTAGCGAAAATATAAGGTTTAAAGACGACCTGTAAGAATTGATGACCGAATATGACATTCCTTTATTTAAAGTATATTCTAAAAATTCTAAATATCTGCTCATACTATACATAAAAAGGTCAACATATTGTTTTTGGTTGCAAAACTCCCAATATTTGTTTAAACAATTGTAGTATTGCTTCAAGGTGCCTTCTGATAAGGAATTGATCATTGTTGGTATCGCAGCTATTGGAATTCCTCTTCTTTGATAAGCGATCCTGACAATTTCCCTGCCACCAGGGAACGCTTCTCGTATAGGGGATGGCAGGTCCTAAAAGGGGATATTAGTAGGGTAGGATTAGGTTTAAACAATATCGGATCTTCAATTAGGAGTTTTTGAAAAATAGGGAACCAAGGTTGTGAAGGCCAGTTTGGAACAACGATTATGCCTAGCGCGTTTTCTTGATTCACTTTTCACAAAACCCTTGAGACACACGAAAAAGGCAGAAAGGCATAAAAATAATATGCGCTCCATGAAGTTGTGAATGCATCTACTGAAATTGAGTTTGGATCGGGAAACCAAGAAATGTATTTTTTGCATTTGTTGTTAATTCTAGAGGCAAATATATCTATTTCTGGTTCCCCGAAATTTTGAATAATTTTTTTAAAAGCATAATTATTCAGTTTATATTCTGTGTCAATGGATAATGATCTAGATTCTTTGTCGGCTTTAAAATTTTCTGATGACGTAATGTAACTTGCAAATACTGATATGTTTTTGTTCTCACACCAATCCCAGATAAGTATTGTAACATAGTTCAGATGGCGAAATTTGACACTACCTCCTCGACTTATGCAGGAGATAGCGGTTTGATTATCAATTCTCAATAAAATCTGTATTTTAGTTTTATTTTTAGTTAGTGACCTTAGTGCGTAATAGGCCGCTTTTATTTCTAGGAAATTTGTATGCATTTGAGATTCTCCTTTGTCCCAGAACCCGTGAAAGATTTTTTCCCGCAAAAAGCCCCCCAACCGGAGGAAGAGGCATCTGAAAAAATTTCTAATGCAAATTGGTGTGGTTTTATGTCTTGCCCTTTTCCTATATTCTTTTCCCACCATGATAATTCATTTTTTACCGAGTTACTAATTTCCATTCTTTTATTGTAATTTCGGCAAACACTGCGAATAACCGAGTGCTTAAGAATTTCAAAAATTTTTAAATGAGCAAACCCGTATTTTGTTGCCGGACAAGACGCTACCATATTTCCTATTAATT
Organism: Acanthoscelides obtectus; assembly: GCA_963669975.1. Lineage (NCBI taxonomy): Eukaryota > Metazoa > Arthropoda > Insecta > Coleoptera > Chrysomelidae > Acanthoscelides > Acanthoscelides obtectus. Next base: position 61,789,111 of record CAVLJG010000010.1, on the reverse strand, counting down.
GTGCAAAAACCCTAACGGTGCATTGGGTTTTCTTTTTAAAGTCCATGATTTTATGTTTTATAGATTTGATTTTTTCTTCTGGTAGAGAAATTTTCATGCTTGTTGAGTTAAAAGAAAACCCAAGGAAGGTAATAGTCTGTTGAGGGTCTAATACACTTTTGTTTGTGTTAATTATAAAACCTAACTTTTCTAGCAATTCAATTGTTGTTTTTGTATTTTTTGTACATGGTAACCTGGTGTCTGCAATAAGCAAAACATCATCAAGATAGAAAAACTAACAGAATATTTAATTTCCTGAGAAATCGCGCTACTTGTTTGATAATTTTGTTAAAAATAAATGGGGCTACACTTAGACCAAATGGGAGTGACTTGAACTCATACAGAACATTCGTAAATTTGAATCTTAAGTATTTACGATGTTTTTTCTGCACTGAAAGCAAAAAATAGGCATCTTTGAGGTTAATTTTAGTTAAATAATTGTTATGATGCAGCAGTTTCAATACTGTTCTATGGTCTTCTAATTTAAAATGTGGAGCCTTCATATAGTTGTTAAGTATTTTTAGGTTTAATATGAATCTGTTTTCGCCGTTTGGTTTTTTCTTAGAAAATATGACGATAACAATTGGTTTTTTGTCAGGAGACACTTTGAAACAGCCCCAATTCCTAATACTTTTTTTATAAAATCACCATAATCCTTAACTTGACCTTTTTCCATAGTAATTTTAGGTTCCCGCAGTTGTTTAGGCTTTGAGTGAAAAACCAGGTCTATTCCCCGAACCCAACTTAAGACTACTCTGTCTTGGGTAATATTTTTCCACGCATGTGAAAATTTACTTATCCGACCTGCATATTTAATTACCTTGTTGGAACAGCCTATTTCCTGCGATGATACTGTTGTTCCTTGTACTGGCTCCATTTGCTTCTTTCTCTCGGCGATTTCCCCTCCTTCCTTTGTTCTTTGAACTTCCCTTTGTATTGGGAGCGCTGGTAGTTTAAAGACTGCCGGTATTTCTGGAGAACAGATGTTCCCGCAGTCGTTGCAGTTGAAGTTCTCTTCTTCAAGTGAGCACTTGATTTTTTTTGTAGCTTGGTCGTTTTTGAAGACTTCATGGAAATCTTTGCAAAACAGATTATCATCGATTTTTATGTTTTTGGCCACTTTGGCACAATCAGAGTGTAAATGTGGCAAAAGTTTGTACTTCCTGTGAATCGAAAGTGCATTGTGGACATTCGCAATTATTTGACATGCTTCCCCCAGGACCTTTGTGTCATTAGCCTGTTCTGCAATGCCTAGATTTTTGTTTATTATTGTAGCGATGGCTGAGAGGCCATAGGCTAGTTGTAACTGCAAGGCTGTAATAAATGTCATGTTTAGCAACCCCGTCGGGAAGCCATGGTTGTATTCCGTCATTTGTCTTTGGCGGTAGTAATTGTAAACAGTTGTCAGGTATCTTGTATTTTTCTGTAATTTCACTTCTTTGTGCACTGGTTAACCCCGATTGTAGTACTGCACTCCAACGTATTGCTATCTCATTGTGTATTGCGGCCCCGATTTGTGCCTTTTCTGGCGACTTGCTGCCAAAGAAGTCAAACTCTATTTGAATCTGTTCTGTTGGTGTCTCAGTTATGTTACTTCTTTCCTCGTTGTTTTGTTATATGCTGTCCGATGATGAATCCGAATGTGAAAGGGAAAACCCTCTTAGTTTATTATGACGTATTCTTGGCCAACGCTTGTTGCCTGAGATTTGTTGAAATCGAGCGATTTCATTCTCATTTCTTGATTTTTGTGGTGTCATTTGCTTTTAATATTATTCTTCTTTTTTATAATGGGATAACGCATGTTACCCTTTGGTTTGGCGAGCGGGTGCTGCCGGAGAATATGATTGAAGACGCGTGATTTCATTCTCCATTAAAAGGTAATTTTGTTGTTAATCCTTACCTGATGATTCGCTAGACGACGTAGAAGACGAATCGCTTGAGTCCAGCATCCGCAGTTTATCCTGTATTTTCTTCAGTTTTTTATTAAGTTTCCTCACTTCACCCTGTTTATTTCCACTCATTTTACGTTTAGGCATTTTCAAACAACAGTCTATTAATATTATTCACTTATTTATTTACACGTATTTATTTCGTCGCGTACCTCGAACACAGTGGCGGCCGGTGGCTGTGAGAAATGGGGGGCTATTGTAGGGAAGGGTGGCCTGCCGCAGTCACCGCCGGAGGCAAAGAATTTTTACGGTGCCACGCCCAAAAACTTCCAGTTTGAGCCTTCAAATTCAAATATACATTTTTAGAGCTATAATTTTTTTTGCATCTTTTATGTCCTGATTTTGTGGATGGATCAGTTGGCAATTCTATACCTATATATTTTATGTACAGTCCTCTGTATAGGAACAAACATATTTTAGGTACGAGAACTTATCGCAAAAGAAAGCAGCATCTAATATGAAAGCAACAGAGCATCTATTATCAAAAGAACAACAGTACTCAAAAGTATAGTTTTTCACTTTCTTACAACACATGTAACTATAAATAACTGGAAAAGAGAACAGAAATACGGTATACCTAAATGTATTATTGTATTATAAACGACTAAGTATACCTACCTACAGCTAGAGCAAACATTGTGTTTCAACTGTCACACTTCACACTTCTATTTATTACAAAATATTTTTTAATGTTTATATGTAAAGTCTAATCTTCTGTCTTTCTGTGAAATAAAATGTTCCATCACTTTTTCGTCGAAATTGCTGATATTATGTACCAGACTCTTATTAACAGACATCATTGCCAATGCATTCAGTCGTTCATTGCCCATCGAGTTTCTTAATAACGATTTTATCCTCTTAAGGGTTGAGAAACAGCGCTCTGCTTCGGAAGTTGACATGGGAGTAGTTATAATTATTTGCAACAACTTAGTTACTTCGCTAAAAGTTTCCTCTAGGTTGTTATTAGTCAATAGGGACAGCAAATTCAAACCACCTGTAATATTTTTGAAGTCTTCCCTCATGTACATTACTTCTAATTCGGTTTTCAGTTTTTCTTTATTTACCATTGGATAATAAGTCACAACTGAATTCAGTATTTTTGCTGGAAAATATCTCGAATAGTTTGTGAAGTTTTGTGTATCTAATAAAGATGCAGCTTCTAGATGACCCCTGTAAGAAAGTCTCTCTTTTGTCTGTACAATTATTATATCGCAAACTTCTTTTGCAATAATACAATTTCTTTCTTCGGGTTCTACTTTTCTGCGTTTATTTCCATTGTCTCCATGCTCATTTTCAACAGTTTGCTGTATATCCTCTGTAGTGTCCCTAATCAATACAATGGCCTTCTCAAATACGTCAATATCTTTTAAAAGTTGTACACTGTCTTTATTCCTACTTTGAAACTGGTTAAACAAAATAGCTACGTGCGGTAGGGTTTTGTGAAAAAAAGTCAAAAAAAAGATGAAATCAGAATCTTCGAGTGCTCTTCTTAAACCGTATGCCTCCTTACTAGTAATTGTTTTATCACATTTATTCTCTAACTCCCGGAAACAATCAATAAGCCTTTCACGGTTCTCAAAAACGGCACTGACTGTGCGAATGTTATAATTCCACTGTGTTGGCGCAACCTTTGGCATTTTGGTTTTAACTATTTTTTCCAATAAATCGCATCTGTGCGTGGAGTTGGAGAAGAAACTTGGAATTGCCGACAGGTTTGAAAAAACACTTTTACTTTTGGATTTTGGCTGGCTGCTCTCTGCATAATTAAGTTCAGTTGGTGAGCGTAACAGTGTATAAAATGAGCGTTCTGATATTTTTGTTTGATTTTTGTTTGAACTCCACCACTGCTACCGCTCATTACGTTTGCACCATCATAAGTTTGCGCAATTAATTTGTGGGGTGAATCTTTTAATAATGGGCCTAGTTCTTCTTCGATACACTTTGCCAAACCTTCAGCTGTCTTGTCCGTAACGCTCAAAAAACGCCAAAAATCTTTCTTGTATTTCACCTTCATGGAGATATCTAAATATCATTACCATTTGACAATGATGTGAAATATCTGTTGTTTCGTCGCACTGTATAGCTAAAAACTCTGCTGCATTAATTTGCTGTCGAATTTCTTGTTGGCAGACTTCCAACATACTATCTAGTATTTCATTTTGTACTGTTTTAGAAGTACCCTTAAACAGTGTCGCACTTTTTAAATGTTCCTTTAATATTGTATCCAGTTCGGACGTAAAATTAATCAACTCTCGAAAAATGCCACGATTTTCAGAGTCTTCACTTTCGTCGTGCCCTCTTAACGCTAATTCCAATTTATCGCAAAACTTTATACAGTTTATTATTCTTTTTAAAAGATATCTATTTTTGTCCACTTGCTCGTTGTGCTTAATAATATTTTGCCTGTAAGCGGAATCTAACTGAGCAGCGATACTAGCTGTTCCCAATAAAGCTAATTCTGTCGAACAAATCATGTGACGAGCCGAATTTTCATGCTTACTAATTTTCTGGTTTATATGCTTTAAATCTTTAAATCCAGTTCTTGTCCATGTCTTTTCCGCTGCATCTGAATAAAACAGTAAGCACGGAAAACAAAACAGGGCGTTTAATGTGCCACAACCGCATATCCATTTGTTTTTGTTATAGATATCTTTCTTAAAATGTCTCTTAAAACAACCAGCTTTCGTCGATTTATCAGCCTGAGTAAGGTTGATATTTGGAATCGGCCTTCCAAGGGATTTTATTATTATTTTTTCAGCAAGCGGAAGCCGAGAAAATTCACCTTTTAACAAATTTTGTACTTCATTTGCCATTTTAAACTTTTTGAACCCCCGAACGGCGGCACGGGGACGCGATGAAGCGATTTCGTACACACGTAAATCGGGACTGGCTAAAAATTATTTCGCCACCTCGCGTGTTAAAATCCCGTATAAAACTCGTAAGCGCGTGGGGGGTATGACGTAGCGAGCCACTCAATCAGGTCGGCGATCGCGGCAAAAATTATTCTAGCCTCGAATCGATAGGGAATCTAGCTCGCGACTTCGGGGTATTGGGATCGGATAATATATATATATATATATATTGCCTGTTGCGTAACTGGCTACTATTAAAATTCAGGTTTTGATTGAATTTTCGTATATATCTGGAAATTATTTAATCACAAAATCATATTTTAAATTTTTTGTTAATTCGCATTTTGTCTTGGGGGGCTGTAGCCTTTTCGCCCCTATGGACCGGCCGCCACTGCTCGAACACGACAAAACGGAATTAATTCTAGCGATAAGGCAGCCAGGCAGGCCAACGACATGCTAAACAAACATTTTTTGCTCTGAACGTCGTGCCGAGAACATGATTCACGGATACTACACGGTTGTAATTATATTAAAGGACAAGCCAAGGAAAATCATCTATAATGAGATTTATTGAAAAACATAGATCTGTGGAATCTCATTATTGCAGAAATAGGAGCTGTCGCACCTACTTACCATCTGAACTAAATATTTCTAAGATGTGACGGAACTACTGTAAGGAAGCAGAGGTTGATGCTTCTATTATCATAGTTAAAAAAAGTTACTTCCGACATATTTTTAATACTTGCTATAATATTGGCTTTGGTTCTCCAAGAACTGACGTTTGTTCGACTTGCCTTCAACTAATGGAAAAAATTAAAGTCGAAGAAGATGAAAAACTTAAAGCAACCGTTATGACTCAATGCAGGGTCCATAAATTACGGGCAAGAGCTTTTTTCATTTACTTAGGGAAGAAAGGCAAGGTCTTGAGACAATATCTTTTGACTGTCAGAAAAACTAGGCAATGCCAAAGATTCCTGATCAGTCGGTCTATTATAGTAGACAGCTCTATACCTATAATTTTGCCGCCGTAACAGGATCTTCTCATTCACTATTATCTAAGGAAAATGTATTTTTATATACGTATACCGAGGACCAACATCATAAAGGTGCCAACGAAATTGCCAGTGCAGTCTTCCACAAACTTTGCAGCACAAACATGGATTGTATAGATACTGTTCGCCTTATTGCTGACGTTTGCGGAGGACAAAATATATACAGGGTGTTCCATAATTATTGCGACAAAATGATAGGGGTTGTAGAGGGCATCAAAATGAACAATTTTTCCTTATAAACCCCTGTTCGGAAATATGCCGTTTGGGCTGCAGCAAAAAAAAAGATCAGTTTCTTGAAACAGCTTACCTACAGTAATTGCTCAAAGTGTCCTCCACCTTGCTCAATACACAGCTGTGCACGATTGTTCAATGATCGGCGAACTCTGTGGCATACCCCCGGTATGTCCTGAACATGTGCGGACGCGGCCATCACTCTTCCCAGTAGCTCTTGTTGGTTGGGAACAGGAGTTTCGTACACTAAAGCTTTCAGATAGCTCCAGATAAAATAATCCAGTGTAGTCAGGTCAAGTGACCGCGCAGGCCAAGGCACAGGGCCACCTCGGCCTATCCACCTATTTGGAAATTTGTCGTCCAAATACTGCCGCACTTGTAAAGAAAAGTGGGCTGGACCGCCATGGTGTTGAAACCACATGTTGGCTCTTATATTCAGTGGCACATTTTGTAATAGTTCCGGTAGCACATGCTGTAAGGATCGACCATAAGCATGCCCATCCAAACGTGGTGGAAGCAGATATGACCCGATGATATGCTCGTCCACAATGCCGCACCAGATGTTAATTGAAAACTGATGTTGGTCTCTATGGATGGCTATGGCATGAGGGTTTTCTTCATCCCAAATGTGACTGTTATGGCTATTAAAATAACCGTCCTTTGTAAAACAGGACTCGTCAGTGAACAAAACGTAGTGACCAAAGTTTGGTTGCCTCAACTCCTGCTGCAGCCACCAACGGCAAAAACGTCGACGCGGCAGATAGTCTGCTGGACCCATGGCTTGGACTTTTAAAAGGTGGTACGGGTGTACGATAACAAAAATGTAAACACAGCAGGCTTTTTTTACAAACCGGTGAGACCATGAAATGTGCTAGACGAACATTTTGCAGCTGGTGAATTTTTTGTTTCTCCTATGAGCTCTTAAGGTAAAATTAACTGTAGTGCTCAAACGGCATATTTACGAACAGGGGTTTATAAGGCAAAATTGCATATTTTTATGCCCTCTACAACCCCTATCATTTTGTCGCAATAATTATGGAACACCCTGTATATAATATAAATGGCTTAGTCTAGATTCGCCTTCCTACGTTAAAAATATGGAAGTTATATTTGGCGTGGCAGGACACTCATTCATCCCACCCGATAGGGTGTTTGCTCGTATCGAAAAAGTGATAAAGAAAAAAGAGACCATCGTATCGCCAGATGAGTTTCGCAATATATTTAAAGATCGTGGAACTGTTTTTATACTCGGTAAGGATGTCAAGGTATACGATTGGAAAAAAGATTCTCAGAATTCAATCAAACCACCTGCTCAATGGCATTTCCGCTTTAATATGAGTAAAAGATTTTTATTTAGAAAAGGTAGAAACAAAGTAGGCACAGTTCGAGGAGTACAGTCTTATAAGACTGATCTTGGAGAGTATAAGTCCGTATTTAAAAAAGGACAGACAGTAAGCAGCATTATACAGTCTAAAGTACCTGATGGTGTTATGCCCAATCAGGCGAAACTTAATGACGTAAAGGTGCTAATAGAAAAACACTGGGATAAGGAATGGCATGCGTTAGAGAATCTGCAGTACTACAGTGAAGTTCTAAAGAAATATATGTGAATCTCCCCTCGTTGGCAGCGCGGAAGTTGAGGCTGGAAACTTATGTGAACCAGTTGAGGAAATTCCCGATTTAGTGGTCTAATTATTTTTGTATTATAAAACACGTTTGTATATTTATGTTTATTAAAATAATTTCAAAGTAATACGCCATTTTTATTGTTTTTATTCAAGGCTGAATCAAGACAATTTCTTCTAAGTGAGTTGCAAAATCCGACAAATCCAAATTTTAATGTAAACTGGAACTACAGTTTGGTTTTTGATCAAGCAGAAGAAGCAACCAATTACCTTTTTAAAAAAGTAATATTATAGAAAAGTCAGAATTTGTTAAAAACACCCTGAATAATTATAAAAAGCTTAAACCGTGGATTACAAATGCAATAATTAAATCTATGAAAAACCGAGATAAGCTGAAAAGAGCCCTTAAGCTAAAACCGTCTCCAGCAGAGATATCGGAATACAAAGAATATAGAAACCGTCTTAATAAAATAATAAGATTTACAAAAAGTACTATAAAAGTAAATTTAATCAAAGCTCACATGATATCAAAAAAGTTTATAAATTAGTTAAAGAGGTAACAAATGAAAGCCAAACAGAATGTACTATAACTTACCTAAAGGATGAAAAAAATGACATGATTATTGATAAAAAGCAAATTGCTGATTTTGCAAATAACTTTTTTATAAATATTGGCAGAGAAATGTCAGATAAAATTGGAAACCCTCCCATACCTTTTCAATTTATAAATAGCCCTTAGTATTCAATGTACTTAAAACCGACCAACAGTAATGAAATTATTGAACATATAATGAGTCTAAAAAATAGTTGCTCTCCAGGATTAGATAAATTAACGACTAAAATAATCAAACAACTACATGTATATCTCTTGGATCCCTTAGTTCATATAATCAATCTGATTTTCAAAACGGGCAAAGTACCTAAACAATTCAAAATATCGGTTGTATCACCTATTCACAAAGCAGGAGATAAAGAATATATAAGTAATTATAGACCAATAAGTATAATCTCAAATTTAGCAAAGATCTTTGAAAAATGCCTCAAGGTTAGATTGGTTGCATTCTTGGACTCAAATAAGCTGTTATCTGAGAATCAGTTTGGTTTTAGACAAGGTTTAAGCACATCACATGCGGTTTATGAATTAGCTTCTAAAATAATGTATCATTTAAATAACGGTGATAAGTGCATCGCTTTGTTTTTGGATTTAGCAAAGGCATTTGACACGGTATCTCATCCTATGCTCCTCCAAGCACTGGAGAGACATGGAGTTACGGGTGCTGTGTTAAGTGTATTTAGAGATTATTTAATACATAGGATTCAGTGTGTCAGGATTGCGGACGTTCTAAGTGAACCTAAGACGGTTCAGCATGGAGTTCCACAGGGTACAGTTCTTGGACCAATTCTTTTTAATATATATGTAAATTACCTCTGCAGTCTTGCAGTTGATGGCGATGTAATTGCCTATGCTGATGACACGGTGGTGGTGTTTCATGGAGAAACATGGGAATCAACGGGTGAAAAATTGAAGACTGATTTTGCAAAAATTAAAAACCTTCTGGACACATTTAAATTAACTCTGAATATAAAAAAAACTCATTACATTGCCTTCTCTGTTTCCATGGCTAATAGACCAGCATTTAATCAAATTAAACTTGATAATATTGATAAGCCTTTGAAAGAAGTAAATGAAATTAAATATTTGGGGGTTGTTGTTGATAAGCACTTGAAGTGGGACCGACATTATGCTGTATTTGAGCAAAAAAATTAGATTTTTCATCCATAAATTCTACGCTCTTCGTAATATACTGAACATTAAACTACTATTAATGATTTACAAAGCACTTGTGGTGCCACTATTGGTATGTGGCATAATTGTGTGGGGTGGGACGTACGGTTCAAATCTTGGGCAGTTAAAAGTGGTGCAGAACCATATTGTAAGAATTATTCTAAAAAAACCTAGATTATATCTCACTATGCAACTTTATTCTCAAGAAATAAACAATATTAAAATCTTATATATCCTTGCAGTATGTAGTTTTGTACATGCAAGTAGGAAATTAAATACAAATTATGTGTCCCACAATTATATGACCCGAGCAAACACCACTCATAACCTGAACGTCCCGCAGTCCAGGCGAGATTTAAATTTGCGTTTTGTGACATATCTTGCACCTAAATTTTACAATTTGATTCCTGCTAATATCAGGAATATTGGAAATAATAAGAAATTTAATGTTTCGTTTAAAATGTTCTGTTGGGAAAATCGTGAACAAAGTATGCGTTTATTTTAAGTTGCTTTGACGTAGATTGATCTGCCTATTTGTTTCTTTTCTTTCTTTTTGATATTATTGTGACACTTTTTTTTCTGTGATCTTAAGTTAAATCTATTACTTACAACAAAAATATGAAATTTTCTTTCATTTTGTGTATATCGTGTTTCATGTTTTGTTTGTATAGTTGAGTGATTTTATACAAAAATATATATTGCACGATATTTATCAATTAATACTGTTTTGGTCTGTTTTTGCGCATACAAGTTTTTAAACTTAGGTGCTCATATATTACAGAGAAACCTTGTTTTTGTCTCGTTCTGCTGAATAAATGTGGTAGAGTTCAGGGCGTACTGTTCTCTCCAACAACAACAACAATAACAATAATTGTAAATAGTACATTAACTCTTCAATTCACATGTAAACGTTAACGAAAGCTTTTACTGTTTCGTTAGGTAAAATAGTTTAAATACATATAGTTAACATGAAAAAAGGTTAAAAGTATCAGTATTTCACTTTGTATTGCTAGAAATTGCAGAATCTTGAATTACTTTCAATCACATGCGAAACACCTGAAATGTATTCAACCTATGACATACATGATCAGTGTAGACAGAAAATAAAAATTACTAATTGGCTATACAACAACAAGAGAATAAATCTCCATTTTGGAGAAAACAAAAGTTGACCTTCTGTCACCTACAGGTCCACAAAAATGTACATATTTTAAAAGTACTTCTCAACCTTAGGATTATATCATAGAATCCGAGAAATGAAGAAAGACACAACAAAGAAAAAAAGCTTACTGTTGGCTGAATAATACTGCCTTCGTATATACACTCCTAATTATCTTTTTTTTAAACTGTCAGATTTTTTCACAGTTTCGTGATAAAGTCTGAGCGAAAAATACCTTTTTAAAATCAGTTTTATTAGAAATATGCAGTGACCATCAATAGGGTCATCTTCGAGAAGGTGGCGATCAAAATAGTCCAAAATATGTGATGATATTGTTTGTATGGTATTATTGACTAGAATATCTGATAGATTTTTGATATTTTTGTTACAGACATTAGTCGTCTTATGGAAGAAACGAAAGTATTTTTCACCATGGCGGCAAATTTGAGGCTGAGGCTTTTGTCAATTCTCCATAAGCTTCTCTTTTTTGCAATGGCATGTCAATATCGCCCTCTAAGGTATTCTTACAATTTATGCAAGTAACACAGTTTTTCAAATCATTCACCACAAACCCTGCTATGTATTTAACAACATTTTCTGTGTAAGTTGTAAGATTCCATGCAAAAGGTGTGCACTGGTAAAGGGCTATATCGTTCTTTATTTTTTCTTCATACTTAAGTAATTCTGGGCTATATAAAAGATCTTCACCATCATCCGCCCTGACTATATATATATATATATATATATATATATATATATATATATATATATATATATATATTTATAGGTGAAAAATTAAAGCTTCCGCTTTTTGTTGGGTACTTCGACAAAATTTAAGCAATGAGGACTCTTTATACTTTTTTTAATTCTCTCTAGCTTTCAATGGACTTTGCCATCATCATCAGTAGCTGCAATTACAATGATAACAGTAGCAACAAAAGTGTAAAATGAGTTTAAATTGAATCAACTTACAGTAGTATGTGGGGATGTTGCTAATTGTTGTTTTCGTATAGGATGAGGGAAACGTCCAGTAACATGGTGAGAGCTGGATACATGGTACAATGGTTAAAATTATATAAAATATGACAAGACAAGTTAATGACAGATTAAAAATTATTTAGAAAACATTAGAGCATTACGTCGCGAAGCCACTTGATGATTGCACAAAATGGTGGTCATGGAATAATGAGTGAGATGAACCTTTGACAGAAGGCCGAAGGTTGTCAATGTCTGTGTTGAAAGATGGAACGAATTGTGGGCGTGTGCCCTGGGATTATTGTTGTACCTTCCCTTACCACGAATAGCTCCAAAAAAAGCTCTAAATGATCCTGTAGTAATTCATTTGTCAAAATATAAAGGGTGTCTCAGAAATATTTTCGTTTTTAGATCAGTCCTCTGGCGGAATACGCATGCTCCGGAGAAACGAGACAGTTGACAAACGTTTGGCAACATTGTTAAATTTTAGTTGCAATGGAGCATTTTACAGGGCCGCAACGTGCTTTTTGTGTTCGCGAGTTCTATAAAAACAAGGATTCTTATGTGCTTGTACGTCGTTTTTAGCCCACCGATATTCGAATGGTGATGAAACGCAAAGAAAATATGCAGATGCGAGCGCCCCCGCTAGTAGCTGTTCTATTTGTTTTGCTCCACTTGATCAGTATGATGCGCGTGCTTGAGGCGTATTGTCGTTGTTGTTTTTCGCGCCTAAAATCGGCTGGTCTACAATTGTAGCCCGCGCGCCTAATCACGTAATATTTTCTCGGCTGGGCAAACCTTGGATTTTACTAGTTTTCATTGATTTGAGGTAAGTGTTACTGTTTTAATTGTAAATATGCATACAGTTATTCAATGAATTACAGGGAAATCTATAAAAACAGAATGTCCGACCCGAAAAGAAGGTGTGTACAGACAAGCAGGGATCCTGAAGTATGGATGCAATGGTTCAACGAAATATCAAGTGGGGAGGAAAGCCCACTCGATGAGGAAGACTCGGATGAAAAAGAAGAGGATGTGTGTGTGGAAAGTGACCATCATGAGACAGAGTCTGAACAAGAAATACCGGAGGTAGATCAAGATGAGCCTGATTGGGAAGAAGAAACCGATGAAGGAGAAGCTGATACATTTTACTGGGGAAAAGACAAAGTTACGAAGTGGAAGAAGGGTAGATCCAACACTCAAGTGCGTACTCGGTCTCAGAACATAATAAAATTGTTGCCCGGAACAAAAGGTAGTGCGCGAAATGCCAGGAGTGAAACTGATTGCCTAAAACTATTTATAAATGACACGGTGATAAGAATTATAACTATTTCTACCAACATATATATCATGAAAGTCAAAAGTAAGTTTCAACCGTTCAGAGATGCCAGGCAAACTGATGAGAGAGAAATTACAGCTTTCATTGGAATTCTCATTCTGATTGGAACCCTCAGAAGTTCACGGAAAAACCTGAAAAATATTTGGGATAACTCTAAAGGAAGTGGAGTGGAAGCTTGCTATCTAGCGATGAGTGAAAAGAGATTTAGATTTCTGATAAGGTGTTTGCGGTTTGATGACATAAGAACAAGAGATGAAAGAAAGGAAATAGATAAGTTGGCGCCCATTCGAGAACTATTTGAAACATTCTTGGTGAATTTTCAAAACAATTTTATTGCCAGTGAGTACCTCACTGTTGACGAGCAGTTGTTAGCTTTTAGAGGACGCTGTGGATTCAAGCAGTTCATTCCATCAAAGCCGGCCAAATATGGCATCAAGACATTTGCGCTGTGTGATTCAAAGACATCATACACATTCAACTTGGAAACCTACGTTGGAACACAACCAGAGGGTCCATATAAGCTCAGTAATTCCTCCGAAGACATTGTAATCAGATTAGTAAATCCAGTGGCAGGGACCAATCGCAATATCACGGGCAATAACTGGTTTACCAGTTTATCATTGGTGAAAAAACTGTTACAAGAAAAAAAGCTAACCTACATCGGAACTATGCGAAAAAATAAGAGGGAGATCCCTCCACAATTCTTGCCGAATAAGAATCGACCAGAGAAATCGTCCTTGTTTGGTTTTCAGAAGGACTGTACCATGGTATCGTACTGCCCAAAAAAAAATAGATCTGTGATTTTGTTATCGTCCATGCACTTTGATGATGCAATAGATGAGGAAACGGGTGATGACAAAAAAGCAGTAATCATAGCCGATTATAATCACACAAAAATTGGTGTTGACCTGGTAGACCAGTTATGCCAGAAGTACAATGTTGCAAGAAATACACGTCGTTGGCCAATGGTGGTATTTTACAACTTGATCAACATATCTGGCATAAACGCATTGTGCGTCTATAAGGCAAATCACCCGCCACAAAAAAGAATCGCACGGTCCGACTTTTTACAAACTTGTGCATGGGATCTGATCCGACCCCAGATAGAATTTCGGTCAACCATCCCGTCACTGCCAGTGGATATGAGGCGACGGGCACGAGCTACCCTAAATGTTAGGGAGGTATCACCTTCCCCCTCTAATCAACCAAAAACCAGTGTTGGACGTTGTCATATTTGCCCTAGACAACGTGATAAATCAACACGTAAAATTTGTTCGCAATGTAGAAGGTTTGCATGCAAACAACACATGAGTGATACTTGCACGGCATGCCTGAAGGAATAGAAGTTTGTCATATTGGGGACTCCAGAACATTGCCATTTATTATTATTTGATTGATTTGGATTTTGTGTTAGGTTAAGTATGTTGTATTTTTTCTCTAAATAATAAGTTGTGGTTCCACAGTTGTATATTTCATTTGCAAAAGACAATGAATACGAGCTGCTTCGAAAATACATAAGAAATATTCATAATTGGTATTTTATGCACATGCTAAAACATATTTGTACATGAAAGCAAGGAAATCACATTTTAGCGATTAAGTAATATCATAGTGAATATATCTTATGAAAAAAGCGGCATAAAAAAGGCATAAACAAATTTTATATGGAATAAAAGTTGGGCTACAATTGTAGCCCGCGCGCCCAAATACGTTATAAACAGCCGCGCGCCTAACCGAGGGTTAATTAAATATTGGGTAAGAAATTTCGAGAGCACTGGAAACACGTGTATTAGTAAACCGCCTGGACGGCCAAGGTCAGCAAGATCGAACGAAAATATTGAACGTGTGCGCCAGTCCGTTAACGAGGATCCCCGGCAATCATTAAGACTGCGTGGAGCGTCTCTAACTTTGCATAAGTCAACTGTTCATCGCATTATTCGCAAGGATTTGCATTTTCACCCATACAAGATTGTTGTTACACAACAATTAAAACCACAAGATCCCGCTAATCGATTAGAGTTCTGTAGAACAATGAGAGAGCATTTTAACGGTTACAACAACATATGGTTTTCTGATGAATCGAATTTTCACATTAACGGGCATGTTAATAAACAAAACTGCCGATATTGGGCCGAGCAGAACCCGCAAAATCTTCATGAGACGCCATTACACTCGCCTAAAGTTATCGTCTGGGCTGCTATGTCAGGGCAAGGAATCATTGGCCCGTATTTTTGTGAAGACAATCGTGGCCAAGCTCAAACTGTAACATCTGAGCGCTACTGCCACATGATTAGGACTTTTTTAACTCCAGCTATACAGAACCATGGTGGCTACAATAGAAACACGTTTTTCCAGCAAGATGGAGCGACTTCTCATGTCACGAATGAATCCTTGGATGCTCTTCATCAGTTATTTCCAGAGAGGGTCATCAGTCGCAGAGGAGACATTAACTGGCCACCGAGAAGTCCCGATTTGACACCAGCAGATTTTTTCTTATGGGGATACCTGAAGAGTAAGGTATACACCCCACCGCCACAAGATTTGAGAGAGTTGAAGCAAAAAATAACAGATGAAATAAACGCCATTCCTCGAGCAATGCTTCGGAGAGTGATCGAAAACTTCAGTTCGAGATTAAGAGAGTGTGAAAACATGAACGGTGCTCATTTATCCGATACTTTTTTTCCATAAATAAAATTAATGTTTAGGCTTTCGTTTGGTAATAAATTTATCTTTGTAAAAATATTCTAAGTATTTTTATTTATGGCATAAAATAAGAAAATATTTATGAGACACCCTTTATTTTAAAACCTTCTTTTCTACAATATACAAGTTATAAAAATGCTTCATGCTCTGAATGCAAATCAAAAATCCCAAAAAACAGTTTTTCTTGAAGAATGTATTATTAGTACCTAATCGCAATCCATGGATATATTGAACTGCCTCGTCAAAGAATTTAAAAAATGTATCTACAGTGGCTGGAGAAAGTGGGCGCTTGAATAAGTACTTTGAAAACCTGTTTCTAGAGTTGAAAATATCGAAAAGATCATTAAATGTTTGCACAAATCTTCCGGTACCTTCCACATTAGCAAACGTCGCTACTTTCAAATCTTTGAGTAAATAGGTCAAAGCATCAGCAACACTTCTTCTTAAAGTTTGTGTAGCTATTTTGACCCTCATTTTTTCTCTCGTCCACTGCAGATGACGGTTTCTTATTTTTGTGCCCAAATGTAAACCTTCGGTATTTTGTACATCAACTAACTTCACCAAATAATCTCAACTTATCTGATTGTTTTCAGATTGACCTAAACATTTGAGGGAACCAATAGCGTTTTTGACTAATTTTTTCATGTGGTTTGGATCTAGGAATATATATATATATACATTTGGACTCATTATAGGATGGACAAAATAAATCAAGTTTGTTACAACAGAAGTCATTGTCAAATGTTAATGATGGAACACAGAAGTGTGGATGGAGGTTAGGCATTTCTTCACGAGTTCTGCTTTTTCATAACCAGTCAAGCCATCCAACAGAAAATAACCCACTGGAATTTTCCTTGCTCCATTCAAGCATACTAACATAATAACCAACGCCTCCTTTGCTTCTGGTAGAACATCTGATTCTATGTTAGCCCCAATATCTACATACCCCGTGAACTTACTACCTGTCCATTCAACTTGTTGCCGGATAGACATCTCATCCAAGACTAAATTACACATAACAGTAGAGTTTTTGTCTACATCTTCTTCTTGTTTCAATTTTGAGGTCACAATGGATTTCACAGTAAATCCTTGTCAAATTTTTCATCTTATTTTGTTATATAATAATAAACCTAAATACATAATATCAATATCTAAAACTTGCCTTTAAGTAATCCTCATGTAATACTTCCTACAAAGCCTTGCACGTTTCGGGTATGATGCGCCCTAAAGCTTGAGCAGATATTCCAGTAGTAAATTTAAGATCTTCATAACTACGTCCACTAGCAAGGAACCGAAGGGTGGCAACTAGCCGGTCATTGGCAGGTATACTTCGCCTTTTTGCAGTATCTTGCTTACTGAGATAGGGTCTCATTAAATTTAGAAGCTCATCAAACGTGTTTCCATCCATTCCTAAAAAAATTTTGAAGTCATCTGGATTATTATCTCTCAATTCTCGCAAAAGCGACATGTGACAATATTTTTCTCTATCAGCCGGCCAACCTTTCTGCCATACACGTCGTTTTTTCTTCTTGTCTTCAGAGATTCCTATTATTATATTTTTCTCTTTTTATCCATTTCAATCCAAGTCATATAAAAACAATTCAACAAGCCACCAAAAACAGCTAAAATTTAACAAACTACTTGAACTCTAAGGCGGAACGACTGGTAGCGAAAATCACGTTGAAAATTTGTACATGTCTACGTGCCGTTCCAAACGCCACACTAAATGACACTTTTTGCCCACACACATACGGTTTTTCCCTTGAAACTGATGTACCACGCTGTTCTTTCGTGCATACTAACCGCCACGTCCTAACACGCCACGATATTTGAACTGAAAGAACGTGTGTGTATGGCCAGCTGCAAACTGCCAATCTGCTTGAACGCCATACCAAAATGTGACGATTGATAAAAAATTGGAAGCTTTCCGGGGAAGGTGAAGCTTCCGTCAATACATCCCAAGCAAGCCCAATAAGTATGGAATTAAAATAAACGCTTTATTAGATTCAAAGACATTTTACACTACAAAGTTAGAAGTGTATGTTGGTACTCAACTAGTTGGTTCATACGCTGTAAGCAATTCGCCATTTTCACTTGTTCAAAGATTGCTTGAACTATTTAGGGGTACCAAACGCAACGTCGCATGCGACAATTGGTTTTCCAGTATTCCGCTAGTACGTACGCTTCTAACTGATTTTAGTCTTACCTACTTAGGAACCATTCGAAAAAATAAACGAGAATTACCTGCTGAATTATCTTGTCCACAAAGTCCACCTCCAGGATTAAGTCTGTTTGCTTTTGATAAAGATATAACTTTAGTATTATATATGCCAAACAAAAAGAAAAATGTAATTCTAGTTTCCAGCCTTCATTACGATGATAAGGTCGATCCAAATGCAGGCAAACCAGATATGATTGTTGACTACGACAAGATTAAAGGCGGTGTAGATACTTTAGACAAAATGTGTGCTGTATATGACTGTGCCAGAAATACGCAAAGATGACCTATGATGGTCAAATTTTTTCTCTACTGGACATGGCTGGTGTAAATTTAATGGTACTGCTTTACTTGCAAGACTCTGGTATAAAAAGGCGACTATTTTTACATAGACGTTCATCTGAATTGGCCAAAAATCATATCCGTTCTCGCGCAGTGGAAAAGAATATTTCTAAAAGCTTAACTCTACGAATCAAAGAAATATTTGGTATTGAAGATGCTACTCCTACTCCCAATCCTGTGAATACTCGAGGACGATGCAATTATTGTGACAGAAAAAAAATCATCCAACACGGTTTTCATGTAAAAAAATGTACCAAATTTATGTGCCTCGAATATTTAACCTGCGTATGCTCAGAATGCTATTCTGACAATATTTCGTAGAATAAACACAATTATTATGTTATATTTGATACATATTGAAATAGAAGTCCCTTTAGTTAGTTTTTGTAATTTGTTTTAAAAAGAATGGTTTTAAACTTTTTTATGTATTTGCAATGATGTATAGTTGTTAAGAATAAATAAACAGTTTATCAGCACTACCGTGGTGGGTGTCAAAGTGTCTTACAATTATGGGAAAATAACTTCAAGTCCGTGTCCAACTCGTCGGAACCGTGAAGAAAGAACGTTTTGGTACCGTAAAGGGCGCTCCGCGTCCAGGAAGATCGCATGCAGTAGACAAACCGGAGAATCGTGAACAGCTGGCTACACTGTTCGTGGCAGCACCAACAACATCTTCGCGAAAGGGTCCATTACAGCTACCGACGCCGATAAGCATCTATTACACAGGGCGAGATTAGTAGCCAATCGCCGGCGAGTAGCGAGTGAGCGAGCGCAAATTACACAGCGCTAGTAAAATCGCTTTACTCGCATCGTATTGAACCTTTGAAAAGTGTTTAGTTTGTATCTTTTGTGCGATAATAGAATCTAAAATAGCTGTTAAATGGAACAGTAATCAAATTATACAGTTCTTAAAAGTCTATGAACGATTTCCCGTTTTATGGAATATAAAACACAAAGATTACGTTAATATCAAACTCAAAGATGTTTTATTCAAGAAAATGTGGGAGCAATTAGAGGATAAAGGGCTTTTAAAAGGAATGGACGAAAAACAACAAAAAAACAAAATAAAGAATTTAAAAGATGTGTTTCGTCAAGAACTGGCTAAGATAGAACGAAGCAAAAAAAGTGGCTGTGGAACAGAGGATATTTATACCCCAAAGCTAACATGGTTTGAAGCTGGCCATTTTTTCGCTGAAGTTTTGTCAACAAGGCATAGTAATTCAAACTTGGTAAGGAGATTTTAGAGCTATATATTTTTATTAAGCAAATTATACATAACAAATAAAGTTAAATTTTCTTTAACACTTTGAGCAGAATTAATTTGAAAAATAATAAATCACTTAAAAATATAAAAAATGTTCAAGCTAATTCCAATCCCACTTTTTTCCATTGCCACGGTAAAGGATTGTCTTCCATAAAATACTTAGCGTATTTGCGTCTTACTTCCTCTGCAGAATTTTTGTAGTTGTTGCTTCCCAAATGACTAACCGTTGGCAGATTATTCACGTGGTTTCTCCATTGCCCAAAAGTAATATTGCCCGTGTTAAGATCCTCTCTATCCACGGCATTTTCAGGAAAATAAGTATTTGGGCTACTTTTTTTCAGCCAGTTGTGGAGACTACATGCTGCCAAAATAACATTGTCAATTGTAGTTTCTTTTAATTGAATTGGTCTTGAAAATATTCTGATGCGCCACACAATAATACCAAATGCATTTTCCGATACTCTTCTTGCGCGAGAGAGTCGGTAGTTGAATATCCTTTCAGTATTATTAAGCTGTGACTTACTGTAGGGTTTCATTAAGTTGGTTCTCAATGGAAAGGCATCGTCCCCAACAATGACCGAATTTTCAGGCATGTTAAGTGTGTTATTTTGCATTGCTATGTTCAAAGTACTGTCCCTAAATATTGCACTGTCACTAGCTCGGCCGTTTGCTCCAATGTCAATGTAAGTAAAGCAATAATCTGCGTCGACCATTGCGAATAACACGATACTATATGTTTTTTTGTAATTAAAGTACATTGACCCAGACTTGGGAGGTTTTTTAATCAGAACATGCTTGCCATCAATTGCTCCACAACATCTTGGGAAATTCCAACGAAGGAAAAAATTGTATTGAATTTGTTTCCATTCATTGCTTGTTGAAGGCATCTGCAAGAAAAAAATATGACTAAAAAAATTTGTTCAATTCTTAAATCAAGCAAAAAGTTAAAAAAATCTTTACAAATTTGTTCTATTTTTTTTCAGACTCTACCCAGCACACAAAATATATCTGAAGAAATCTCAAATTCTCAAATTGAACAGCGTGACGATGAAGAACCCGATACACAGCTCAAGGAACAAAATATGGGATGGGAACCCCTAAATCGAAAAAAAGGGTGAGAAAACAGGCAGATCCAGAAATTGGCGATGCAATCAGTCAGTTGAATAAAATAGCTGAAAATGTATCAGAAGGAAAACCGTACGACGAATTTGGAAAGTATGTAGCTGCAGAGCTGCGTCAATTACCCCAACGTGAGGCTATTTTATTGCAGCAAGAAATTCAGAATTCTATTACACGTGTAAAGCTAATGTATTTGGGAAATGATAATCAACTAAATAATTACTACAGAGAGCCCCTTCAAGTGCAAACTTTTTCACCGTTATCCTCCCCCAGTGATCCCAGCCCTGCCTCATCAGCAACATATGAAGCAAATATGCAAAATGACAAAGATAGCGTTTATGGTAACGATGTTATTCATCAAGCACTATTAAATACATTTTCGGGGGCAGAGTTTGAAATAGTAGAAGAAGTTTCTCAATGAAATAGATTCTATTTTTCATATAATTATAAAAATATTTTGTTTTATAAGTATAAGTACTGTGTTAAAAATAAATTGATACTTAAATTATACCCTACCTTTATATATGGCTTTAGGACCTGACAAATTGCTGCAAGTAAGTCGGGTACAAACAATGAAATTGTACATTCAGGCACTCGAAATAAATATTCTAGTGATTTGAACGAATCACCAGTTGCCAAAAAGCCTAGGGTTATTTCTGGTTTTGTAGCAGTTGGAATCGCCATCCTCATTTTTGTGTCTTTTTTGCGGATTGTTTTGTCAACCATTTGTAATAGTACATTAAACTGTTCATTGCTCATTCTCAAAACATTCCTATATGCCACAGGATCTTCATCCTTTAATTGTCTTAATAAAATATTAAAGCCCCATGTGTGTCCCGTTTTGAAATCCAATTCCTGACCCACATCCGTCTCGCTTTCCTTTTTTTCTGGTTTAACCGTTCTTGAAGTTTTTTCCGAATTAAAAGGCTGACAAAAACAATTCCTACACGCACTATATCGGCCATTTTATCCAACTAGTCGGGCTTTAGCTTATTACACATAGCGTTTTCACTCGTCAGAGAGAAAAATTGCGAGCGAGTAGCGAGAAAAGTAGGCCGGTGTTCAACTTTACTCGCTGGGAAAAAGCGAGCCGCGAGTTTACTAGCAGCTGCGATTACATTTGACGACTTTTATAGCAGTGAGTAAATTCGCTGACGAGTAACTACTAATCTCGCCCTGTGTAATAGATGCTATATTACGTACTTCACACCAACGCATAGTCAACCGGATAAAATTTAAATACTATCATCCTCGTTTAGTCCACGGTTTACTCAAGGACGATCCTGACACGATTACAGTCCTGCGAATTAATGTTGAACGAATACGAGCACGACTCAGACATTTTCGGAAAAATTTTGTGGAGCGATGAAGAGCAATTTAAATTAAAATTAAACGGATTTATCAACCGTCATAATTGTGTCTATTACGACATTGAAAATGCGAATTTAACATACTAACAACAGTTGAATCAACCTCGTTTGACTGTAGGGAGTGGCATGAGTCTCGTAGTTGTGTAACCCGTATTTCTTTTATGGGACGGTCACAGGAGCAACCTACCTCAACATGCTGCAGGATTACTTGGTACCTGGGCTGAAAACTTTCTGCGACACTTTTGGTGACCTGTAATACCAACACGATGGAGCTCCAGCTCACTGGAACAATGTGATATGAGACTACTTGAACCACGAGTTAGACGGGCGTGTCATTGGTCGGCGGGGGCACATCGACTGGCCCCCCATATCATCAGATTTAACATGTATGTCAATTATACCGTATTTGCTGGCAAACCCGGCGGTACATTGAGGACGCTTTTGAGGATATTGAGACGAACCCCGTTCAGTGGCGACGTGTTATGGCATCCAATCCTACACAGCAGTGTATCAATCTTGAAGGCTCCCATTTTGAACACCTGTCGTAACTTGTTATTTTTTATTTTGTTATTTGTATGCTGACAGTATTTTTTAATAGATAAAGCTTCTTTCTATGATTTCTGGTTTTGTAGCAGGAATGGATGTCTACTGGGTTAAGTGTGACTGGGAGTAGGTGGAACCTGACTTTTGGGCCATAAGACTTGACTTTTGGGCCACCCTGTACTTGTATTTTTGAATAACTACTTCACTAAAGAATAATAGTAAAAAACACAAAAACGTATAGTCATTCCTAACGGGAAGCGGATAGATCAGCGCGTCATGAAATGTTGATTTGGAATGGGAAGCGAATGAATTAGCAAGCGGCGTATTTCCCGTAAGGACAGACATATTTCGAAACAAGATGCTCTGTTTAATACTTAGTGAAGTCATCTACTATGTATGACAACGCCGAGATTACTGACATGCATTTCATGTATGACAATTCATTGAATGGTCTCCTGGCCATAATATCTCCGACCGAAAAATCTTCGAAAACGTTAATCGAAGCCTTCATGAAACAGGCACCTTGAAACGACATGGAGGGCCAGTGAGACTAATGACAGTAAGAACGGTGCAACCAATACTTTGAATGTAAGTCATTGAAATGTTTGGGAAATTCTTAAGGGCAATTTGTTGTAACCATACGACAATCAACGTGTTCAGGCACTACTACCTGCTGATTATGGTCCAAGTATTGCGTCACGTCAATGGCTTTTGCAAAGATTAGTTCTAATCCCTCAATTCCTGACACATACTCTTTTCACGGATGAAGCCAGTTTCACAAGAAATACAGTACGGAATATTCATAACAACCTTTGTGGGCAGATGAAAATCCGCATAAGATATGTGCAGATCGATCTCAACATCAGTTCTCCTTGAATGTTTGGATAGTAATTGTGGGTGTCTATTTAATTGGTCCGTTATTGACTGGCGAGATTTATCGTACCTTTTTGGAAGAAACACTGCCCGAGTTTCTGCAGGATGTACCATTGGCGACAAGAACTGCAGTGTGGTTTATGCACGATGGTGCACTGCCCCATTTCAGTTTGGTTGCTCGTGATTTGTTAATAGCATCATACGGAGATCGCTGGGTTGGTCGAGGTGGGTCATACGCATAGCCTGCTCGATTCCCACTTAACCTCCACTTATTTTTTATGGGGGCCTCTGAAGTGATTACTTTACGCTACTCCAGTGGAGCATTTGGATGAATTGCGAAATCGGATAATTGCTGGGTATAAGTATATTAGAAATAACCCTAGTGTGTTTGAAAGAGTTCGGCACTCAATATCGAGAATATTGAACGGTTGTATCCAGGCTGGAGGAAGTCATTTCGAACATTTTTTGAAGACTGAGCAACATTAAATGCACTTTTCGATAATAATATGTTATTACAGTCGCAAATATTGTTCACCCTGCATTTTCGAAACAAAGGTTCAGAAACCATCATAGGACAAAATATTCTTATAATGGGCTGACGAATAACCGCTTGATTGTTTTCCGCATGTTTACGTAACGGAGAGAGCTGTGCTTATTTTGTAATAGCCCTTGCGGGCAAGAACATTTGCTGGATCAGAAGACAGGAATGACAGGTTGGTTGGTTGTGCGTTGCGAAAGAATTCACAACACCTAATTATTCCTGTGTGCCATCGCGAAACGTAAACAAGAATGTAAAAACTAATTGAGTAATGTAGGCATGCTCGGTCCTCACAACAGATTGCAATTAAAATAATAAACAATTTGGAAAAATTTAAAATCGGGGGAGAACTGAAAATTAGTCTGGCTTTGGTTCGCGAGCGGATCGGTTGGCTCCCAAGGGTTGGTTGGAGACGCGATGGGACCTTTTCGGACTGGCGGTTTATTGAAAGATTAAATCCTCGAGAAGGAATGGCCCTCAGGTAAGTGTTGGTTTGTGAGAAGGTACTTCAAAGATACTCCTGTTGACACATTCGTTTATTAAACCAATGTCTAAAGATAAAACTGTTGTTTACCTCAAGGTTTCAAGGGCTATTATAGGAGGGCACTTACAAGAGGATCTACACTTGGAGTAATTTGGGCAGACACATCAATATTGGACTCTATTCAAATGCTTCTATGTATCCTTATTGGTTGGCCTGTCTCCCTCTCGGCATGTATTTTGACCACCTGTGAAAGCAGTCAGAGTTTATATTTCATTCCCATAATCAATATCATCACGGAAGTAACCGCAAGTAATGTAGATGGCTTTGCTGCCATCGCTGAATATTTGGGTGCAATTATAGCAGGCGACGGAATTCAACTCACTCAGATGACAACCGACATCGAACCCCAGTCCGAGTTCATTCAAATTAGACCTGCTGAAGCAGCTGTGGCAGAAACGACAACGGACAACCCTTCAACAAGTGGAACGCTACCAGCAGTGAAGGCCCATAAGTCGCGTTCAAAATCGCTGAACCAAATGAACGATGTATTTGAGAAAACAAAGAAAGCTACCAAGAAGCCAAGCAGCCAAACTGACATACACATAAATGCATTCAAAGAAAGCAAATGAAAGCGGACGTTCAGACTGCCGAGTTGCAATTGTCGCTGGAAATGGACAAAAACCAACAACAGCGATATCTTCTTCATCGCGACGAGGAAAATCTAAAGCGCTTGGATGACTGGCGAAAATATATACAGGAACTGAAAAATAGAAGAAAACGTCAAATGGAGGATGCGATAAAAACGGTCGAAAACTTGAAAGACGTTGCAAAACGAAAAAGGAGGCAAGCTTTCAGTAGAAGAGGAGAAACTTTTGTTTTTGTTTGATTTTTAGAAATGTAGTAGTATTAAAAAGCGATGAGAGATAGCGAGGGAGGATTCACAATTATCCGCAAATAAATGAAACATTCAATTCCTATAAGGGGTTAGACGAAAGCTTCAATAAGGAGATATATGACACATTGCTATAGAAAATAGAAACCATAGCTAAAAGATATGTGATATTTTTCACTGAATAGAGTACGATGTTACCGCAAGCAATAAATGCTATTATCTGTTTCTAAATTGTTTTTCAAATGACGTACACAAATACAAATAAAATATAGTAGGTAAAACCATAAATGAGTATATCAATATGAAAAAAGCTTGGGATGCTTCCAAATTTGAACTGTTTGCAAAATATGGACATGGTGGTGTACCATCTCATATACACTAAGTGACATGAAATGCAACACCAAGGATTATTTATTGAATTTTGATAAAAGCTTGTAAACACAATTACTGAATGGATGGATGAAAGTATACGCTGATAAAATGTTGAAGGCATTCCGAGCCGTACTTTTTTTAAAGGCTTTTTCTGTCATATCAGCATCCGAACAATATGAAAATGTTTATTTAATATTCAGTGATTTTTGCCTAGAGTTCGCAGACGCGCTAATTTCACTCAACTTTTCGACTTCGGGTTACGTGAAGCCGGATTTTCTTTTAGATAAATCGCTAATCGGGTGAATCGAAACGAAGCACTGTAATGAGATGTTACCGAGCGTATTTCCAAGAAGGCTGAAATCGACGAGTTAAAAGTACTGGACGTCAGAGACGGACTACAGAGCGACAGTATCGTTATTTGCGACAATAAGCACTTGCGAACCAGTAGTTTGATGCTGTCGAAAGGGCAAGAATAATGAGGACAGTTTATCGCCGACTAAGGTCTTTTAGGGCCAATTTCACGAACAACAGTCCGTTATTCTCCACCTATAGGGTAACAGCCCGTGAAATACAGCGAATGGGCTTCAAGTTCCAATCAACAAATTTTAACAACCAATAGCTATGAAATGTTGAAAACAAAATACTGTCAAAGTATGAGATGATATCTTGTCATTGAAACATCATCAGCTTATTGAATATTAAGAAATTACATATAATTCAGTCAAAATTTAAACAAATGTTTGGTTTTTGAATAAAATTCATGATTTAATTACTATTGTTGACTTTTTATTCATGTTTATATTATTTTCTTCAATTGATATGCGATTTTACTGATTCAAGATCGTCTACTGGGTGTTTTTTCCTATAAACCTCTTGCAGATAGCCATTAAGCGCCTACTTGATGACTGGCTCTACCAAAAAGTTCATAGATATTGCTCGTTTCCAAAAATTCATTCATTTATTTGTCGTTCATCAGAACCATTATGGCACCTTAGATTGATATTTCCACAAAACTATTCAGGTCTTTTGATATCCATACATCCATAAAGTTGAATATTTTTCATTGTTCAGGAACTTAACAAACATCCACACTATATTCACAGCGATTAAGAAATACCCAAATATATGTCGTAGAGCTACCAGAAAACCTAAAACCTGCAGAAAAACTAGAAATTTGCAATATTTTTTTTTCACTGAGTACATATTATGGGTTATATTTATATATACACTGATTTGAATAACAGCTAATTATCTCCTGATATTTTAAAAGTAACCATATCGACAAGTGACACATAATTCTGTGGGATCCGTCAACACTTCGTCCCAGTGGAGCAAACTCTGTCAACTGTCGAAATAAGGTTTATTAATTCCAAGTCTTATTTTTGTTTTACTGTGCCTGCTTAGATATTCAAATACGACCAGAATTATTAGCGCCTGGCTATTTTAGGCCTTCAGTAACTCCTTATTTTAGATCTCTCCTTATTTTGTTTTTTCCACGCATTCATGGTAGAAATAAAAATATTTTATTTAATATCGATACCGTATACCGTGCAGCAGGCACGCCCATCACTACTTTGACAGATTGCAGAATGATGTCAAGGTGACAATCGTTATGTGGCAG
The DNA here is from genome assembly GCA_963669975.1 of Acanthoscelides obtectus. Taxonomy (NCBI): domain Eukaryota; kingdom Metazoa; phylum Arthropoda; class Insecta; order Coleoptera; family Chrysomelidae; genus Acanthoscelides; species Acanthoscelides obtectus. Next base: position 61,761,765 of record CAVLJG010000010.1, on the reverse strand, counting down.
TTGTTTTTGTTTTTGTCTGAAATAGGTAAGTAGGCTTTGTGTATTCATTTTTATTTTTATAGCGTTTCCAGAATTTCATATTTCGGAACGATGCCAAGGGCCGGCAGGGGAAAATCTTTCTCTAAGAACTGAAAATCATTACACGCGCTGTTTTCAGTCTATTTTACTCTATCCCTTGGGGAAGCACAGAATGAAGAAAAGACTACAGTGCTCAGTGGCCACTCAGTGGCTCAGTGCTCGTCTGTAATGATAATATTCAAATACTACTAGACACCTAAATAGCTTTCTGGCCTTTCAATTTCGAAGCTACCAGTCCTCGCTTAGAGATGGTAGCACAGTTAAGGATAGACTCGGGGTATACGGTTACGGATGTTTATGATTCCTCTCGATATCGATATATCGTCATGAAACCATCGATGCGTAAAGATCGATGATCTACGTCCGATGTATCGATGTTTTCGATACATCAATGTATCGTCTATCTTCGCCATCCCTATATTGTATCCCCACCAGTCACCAGTCAAAAACCTTAACCACCAATATTTTATCACTATTTATAATTCTTTTTAGCTCTTATTTTTCAGTAATTACTAATAGTTTTAGGTCTATGTCTACAGTAATTGCATTATTCACCTCGGAGATGTAGGGATTAACATGTTTAGGATGGGGAAGACCATACTGTTTTGATTGCTTTGAAGAAATTCATTAACCCATGAACTAATAACAAACGATTACTATTATGATGTAAAGAGAGATGAGGAATTGGTTGGAATACATTTTATATTCTATTTTCTTGCAAATCCGCACAATTCAACAGGTATGTGTAGCTATAATGATCACATATACACACAGTATATTGAATTTAACAAATTTCGAGATTGCCATGAATTAACAAACGACCAAACCTGCTGCCAAATTTAACAGCTAGAAAATCGACCTATTATTTCTCCCATTCCCATTCGGTGAGGGGATAACGGATGGTCAAATGTATATAATAACATATAACATAAATCAAAATACATGAAAGTTGTCCTGTTTTCTCTGTACAAAAGCATTATGTTGGAATCAAAAAGTGGTCTTGTTTATAATACAGTCGAATTTTACCCATTTTGTACTACCTCTGACTCCACAGCATCATCGGCAATTTTTGGTATGGAGTTAGGAGAGAATGGAATATGGAATGGAACTAAGTTGCGTTCAGGGATGAGTCCAGATTCTGCCTGGGCACACATGATGGCCGTGCAAGAATAAGCAGGAGACGTGGTGAAAGACGGGAACCTCCAATATTCCATCGAACGGCATATTCATCGAACTGTGGGTGTAATGGTATGGGGTGCCATTGATTACGACAGCAGGTCACGATTAGTGTTCATTACATCTGCTTCCCTTTTTGGAAACATTGCAAGATCCATTTTTTCAGCAGGACGTATTAGTTTAGACTCTTTAGAAGCATCCGGAGTACGACCTCTGACACCAATCTCTGCTGACCCTTCCGATTTGTTTACCCTTACACCTGGCATTTTCCTTATCAACGAACCCTTAACTACCATCTCATACACAGACTTGACGACTACGCCCATGAATCGGCTGACTCAATAGGTACCTTTACATTTACACTCTTTCCTGCGGGACGTTTGATTACATTTTACTTTCGCGCGGACAATTGTGCGTAAATTGTGTTCTAGCGTGGGTAAGTATTTTATTGTATATACATATACAAAGTTTCAATTATTTTAATTGTTAGGTAGATAATATGGCAGATACACGATATTGGTCGAAAGAAGTTGTTTCAGAGTTTATTGAAATATATAAATCTTATCCATGCTTATGGAAAATCAAATCCCGAGAATATACAAACAGAAATTTGAAAAAAGCTGCTTACGACAAATTAGTCGAGTTTTGTACAAAATTACATCCAGAAGCAAATCGAGATTATGTTGTGAAGAAAATACAAAGTTTTCGTGGTTCTTTTCGGAAGGAATTAAAAAAGATAGAGGAATCCAAGCGAAGTAGAGCTAGTACAGATGAAATGTATACTCCCACATTATGGTATTTCGACTTACTCCAGTTTACTATTGATCAGGAAATACCCACGCAAAGCATTTGTAACATGGAAGATGAAGGAACAGAAAATTCCAACCACTCTACTGAAGAAGAAGTTGAATTTCAAGAGAAAACAGAAGTAAATAATACACAAGTAAGTTTTTTAGGTACTTATTTATTAAAAACAAAAATATACATTAAGCTTTTCCTTTGGCCAACATTTCATCCTGCCAATCAACTTTTCCATCTGAATTGAAATAACTTGTATAATTATCTCGATTAGTTTTCGCAGCTATGGTAGCTACTTTTTTGTTACGACTTTCTAATTTTGTCATATTAACGGCATTTTTTCTCCAATCACCCACCTGTAACTCTTTAGTTATCAGATTTTCTTGATCAAATGATGTTGATGTTGTATAAGAAGTATCACGCTTCCTAAGAAAATTGTGAAGAGAACAAATAGCAAGTACAACGTAACAGATGTTTTCCGGGTTCTTCATATGTATTGGTGTATGCAGAATTCTAAACCTTGCCGCTATCAGGCCAAATGCATTTTCCGAAACATTTCTCGCTCGTGATAGTCTATAGTTAAAAATTCTTTTACTATAAGAAAGATCTCTTTGAGGATACGGTTTTAAAAAGTTTTCATGTAAAGAAAATGCTTCATCGCCCAAAAATACAAAATTGAAATTATTTTCTGTGTCTGTGTTATTTGGCAGATGTAACTGGCCTAAAACCACAAAATTATATTATTCATAATTACATATATACAAGTATAACAACTTACCATGAATTAACTTATGATAAAATTTGGTGCTTTCAATTACTCCTCCATCAGATAATCTTCCATTTTTGCCTACATCGAGAAAAATAAATTCGTAGTCAGCATTGACGAGAGCCATTAAAATGGTACTATAAAAATTTTTATAGTTATAGTATTGTGCTCCTGAATGAGGAGGAGGTACAATACGTATATGCTTGCCATCCAGAGCTCCTCCACAGTTTATAAATTGCCATTTTTGTTCAAATCCATTTGCTACTTCCAGCCAATCCTGCTGCGTAGATGGAAACTAAAATAATATTTTTTTTTAGAAATCTGCAAGTGTTTCATCACAAGTGCCTTCAACATCTCATGCACGTCCAACAAGTCCAACTGCCTTCAAGCCTGCCTCAAATAAAAGAAGTAAGACTTCTAAACAAAATAAGACCCAAACAGACTTCATGAATTACTGCAAGAATCAGCTTGAAAGCAAAAATGAAATTGATGAATTTGATGCAGCCGCAATTTCGTGGGCGAAAAAAATTAAAAAGATGAATCCAACTCAGGCTATTTATGCAGATATGCTTATCAATCAAGTTTTAAATAAAGGATTATTAAACCAATTAACCGAGACAACGATAATTATGCAACAATCACCAGTTCCACTTCCACTTTTCTCACCGCCTAGCTTGCTTCATCAAATTCTTCATTACATCGTCCAGAAAGAACATCTCGATTACATGCTTTAGATTCAGCAAGTATAACAGCTTACTATGAGCAAGCTAGTCAGGATTTTAGTAATTAATTTTTTAGTTTATATTCAAGTTTTGTTATCACAAGAAGTTTATTTCAATAAAACAAGTAATCTTACCTTTAAATATGTTTTCCTTAATACTTCATATATAGCTTTACATGTCTCAGGTATAATTTTACATAAAGATGGTGCAGATATTCCACTTGAAAATTTCAAATCTTCAAGCGAACGACCTGTAGCTAAGTATCTCAAAGTAGTTGTTAGTCTTTCTTCGGCACCTATGCTCTCCCGCAATCTTGTGTCTTGTTTAGAAATCATTGGAGAAACCAAATCCAACAAAATTCTAAATGATTCAGAATTCATTCTCAAATAGTTTCTAAAATCCATGGGATAATTATCACGCAACTCATGAAGCAGAGGCAAATGTCCATATCTGTTGCGATTTTCCAACCATGTTTTCACCCAACACTTTCTTTGTCTCTTATTTGGAATATTTAGATAAACAGCCAAGCACAAAGCTGCTCTTATTTTCCGTTTCTTAATTATTTTATCCATTATGAAGATAAAAACCGCCTTGAAAACTGTTGAAAATTTCAAGACTCCACATGCCACGAATATCACTCGCGAAAGATGACAGTTTTAGATTTACATTTGCACTTTTATCCTATACCGTTCCACGACACACACTCAAACCGTGCGATAAGCAGTTGTAATTTTTAAGACAGTTCGTATTAGGACGCGCCACGCTTGGACGCGCGAGAATTCGCGTGATTGGAACGGGGCGTTCCAATCCCGCACGAAAGAGTGTAAATGTAAAGGTACCTAATACCAGTGCCTACAGCAAGCTTACCAATTGTTTTGGCACAGATGGTCCAAGGAGTACCTTCAACCATTTCAAGTTCAAACCAAATGGTTCAGGGCGAATACGCAAGAAGTTCATGAGGGAAGGCTAGTTTTACTTCTCGACGTTAACCTGCCTCCCATGCTATGGAAACTGGGACGCATCACCAAACTAGACCATGGAGAAGATGGAGTTGCCCGCACTGTAACCGTGCGTACTGTCAACGGCGAAACTACAAGAGCTGTGCAGAGAGTAGCCCTTCTGCCAGTTGAAGTTTTTCCTGAGAATAGTGTTGAAAGCCCTACTCATCAATATCTTTTCTTTCAAGGCCGCCGGTATGTCAAGCTCACCCACCAGAAAACCAAAACTGTAGTTCTCGTGCCATCTAGCGAGCGGCGCCTCAACTCGTCACCTGGTTGCTACTTGCTAGGCCCTTATACTACTTTGCCGGCAGTGCGGAGATCTACAGTGTTTTGTTACTGACCAGGGACGCAATTATTATTATGGTTTTGCCACGAGAGACAGACATTTTTTCACACAAAGTATTGTAACCTACATTTTTCATAAACCGTAAACCGAAGAACGTCGAAAGTTATTTCATTGGTAGATCCACACAGTGCAAGCTCTACAGGTAAGTTGATGGTAAAGAATTGTGTATTTATGTTTTTTCGCATATGAGAAGCCTCTGAAATGATGACGCCAATTGGAGTCAGTGGGAATATGATACCCATTCACGCCACTTCCTTTTCTAGATATCACGGGTAAGTCTCGCTGAAAAAAAAGAAAAGCATCTGCTTCTTCTACTAGAAGGAGTACGAGGATCATATTACAAGCCTTCCTCTTAGAAAATCTGTATCTGAATGCATCGATACTGAAAACTTTTTGCTTCAAACTGGTATGGGAGATATATCATCAGATATTCAAGAAATTGATACCACTCAATCTGAAGACAGCGAAGATGATTTACCTCTGGAACAGCTTGCATCAAGGCTTCGAAATACAGGTTTAAAAACTACGCATGTTCCATTTAATTGGAAAAAAGTGATATTCACGCAGTTTCGTCAGAATGTAACATCTTCTTCACTAGTGTGGAAAAAACAGGTACCTCTTTGGAATACTTCAAGATGTTTTTTGATGATTCAGTTATTGAGAATTTAGTATTCCACACCAATCTTTACTCTGTTCAAAAAATGAGAACATTTTTAGGCACGAATTATGACGAAATCTGTCATTTCCTAGGAATGCACACAATTAGCGGTATTGTTCGCATACAAAGCTATCGACTTGATTGGAATCAGCAAACTAGATATACTGTGATTGCTGATGTAATGCCAAGCATTCGGTTTGAAAAACTACGTCTCTGTCATCATATAAAGAGGGAAAGACACTAATATGCCAACAGATAATAAATAATTGGGAATGAGTGGAAATGTTGTGCAACTAACAGAATACTTACCGAAGCACAAACATTTTCAAAATATGTACAGACAACTTTTTTACTTCCCTCCAGTTCGTGCAACAATTAAAGTCAGTGGGTGTCCTCCGTATTGAAACTGTCCGGTCCAACAGTCTGAAAGGACTGAAACTACTGCACGACAAAGAATTGAAAAGGGATGGGAGAGGTGCATATGATTTCGCTACTGAAGTTTCCAGAAATATTGTAGCAGTCAAGTGGTTTGATAATAAATCTGTTACTGTGCACTCTGCATTTTTTGGTGTAGAACCAGTAACTTCAGTAAGAAGATTGTCCCTCAGCGAAAAAAGTTATGTTGAAATACCCAGGCCTAGTATTATAAAAATATATAATACCGATATCGGTGGGGTGGATCTCACCGACATGCTTGGCTACTGTTTAGACGCCACTGTCAAAGCCTTGGTATTACCAACTACAGAAGTCTTATTACTTTTCGAAGTGAAATCGGGTATGCTTTACTGCACACCTGTAGCGTCCAAAAAAGAAGAGGAATACCATCCTCGAGAGAAGGAACACTCCCAATGAATAATACAACAAGCCACGTTGCTCCTAAGCCTGATATTCGGTTTGATGAAAAAATCATTGGCCGACACACATAGAACCGAAAATGAGGTGCCGCAATACCATGCGCACATGTTTCCTTATGTTTTAGTGTGTAGTTGTTTCAGATTCCATTTGTAAATAAATACCTATATTTTTATCATTTCTGTAGTCATTATATATGAATCGCTCGGTTCAAAAACGACGACGTCACTTGTTCACGAAATTCACTTTTTACCACGAAACGCCTCTATATTAGCAGGCGCACGTTCCGAACAAAAAAGGCACAAGTCATCATAAGTCGTTGTGTAGTTCTTGCTCCGAACGTTTCTGTGCACGAGTACGCATGGAGGGGGATCACCGTTCGATAATATGTCATCACGCCATTTTTTGACATTTGTCCCATGTCTTCTTACCGATCGACAATCTGTACAAGTCGTTTAATAAAGATATGAGCTTAAATATGTCTAGTTCTATTGAGAGTGATAACCTTGAGCCACGACAGCAGGAACAAAAAAAACCTGATACCGTAGAGTGGGACGACAACGATACAGGAGGCTACTTTGATATTAGCTTTCCTTACCACTTTTCTGTCCCTTAATAGACGTCAGGCAACGGCGACATATGCGCAGTTGCAGTATTCTTATATTAGAGATCTACTGTTTTCAGAATTGGTCAGACTGGTGCACGTGGCGTGCATATTTCATGTACTATTCACTGCTTCCTTGGACAGTAGGTTATTATTGACAGTATTGGTGGGGCGAATTTAGGAGATATCAATGTCGTCCCACGCTTTGTTTTTGGTTCTATTTTTGCTTTGATGTCCATTGATATTACAATTTTTTTCAGATAGTCCGAAAATATCTGCGAAAACCTGGAAGCCAGCAATATATTGATTATACAGAGACACAACTGAATGAAGCATTGGAGAAAATTTCCGATGGGGCAATTTCAACACTAGCTGCAAGTAAGCAGTATAAAATCCCATACGGCCCACTACATAACAAGTATCATGGGAAACATGGACGAAATGTAGGAGGACAACCCGTTTTCACCCAAAACGAGGAAAATGCTATATTTAACGCTGCTCACCAGTGTGCGGACTGGCGTTTTCCATTAGACACCTTAGAAATAAGGATGTTGGCACTTCAACGACACAAAGGCATTGCTGCACGAGTATCGAGAAATATCAATAAGGCCAGGGCACGAGTCTCCAGACAATCTTTGAGGGAATATTTAGAAAATTTAGAGAAAACTCTTGAAGGAGTACCGGCAAGTAACATATTAAATTATGACGAAACTAGTGTTGGGGGCAATCCCGGTAGTCGCAGATTGGTTTATCGACAATGTCATGAATCATTCCAAAAGTGCTACCACTATAATGACATGAGGTTCTGCAGATGGAACCCCTTTACCGCCTTACGTCATCTATAAAAGCGAGCATTAGTATAATGCCTGGCAAGAGGGCGGCGTTAAAGGTTGCACAAACTCATGCTGTTCGAAAGGGTGTAGGTTTAATCGTACATCGTATGGTTGGATGGTTAGCTGTACCTTTGAAGATTGGTTGTGCACGTCATTTCGTCAACATGCTAAGCGTTTGGCAGGGAAAAGGTCCTAATCGGGGATAACTTATCAAGACATTTTAATGAGCAAGTATTAAAATTATGCCAGGAGAATCAAATTGACTTTGTCTGTCTTGTGCCACATTCCACGCATATAATGCCAGCCATTAGATATAAGATTTTTCAAACCGTTCAAAACTGCCTGGCGCAATGTAGTGGTCACATATAAGATGAAGAACTCTAGTTCATCTGAAATTCCTAAAGACGTATTTCCGTCATTATTAAAGTCTGCCCTGGAGAAAATGGACAACGTTGATTCGCAAAGTAGTAGAAAGCCAGGTGATCATGAAAAGGGCGTGAAACGGAATCTAGAAAATGGATTTTACGCCACAGGTATATATCCTTTGAATCGCTTGAAAGTTTTGGATGAAATTCCAGACGTTAAATATGATCCTTCTAAAGAAGTGAGTAATTCCCTCGTCGAGTTGTTGAGAGAAAAGAGATTTGGAAATAATGCTGAGAGACGTTATAAAAAGATGACTAGATTAGATATTGTACCAGGAAGAAGTGTCAGTAGATATTGTTTGTATGTTCTGGGACGCCCTTGAGTGCCGACCTTCGGTGCCAAACGACCTTGAGAGCTGACCTTCGGTGCCAACCTTGAAATGTAACCTTGAAACGTGACCTTGAGTTTCCGAGTGACCTTGAAGTGTGACATTGAGTTTTTCGAGTGACCTTGAAGTGTGACCTTGAGTTTCTGAGTGACATTGAAGTGTGACCTTGAGTTTTTCGAGTGACCTTGAACTGTGACCTTGAGTTTTCGAGTGAACTTGAAGTGTGACCTTGAGTTTCCGAGTCACCTTGAAGTGTGACCTTGAGTTTCCGAGTGACCTTGGGGTGTGACCTTGAACATATATGACCTCGATCACTCTCGACCTTGAGTGGGTGTTACCTTGTAGGAGTGAACGACCTTGAGATGTAGATGGGATGACCTTGGAAATATATGCTTAAATTGTGGAACTCGCCGAGAGAAGTCAGTTCTGTAGTTGCAAGTGGCGCAAATGGTACGGTACCAGTGGGATGCAGAATATAATATTGGCGAAGAAAAGTAGGTGTTTAGTCTGTCAAACGGAGAAACTATTGAAGCATGCAAAGGAGTTTCGCTTCATTCGTAGGTGGTGTTGTTGCGAGACATTTTTAGTTTATTGCTGGACGTGTACTCAACACCGTCCCCATAAAATAGGGTAGATCTTCGAAACGGATGATGAAAATCAGTGGTGTTGGAACCGGGACTCGCCATGGAAGTAATGTCAGTAGGGAGCGGATTCCTAATTAAATGGAGTTAGCTGCAAGATGGACATAGAGTGCGATATCCATATGAATTGATATATGAAAGAAGTGTAATAAGTAATGCATATGTAGAATGGAGTGTGTGTCAAGAAAGTTATGCGAGGGGTGTAGAATGGAGCGAAGACCGTTGTCAGCAATATTACCACAATGATGGGATCAATAGTATGTGAGAGGTGTATCATAGGAGCAAGGTATGCCTTATTTAGTATATACGACGGATATGTGAATAAGCTCCACATAGATAGTAAGAACATAGCAAAGTGTTTGTACTGCGAAAGGCGAATAGCATCGAATAGTATACGTAAGTGTGACAACAGTCCGCTGGGAGGCAAGCATCTGTATTGCAGCCGAAGAAAGAAAATGGGAAAGTTAGGAGGAAAAGGAGATCGAGTGTGAAGGTAAGTGAAGGAAAAAAATGTGTGGATAAGTTGAGAGAATAATGAGTGTAAGGTTGTAGAAGCAAGACAGATAGCTAAAAAATTCAAAAAATCGGTCATTTAAGAGAAATTAGAGTGAAAAACGTGAATTGAAAAAATAGGGGTGGCAACCCTCAGTAGGGGGGACAAAAAATTTAAATTTTACAAGTCCAGTCTTGGAATGGACTTACTACACTTGCAATCGATCGCGGAAAAAGTATAAAAAAAATTTTACAAGTCCACTCTTGGAATTAACTTAGTACAGTTGCAATCAATCGTGTAGACAGTATATATGAATCATTTTTTGGTAATGTCATCAATACAAGTAGAAGGGACATGTGTGCTATTATAAAGTTTGGTTGTAAAAAGGGAATTAGAAAAGATATAAGGGGTAAAGAATCTAAAAGGTAAAATTTGATAAAAGGATGTTTTGAAATCGAATGCTAGTATTATAAGGAGATGTAAATGGTAATAAAATGATGTAATACTAACAGGACAAATAAATAGGGGTGAATTACCCCTGAAATAAAATAATGCATGTCGCTAAACGGAATATAGAAATAGAAGATATGGGTAATAGGAAGACGTTAGCAATAGGAAAACTAAAGCATAAAATCAGCAGGGACAAAGATACGGAAGGAAATTACTCCTAAAAATAAAAAATATGAATAAAAGGTAGAAATATTGAAAGGAAGTATGTACGCAAGGAAAGATTAGGTATAGGTGATGTCAGAAGGATGAATATGGATTATGAGCGTGAAATCCTTTATGGTGATCTCTTAAAGCTAAGGACTTTCAGTATACAAAGAAAAAAAACCTGATATTACAGTTTTTATTTGACATGATGGTTGGGGATGGATTGTGATATATTGTATAGAAATCTTTTATTGGGCTGGGTGTTATTATCTTAAAGCTAATATACTTTACAGAATCCTTACAAATAAAATCTTAAAACTAAATCCTTAAAGCTAACTCCTTGAAACTAATACACATTAGGGGCTGATATACCCCGAATCGCTGGATGGATCGTCCAGATCCCACACGAGATTGTCATCCTGAAATTCTTCAGGAATGGCAACCTCAGGTGGGTCGTCAAGAGGAGCAAGGCCCACGTGGAGCTCATCAAGCTCGACCTCAGAATCGCTCTCGGACGAAGAAACCTCCCCCGCGCCCTCCCTCTCATCTTCGTCGGCAGACTCGATGTCGACAACGTCGTCTAACAAAGCATTGCCAACGTCGGGTGCAGCACCTCCCGCAATTAAGGTAGAGGCTGTGCTGTCGAAGAGGAGTGGACTAGCCAAGCCATCTTCATGGAAAGATGTACAGATCATTTGGATCCTGATCATCCATGACGATGACTGGGGAGCGACGGAATAGAAAGACGACTATAGTGAGTATATAAGTATGCTCTCCTCCTCCGTCACAAGGTCAGGAGAATTCGAGGTCATGATGCTATAAAGGACAATGAAAGTATAGGTGGGTAGTTATATTCTTAAGGATGAAAGTCGAGGTCACGAAATTATCATCGGATAATAAATGTAAAACTTAAACGCGATCAGTAACCTTTAATGAACTAATAAATCTTGACTGTTAATTCATGCTAGAAATCGTGAAAGTCGAACGGAAGAATCCGTGAAAGTGAGGTAGGAGTGGAAATGCTTGTATATAAGTGCTCATAGTCATAACTGTCACTGCAGTCCAAACACTTCAGGTTGAAAGCATCAGTCTTTAACATTGTGTTCTTTGTTCAATTGCAGACATGTGTTCAAGCGCCTGATTCTGGACAAACTGTAAAGGCCCCGTGTACGGGTATTGCAAAATGTTCAAGTTGTACCACCATGCGAAACCGTTGACCCTTCGCTGAACGGGCACCCGCAAACGATGGCTAGTACTACTCTACACCGATTCGGATTGTTGTTGTGAAAAGACATATCGATATATCCTCTCCGTAAATTTATGTTTTAGTGCCGTCATCAATGCAGTGATTACTGTAAAATTCAGCGAAACCAAATCTGAACTGGCAGTGAGTACTTCTTGAAAATTTTACTGTTCAAGGTTGGCTTATACACATCAAATATTGAAATTCCACTTTTTACGTCAGTATAAAATCGACAGCGTAAGGTTCATTATCGCATATCGGCCAAATATCTGCTAGACACCTAGGCTGCGGAATGACCAGTGGCGGAGTTGAATTAACCAATACGGAACTCTTTTCAAAATTGGTTGAACTAGTAAAAACGGAAGCAAATAATTTGAGCGAACAGATAAAACATGAAGTTCAGGCAATCAAAACTGAAAACTCTAAACTTCTAGCAATTATTACTCAACAAAATGTGCAGATTAGCTGTATTGAAAACATTAATAAGAAGCTAGAGAAGCGTAACCTGCAGCTGGAGAGAGTGGTACGAAAAAACAATGTGCTAGTTTTTGGTCTAGATATAGATTCCTCAGCACAAAATCATGGGGAGATAGTTCTTAATAAACTAAACCAATTGCTGTCCATCAAGTTAACACTAGACGATTTAAACAATATTTACCCAATTAAGTCTGGAGAGAATCCGCCAGTGAAAATTGAACTAATTTCATATATGAAAAAGCAACTCATTTTCAAAAATGCACATAGGCTCCGTAATACTAAAGTATTCATTGTTAACGACTTATGTCTTGAGGACCGCGAGACCAACAGTATCCTGCAAAAACATCGTAAACTAGCTAAACAAAAAAAATACTCTGCCAGAATTATAGGAAACGAACTAGTGATAAATGGAGATTCGTATACTGCTGAAGATTTAGAAAGAAGCAGCGGATTGGTAGAATCTACCGACGAGGACTTCGAAACTCAGGTGAACGACAATCAAAGTTCAAGTCAACCAACTACACCTGTATCGGAAGTTGCTAGTATTCACGTATCTTCTCAACAAACAATAACAGGGCAACCATCAGCCCTTAACTCTGATACAGCACGTGATAGCTGTTCTCCTGTGAAACCGCCAGCTAAGAAAGCCAAGCACGACTTGAATCAACAAGCCGCTGAAAAATCAGAAGCTGCGAGAACAAGATCAGCATCTTCTTCATCTTCCTCTGGTAGAAATAAGAAATTAAAATAAATTCATATACTGATTTACATCATCTTTCTAAAATCTAACTATACGCCAAACCTTTCATCTTGTCATTCTTATTTCTAGTTTTGGAACATATATATGTGTATATATATGTATATATATGTATATGTGTATATATATTTTTGTAGAATACATATATACGTACTACGTACGTACTAATTGAGTAGTGTGGACTGATTATTTTTATTTTTTTTATACTATTTCTTTACTATCAAATAGACATTAATTTACATGTAAGACGTGAAAGTTGGTCATCTTAATGTTAGATCGCTTTTGTCAGGATTTTGTCTACTCCAGGATTTTGTGATATCTGAAAATTTCGATATACATATTTGCAGTCACTGAAACTTGGTTGAATGATGATATCGGATCTTCGGCTATCCGTATTCCCAATTACAATTTTATACATGCGGACAGAATCGGTAGAGGGGGAGGTGTCGGCTTCTTTCTAAAAGAACACATAAAATTCAAGTTGCTCCGTACAAATATTGATCCCCTTTTGGAAGAGCAATGGATCAGTTTCAGATTCGATAGCAAAACGTATACCTTCGGTGCATTGTATCGACCTCCTTGTTCCAATATTCTGCAAACATTTGACAGTATAGAAAATACCTTATCTATACTATTACCATCTGCGGATGTTATTGTAATTCTAGGTGATCTCAATATAAATTTATTGATTAATTCATCGGCTACGGATATTATGCTAAATTTTTAAGAGTCTTTCAATTTGAAGCAGGTAGTAGATGCTCCCACGAGAGTTACAAGCCACTCACAAACTTTGATAGATGTTATTATCTGCTCAGATGGAGAAAATGTAAGAAACTGCAATGTTGTACCAGTTCATGAGTTATCTGATCATTCAGCTGTTGTTTGTCACCTCCATAAAACGTTAAGCAACCGGACGCAGAAGTTTTACACGTTTAGGGACTTTCGTAACTTTAATGAACGTACCTTCCTTTTATGATTTATTTCATTCGACTCATTGGGATGATATTTTTCAATTAAACAGCGTTAATGACATGGTAAATTTTTTAAATAGGAACATACTAAATTTATTTGATAATTGTGCACCTATGAGAACACTTAGAGTTACTAAGCCACCAGCTCCTTCGCTAACATACAATATTAAAATGATCAATAAAGCTAGAGATAAAGCGTATCTAAGGTTTAAAAGAAGTAAGTCAACTGCCCACTGGAACTATTATAAAGAACTCCGTAATTATGCTGCTGCTGCTCTGCGGAGAGAGAAGAAGGCTTATATGGAATATATCCTATCTGGGAGGAACAGTAAAGCAATATGGAGTTCTCTTAGGAAACTTAATATAATTAAGTTCTCTATAAATACTCTTCCAGATAGCTTCAATGACGCAGATGAAATAAATTCACATTTCTCAAATATTCCGATCATAACCAAGACACAAAAGCAATTAGAACTACTGAACAAATATCAAAACAATAAGTTTCCCAAGTCATTCTGTTTCCAAAAGGTTGCCAAAGAATCTGTTGCGAAGAGTTTCTCATTTATTAAAACTAATGCTGAAGGGGCTGATGGAATCTCACTCATTATGATAAAATACATTTTCACTTTGCTCTTAGACCATATTACATTTATAATCAATCACGCAATATGAACATCCTGTTTCCCTGATGCTTGGAAGCAGGCTATCATCATACCTATTCCTAAAGTAGCGATTCCCACATCTGTAACGCAACTTAGACCAGTCAGCTTACTTCCCGCATTTTCGAAGCTTTTGGAACGGGAAATGAAGATACAAATATCTCAGTATATTTTCAGTAATGAAATAGTTCCATCAATGCAGTCTGGATTCAGGGAAAACCATAGTACAACAACTGCTCTAGCCAATGTCACTGATGATGTTATAAGAGGCCTTGACCAAGGAAATATCACTTGTTTAGTTCTGCTGGATTACACAAAAGCTTTCGATATGATAGACCCTGAAATTCTGCTACTTAAGCTGTCTTACTATGGTTTTACTGATGCTGCAGTCAATTTGATAAGCTGCTATTTGTCAAATAGAAATCAAAAGGTCCTAACGGCTTCGAAAATGTCACAGTCAACTGCTATAAGTTTTGGTGTTCCTCAAGGTTCCATACTGGGACCTTTACTTTTCTCTATATATATCGGATTTCAATCAATATGTCCATAATTGCACAATCCATCACTATGCTGATGATACTCAAATTTATTTCAGTTTCCAACACAAAGATTTTAAAATTGCAGAAGCATTGCTCAACGAAGACTTAACAAGGCTAGTAGACATCTCGTGCTCGCATAACCTAAAAATTAATCCATCTAAATCTTCAGTTATGGTTTTCGGCTCAAAAAACAAAAGAACATTGATCGAAACGGAAATTAACCTTAAAATCTATGATTGTCGGCTTCCTATAATGAATGAGTGTAAAAACCTGGGACTCTGGATTGACACAGAACTAAAATACAAAAAACACGTAAATTCGTTATGTAGTGCATCATACTGCATTTTGAAACAGTTTTATCCACATAGGCAAATAATATCTACTTCAGTAAAGCTGAAACTGTGTGAAGCATTAATTATATCAAAGATCAGTTATTGTGACAGTATATATGGCGCAGCTCTATCATATAGTGAACAAAACAAATTACAGCGTATTCAGAATTCGTGCATCAGATTTTCTTGCGGAATACGAAAGTTTGATCATATTTCTCATAAATTTAAGGATCTTGGTATTCTGCAGATTAAAGGCATGCAAAAGCTTCACTTATTGACACTCACACATAAGGTCTTAGCTACCAAACAACCACAATATTTGCATAATAAGTTATCACGATATAGTGACATAAATCAACTGAATACCAGGAATAGGAATATGTTAGTGATACCCTTACATTCTAAGGCTGTCTACAAAACATCATTCAGCTACAATGCTATTAAATTATATAATGATCTGCCTGTTACATTCCAAAACTATACGTTATTTAATTTTAAAAAGAGGCTTAAACTAAAACTACAAGTCGAGGTCTGATGATGAGTACAAAATGCTAGAAATATGGACTATTCTTGTAATTGTTCTGTGTTGTTAATTATTTAGTAATTATTGAGAATTATGGATACATTTTTGTTGGTAGAATGTTTTATTATATATATATATATTTTTTTTTGTTAAAATTAAGGTTAAGTTGAAAAACGCTAATCTTAGCGACACTTCGCCTTTTTTGTACATTTACTTAAGTACGAAATAAAGCCCATTTATTATTATTATTATTATTATTACTTCGGGGAATGATGAGTTATCCATCGAAATTGTTAGCATGGGCTGGCAAACCATGCTTAACAATTACATCGCCCAAAGTCAACAGAACTCCTCAAATGAGATCGATATTGAGGCAGTGTTAGCATCCATCAATCCGGACATTGATATGTCTACAACGATGAATGCTTGGCCATCGTTTGAGATCAGGTTGTTGGGAGCTCAGCCAATGCCATCCATGTCGGGAGCTACCTCAACACAGCAAGAGCCATCGGTGTCTGCCGCGATTGCGAGTGTTCGATGTGATGTGGACGATACACGATATTGCGACACCTACATCGAAGAGTTGCCGTTCACGCAACTTGAACGGGACGCGACAGAACGTTGTGTGGTGAATGAGCAACTCAATCGTGACACCTACATCGAAGAGTTGCCGTTCACGCAACTTGAAGGGGACGCGACAGAACGTTGTGTGGTAAATGAGCAACTCAATCGTGACACCTGCATCGAAGAGTTGCCGTTCACGCAACTTGAACGGGACGCGACAGAACGTAGTGTTGTGGATCAGCAACTCAATCGCGACAGGTGGATCGAAGAGTTGGCGTTCACGCAACTAGAACGACTAGAAACGGAACGGTGTGCAGTGAATGACGAACTTGATATGTAGAAATGGGACAAAAAAAAACGAAACCTGCAAATAGGTCAAATCAATGTACAGCAGCTAATGTTTTTTTTTGTGTCAGATACCACTGGAGAACGCGAGGTGCAGAAATATATATTATATATATATAAATGATTTATGTGTGAGAAACACAGTAGATACGTGCACGCCTCACAACAAGTGAGGAAAAGTTTGTTGAGACACTGTAGAGAGCGGTGCAGCCAGGATGGGGAGCCCGCATCCAAGTGTCCATGTAATGCAACCGCTCCACGAAGCACTGCAGACAAGTGGGAATGTCCTCGATGCCAGCAAAAATTCTCGGCACGAAAAGGTTTACTGCGACATGGTAGAGAGGTCTGCACAAGCGAGAAGAGTCCACCCGAACAACAACGTGTAGAAGGTTAAAGTTACAAACAACTAAGCCAAATTAAATAACTGATATTTATGAACTTATTATTACAGCTAGCATCACCCAGACCACCACAGGAGTCAATACCAGACGACTGGATCCTTCAACAGCCAACGTTGCAATACCGAAACCGAGTCGAATGAGTCCAACCACCAGCAACGACTCACAGACGAGTGCGGAAAGCAGAACAATTCGCTGTGATAGTTGCAACTGTGAGGTACCGAAGAATGCACATGCAGCACATCTGAAAAGCATCAAACATAAGGCACATCTATGGACACCTTTACACAATAATGTGTCAGTATGTCGAAGTGCATTTCGGGGTAGAATAGTCAGTTATCAAATAACCGCTAGTATAGATACGTTGAACGTTACTAAATATATGAATAATCTTGAACATGACTCCATAAACGTGATTGAAAATGAATTGCATAAGCAAACAACGCTCAAAATAAATATGGAAATTTTTGGTTTATATATCTTACCAGCTAAAAGCCGACGAGAGGTGAAGTCCCACAATACAAACAATGTAATCATAACACAATCATCAAATTTAAAAGCAATCTATCATGATTTGGAAAGTAAAATAGAGCAAAAATCTAAAGATTTTGCAGAAAAAGACTCAGGGTGGGTGTTAGAAAAGATTTTATATTTAGAAATTAATATTAATAAATATAATCCTTTGAGAGCAGCATCATATTTTCCGCTTGCAAAGGAAATTAGGAACAAAAAAGCAGTACTCAATATACGTAATAACGATGAGTACTGCTTTGCATCGTCAATTGTAGCTGGTATGGTAAAACCAAAAGGTCGATCATCACTAACAACGTCATATCTACATTTTTTGAGTGTTCCGGGCTTAAACTTTGCTGGAATGACATTTCCAGTCACTCTCAAGTCAATATCAGAATTTGAAAGCGTGAATAACATATCAATCAACGTTTATGGATTAGAAAAGGAATTCATTGATGGGAAGCCTAAATATCAGGTGGTGAGACCGAAAGCCCCCCATTCATTAGTGGATTGGTGTGACGGATTGGTTCGTCCTGACTTGTCCGCCGACCGAGCCGCCAATATATGGTATCGAAAGACATGTCGCACAGCGATCCGGGTCGGGTTGTGAGTTCGCTCGTTTGAATACCGAACCTACGACCCGACCGCGACCAATCCGTGCTGTTTTTACAATGTGTTTGTAACTTGTCAAGACTTGTCCGGCGACGAAAGAGTTCTTCCGAGATCAACGAAAGTATCAAGGCATTTCTTGAAGGGAATTCAAATTAAAATGTCTTTTGAAGATAATAAATCTTTTTGGGAGGAATTTATCCAACTTTACCAGGAAAATCCTTGTCTTTGGGACATCAAGTGTAAGGATTACCGCAACAAACAGAAAAAAAATGCTGCGTATGAGAATTTAATTAACAAAAGCAAAGAAATGTTTCCAGATGCCAACAAGAACTTTGTTATCAAAAAAATATCGTCCTTACGGTCATCTTTCCGACGCCAGATAAGGCGAATTAATAGTTCAAAGAGAAGTGGGGTGGGAACAGAAGATGTACCAGAACCTACATTGTGGTATTTTGATCTATTGTCTTTCCTGATGGATCAAGAAGAGTCTCGTGCAGTGGTTTCTTCGATAGAAGGAAATAACCTAGATGACCAATCACAGGCCTCAGTAAGTAGATATTTTAACTAACAAATAATCTAAAAAGACAATATTTATAATAATTCAGATATTTTATTTCAACACATATACTATACATCTTAAACTTAATAAACAAATTTGTGTTGAAAGTCAACTTCACCTGCATTATTATAATATTCTTTATATCCATTTCGTATCATCTTTGCGTCAATAGTCGGAGATCCTTGCCTGGACACATCTAATGATATTAGTTCTCCATTCATGTGCATATCACCTATCAATACAGTCCCTGAGATAATGTCTTCAGTATCGATGTTACTAGGTTGTATGTAAGAAGTGCTTTTGCGGCGTAAACAGTTGTGTAAAACACAGCATGCCATAACGATATCATCAACTGTATCCACTTTAGTAGCTATTGGCGTTAGGAAAATCCTGAATCTATTTGCCATGATCCCGAATGCGTTTCCTACTACGCGCCTGGCACGGCAAAGTCGATAGTTGAAACATTTTTCTTCATAACCAATACTGTTGGTTTGTCTGTATGGCGTCATGAAATTTGTCATTAGACTAAAGGCTTCGTCCCCAATAAACACAAAGGGTAATTTATTTTGAATTCCTCGCATATTGACTGGTTGGGGTAATTTTAAAGAATCTGTTATCAGTAAATTGTAAAAATCTGTTTTCTTAATGACCCCCCCGTCTGATATTCTTCCATTAGTTCGACAACTTAAATAAGTAAATTCATAATTAGCATTTTCGATAGCAAACAACACAACACTGAAAAATCCTTTATAGTTATAATAGTATGAACCACTTCCTGGGGGCTGTTTGATGTGTTTGCCGTCTACGGCTCCTAAGCAATTTTCAAATTGCCACATATTGTTAAATCCTTCTGCTACTTTGAGCCATTCCTCTTCTTTTGATGGAATCTGAAACCAAAAATAACACAGCTATCATATGAGGCAAAGTTAACTGTGAGCTATTTTATTGCAGGAAACCGATGCATACACACAACATTCTGATCAAGATTTAGATTCATCATCAGTTTTATCGCCTGAAGCTCCTCAAAGTGCAACACCAAATTCCCGTAACAAGCGAACTCTCAACTGCACAACTTGGACACAGAAGAAAAATAAATTTTTGGATGCTTCCATAAAAGTATTGGAAACTCCGCAACAGGATGTTCTTGAACCACAAGAAATAACATTTGGCAAAAATACTGGTTAACAATTACAGGATATTGCAGTTGGACAGAAGATAATAGCCCAAAAACTGATTTCGGATGTGCTATACCATGCAAAATTGGGAAATCTCACACATTCTTCTCATATTTCCCTGGGTTACCAACCACCATCATATCAAAGTGCCCCATACGTTCCGCAAGCACAAATATTTCAAAACTCATGCTCCAGGTATACAACATCCATTAACCCAACCTTTAATGAACCCAGCACGTCATATACACATCAACCAGATGTACCAACTTTTACCACTTTGACAACTCCAAATCAGGCGTCTGCAAATAGGGAAGTGATGGAAGAATTTTTAGTTTTTAATAATTAAGAAGTGATAAGGTACTACGAGTATTACAGACTGATTCACATATCTTTAATTGTTAGACATAATTTGAAATAATAAAAGTTTTTTCAACACTCTGTTTCTTATATGCATCAGAATACATGCAAAAAATAATTATTGTACTTACACATAAGTATTTCTTCCGGAGGCAGTTGTATATAGCACGACACGTTTCTGGAATTATTCTTCCAAGTAACTGAGGAGAAATTATACAAGAAAACTTTAAGTCTTCATAACTCCTTCCAGTTGCCAGAAACCTCAAGGTGGCCAACAGACGTTCTTCAACGCTTACTGCTTCTCTGAATAAAGTGTTCTTCTTTTCTATCAGAGGTTTTACTAGCATTAATAATTCTTGGAATGCGTCATAGTCCATTCTGAGGTAATTTATAACATCAAGTGGTTCACATGATTGGATACATTTCAATAATCGCAAATGAGTAAATTGTTCTCTCTTTTGCAGCCATTCTTTCACCCAAACACGTTTTTTCTTTTTTTCTGATTCTAATAATATGATTGTACCTACAGCCAAAGCAACTTTCGCCTTTTTTGATAATATCGGAGACATAATGCTATTGGGTTCGCCACATTCAGTGTACAAATGAGCTCTTTTGCAGGGTTCGTGTAATTTCCGTCTAATGTATTGACAAACGTGGATGAGTCGTCAGTCGGGTCCCGGTTGCCGTCCGAGTTCAGGTCCGTCTAGTGAATGGCCGTTACACTACACCGCGCAAAAACAACATACTCATTAAACTTATTACTTATTGATGATTCAGAAGGAAACCATCATTACTGCTTAATTACCAACTTTTCAAGACTCGTTTCAAGTCAGTTGTCGCGAAATACGAGAGTAAAGCACTTTTGTGATGGGTGTTTACAATACTTTGCCTCAAAAGAAAAATTAGAAATTCACATGCGAACCTATTGCAAATATATTTCAGTTAAGCTTCCAAAATTGGAAACGAGGGTTGACCGACTTGGAAACACGGTAATGGATAATGCACTAAAATTTGAACAGCATCACAAACAATTAAGGCTACTGTAACGCTTCCTTTCCGCAAAAAGTCCAGAAAAGATGGAATGCAATGAAGATTCCAACTTTTCTGCACAATCACAGAAAGGAGGTTACCATTAGCTTCCGGTAGCTCAGTCGGTGGCATGAAGACATCTACAGGCGTGTAGCTGTGTGTCGACCATGGCATGGCTAGAGGATAGAAGAACAAACAGAACACAAACATTTAACAGATTTTATTTAACAAAGAAGCATTTTCATTACATTACAATTTTAAAGAACAAAATAAGTTTTACATCTTTGGCGCTGCTATAAAACTATCAACTTATCTTTCGCTGGTCCATTTTGACTTTACTGAAGCGAGGATGGCCAGGTGCTTGAAGTGGAGGTCCCAGTTATGAGGGGTGACCTCACATATAGTGGCTTCAAAACCAGTTGTAGGCGAAGTTGAACTTAAAGGCGATGGCGCTGCCAAGGTACATGCATGGGTGAAGTGATAGGCCAAGCAATGCAAAGTCAAAGACAAAGCAAAAGCAAAGTCAAAGACAAAGGGAAAGGGAAAGAGAAAGGGGGTGGCCCCAATCATTTTGTCCTATACGGACACACATTCTACAAAATTCTAGCACATGGTGCTATATGACCTTGTGCTACAGAGAAGAAAATTCTTAGCTCCTGTTCGATCGGCGGCTCAAGTGAAAAAGGAAGCGCGAGGAAGATCGCAGATCAGGAACTCCGCATCAAGCGCCCTCCAAGCGGAAATTTTTCCAAGTAAAAAAGCTAGAGATGGGATTAATGAAATGATAATCGAGAAGTGATTTAATAAATACGATCGGACGGTGAAACCGTTACACTCGCCCCAACTTAACAAAAAAAACAAAAATTCGAAGAAGCATTCAAGAATTTTTTTTATTAGGAAATTGAAAGTTATCACGGAAGGACAAATGTACAACCATTCGACCAGATAACAAGTAGCAAAAGTAAGGTAGAAACAAAAATGTTAGAAGAGAATTGGAAGAAAAAGAGATAGCCTCAAGTCTACCAAACAAGAGGGATGGTTATAGCACCAACTCGCTGAAAAGTACAGTGAAGTTGCAAAAACTATCATCATATGATGAACAACCCAAAACATAAAACATCGTCATACCTAGGACGAGAAAAATAATAAACCAAAAGCTTCAGCAGTAGTCCAAGCACGAAGTGAGGAATCACAATGGCTTCCAAAATGCACGACTGACTACTAAAAACTTCAAAACTAAGTAAGTACCTAAACCATAAGAGGTACTAAAAAAAAACGGAATAATAAACTTTCTCAAAACAATTGCCAGA
The DNA here is from genome assembly GCA_963669975.1 of Acanthoscelides obtectus. NCBI lineage: Eukaryota > Metazoa > Arthropoda > Insecta > Coleoptera > Chrysomelidae > Acanthoscelides > Acanthoscelides obtectus. The sequence continues at coordinate 61,739,026 of CAVLJG010000010.1, read as the reverse complement.
CGCGCAATACTCCAAACCCAAAAAGAATATCATCTACAGTGATATTTTAAACCAATATCCAATATAAAAAAAACAGTGCATTACTATTTTCAAAATATGAAAATCAAAAGAAATTAACAAATTCCATTAGGAATTCAAGTCATATGACAAAACAATTTACAAGTACTAAACCAATGAAAACTTGATCAATAAGGTATTTTAATCAAAAAAAGATGTTAACTAAGTGCAGTTCTGATTCCAAAAAAAAATTGTCGGGCGCCAGCAGTCTGTAAGACTACAAAATAATTCAAAATGTTTTCAGAGAATTAAAGTATATAAGAGACATTTATGAAATATTGAAGTAAGATTTTCAAAGTCAAAATATAGCTTAAGTTCAATCAATGAACTAAAAGAGTAAGTAAGTTCAATTAAGATTTTCGGGTCATGTGACAACATAAGAACCAGACCAAAAAAAATTCTGAAGTTCAATATAGAAAAGGGCAAAATAAATTTCCAAAACAAAACTAAGTGCAACACAAGTGCAACTGTAAATCTAATCGTATTAAAATCATAAAGTGAAAGGAAATATCAAAGCTATATGAGCATGATTTTATAAAGAATTCTCAAAAAATACAAAAGTAAGCAAAATATTAAAAGTTTCATGAGTAATAATTGAGAAACGAAGTGAGCATATGTAAAATGCAAAATAGCGAAACGAAAATCACAAGATATTTTAATAAATCATGATACATGAGAGTATGCAAAAGTCTACGATATATGTAGGTGCAAAATTGGAGTTATAAAAAAAACAATCTAGTGAACAAGAAATAGAAATAAATATGATAGGTAAGAATTCGAATTTTGATTTAAAGCAAAAATATGAGAGAAAGACAACTTTCTAGGGTCACCATAGGTGCACTCCAAAGCCCTAGACAAGAATGTCTATAGTCTATGGAATATTCTCATGTAGATCACTGATATCATCAGCGCACTTCAAAGTCTACACTGAGAATAACCATATCATTGTAAAATAAAAGTTCAAATATGAAATATTACAAGATTAGAAAAACTGTAATAATTTACCAGTGTAAAGTATGAAAAGAGAATTACTATACTGAATCTATAAGAATTGGCGATTACTTCAAGTCAAGACAGAAATTGAAAGAAATAAGAAGTCAAAAAAAAACTATGAGAGCAGACTATCAAAACAAATGCAAAAGCAAAATCACCAGATATTTCAAAATCTATAGCGAAACATGAAAGCAATGTCACAACCAAGCTTAAGACTTAGCAATACGCACAAATGTGCACAAAGGCTGAAAGCATATATGAAAAATCCCAAGAAGGAATTGACAATTACTTCAAATCAAATTGAACTGATTGAACTGAGACATAAATTACTATATCAAAAGTGAGTTTTACTTATACGCCAGAGGTTTCAAGAGTTTATCAATACGCACAGATTTGCAACTAGGCGGAAAGCATATATGACAAGTCTCAAGAAGAAAATAAAATGCATATGAAGAAAACACTTTCAATTAAAGAAACTGTGGATAGTACAAGACCCTCAAAGGCATACATCGCAACGAATCTATGTAACTATCCAGACTACAAAATACTGTCAAAGTTCAAAACCACTCAAAAATATGTAAACAAACATCAAAAGTTTGAACCAAAAATCAATGTAAGTCTGTGCTCTCGAAGAAAGTTATAATGAATTCAAAAAGGGATACTATCAAAAACTTCAAAAGTAATAGACTTCAAAAATAGAGGTACGTAAGTATGTAAAAGAAATTCAGAAAATATACGCATAAAAACATTATAAAATATTATACACAGTATTTGTCACATGATTTTGATCGGGAATGCAATTTAAATTTTGAGTACACTCAGAAAAATGAAATATTCAAAAGATGAATTATACACATTAAATTGGAATCAGAAAAATAATTATGACTTGTAAATTTTGTATATGCTGGACTGACGTAATAGTACAAAAGGTTGAAAGAACGACGATGACAAATGTCCAAAGTAAACATTCACCTGCCTTTTACAGAAAATTAGCTTAACAATTATCAAAGGAAATTCTTATCCGTTCGCATCTGTACTAGGAAGTAAACATAGGAAAACCTACTCGCTCCAATGTACAGATCGAAAAACTCGCCTCCTTCGATTGAGCGGTAATATTAGTATTGGACTGATTGTAATATTTCAAAAGGTTAAAAGAACAACGATGTTAAATGTCCAAAGTAAACATTCAACTGCCTTTTACAGTAAATTAGCTTAACAACTATCAAAGGAAATTCTTGTCCGTTCGCATCTGTACTTGGAAATAAACATAGGAAAACCTACTCGCTAAAATGTACAGATCGAAAAACTCGCCCCCTTCGATTGAGCGGAAATAACAAGGATCCAAAACACTATAAAAAACTAACAATACAAACAAAAAGTTTCAATACAAAAACAAGAGCAGCCAAATCTTAAAAAAATTATTTTATATCTGACATACATTAAAAAAGTACAGAGACGTTCAAGTCCTGTTAATCCAATGGAAAATCAGACACTAATGTTCTAATTTCCCCAAAGAATATGCCAGATAAAACTATAAAACATTAAAATTACTAAAACTTATGCTCCAAACAAGAGACAAAATTACTATAATAGTTACTGAGGAACGTATACTATATTTCAACAACAAGTTGACATTGAATTACCATAAATGAGTATGTGTGTCTTTGTATAGGTAAAAATGATTCAGGCCTATTACTTCACCCTTTGAAAAGTAGCAAAAATATAGTCAAGAAAAACATCATTTGTTTCTTAAAAAAAAGAAAGGTTAAGTATCAACGCACTATGTCCAAGTGTCAATACTTGAAAAAAAAGTAAAACGCCAAAATATACGAAAAATTATGAATATCAATTTCATACAATTCAGACAAATGGATAAATCGCAAAATGATTTACTCCAGATAACTCTAGTCAGTAGATTATTGCCATCAGAATGAAAACAAATGATCAAAAGTTCAAGTACAGTCAAAAATTCAAAAAGTAAAAACATTTGGGGAAGGCAAAAATAATTTTGAAAGTAAATTTCCTACGTACCAAACATCATGAGAGCTATATCAGTACACCAGAGATCCAACAATTAGGCTATACAGGTGGAAAATTTTAATCTTTTGATAAAAATTTTAAACATTAAGCAAAAAGTAAGGATGATTAAAGAATTAGAAATTTGTGTACCAAAAATAATTAAAAATAGAAACCACTTGTCGACAAAGCCAAACACCAATCGAAGCCTCAATCGTTGGGCGCCAATTTATGTAAGGCTTCCTTTCCGCAAAAAGTCCAGAAAAGATGGAATGCAATGAAGATTCCAACTTTTCTGCACAATCACAGAAAGGGGGTTACCATTAGCTTCCGGTAGCTCAGTCGGTGGCATGAAGACATCTACAGGCGTGTAGCTGTGTGTCGACCATGGCATGGCTAGAGGATAGAAGAACAAACAGAACACAAACATTTAACAGATTTTATTTAACAAAGAAGCATTTTCATTACATTACAATTTTAAAGAACAAAATAAGTTTTACATCTTTGGCGCTGCTATAAAACTATCAACTTATCTTTCGCTGGTCCATTTTGACTTTACTGAAGCGAGGATGGCCAGGTGCTTGAAGTGGAGGTCCCAGTTATGAGGGGTGACCTCACATATAGTGGCTTCAAAACCAGTTGTAGGCGAAGTTGAACTTAAAGGCGATGGCGCTGCCAAGGTACATGCATGGGTGAAGTGATAGGCCAAGCAATGCAAAGTCAAAGACAAAGCAAAAGCAAAGTCAAAGACAAAGGGAAAGGGAAAGAGAAAGGGGGTGGCCCCAATCATTTTGTCCTATACGGACACACATTCTACAAAATTCTAGCACATGGTGCTAGTAGTACAGCTATAGGCGTTCCCGACCACCTAAAATAGCATGTGAAATTGTACCGTAAAACTTATAGGCGTTCCCGACCACTACACGTTCTGGACCAAAGTACGTTCTAGACCAGTCTCTCTAGACCAAAAGTCATTCTAGACCAGTCACTCTAGACCAAAGTACAAAAAAAAAAACGTCGTTTTTCAACGCGCCGCGTTTTTTGTCACCATCCCCCTTACTAGCGCGCGCGCGTGCGCATGCGCATGGGGCTCGTTCTGGTGGTGGCGGGCGTACTACGGGGGGGAGGAGGGGGTGTAGATAGCAGAGAATAAACGATACGCTGTAAGGAGTTTATCTATCTTTATTTTTTTTTCTCATAGTTACACGTTGTTTTGAATTTAATTGTTTTATATAATAATTCCCCTTTGTCATTATAATGTACCTGTATAGTTATGTTTTTTGTTGGTTGGTTTGGTAGGGCTGTCACTTTTTCCCTTTTATTGCAAGGGCAACTTTGTTTTTGTTGTATGTTTTTGGTGGTGGTGGTGGATGGTTCAGGTGCCGTTGATGCAGGTGCCGCCGAAGATGGAGTAGATTCTATTGATTCGGAGCAAACCAGAGAGTTGTCTTCTTCTTCTTCTGAAAGTATGTGATAATTGATAGACTCTGGACAAAAGCAGAAGTGTTTTTGACATTTTAGGCAGTATGCTGTACCGTACTGTGACATTATAACAAATAATGAAAATAATCAAGCTACAACTATATATATATATATATATATAATTTGAATAGTGAGTATCGTTTGGTTTGTTTTTTTTTATTAGAAGGAAGAGATAAAGTGATAAATTCTTCAATTGAAAACTACCGGGTTATATTTTTCTGAAGAATAGATAGGAAAACAAGTCTATGCAGAAGCCATCTGACTCATCTCACGTTTTGTGGTAAATTATTGCATATAGATTGGTAAAAACCGATGAATAATAGTAATTATAGATGCATTGTTCTGCGGATTCAGTTTGAATAAAAAAACGTATGCATTATGAAATTCGCAGAACAATGCATCTATGATGATCTCAATAGTCAACACGTCATTTTCAGTGCGCATATAAAATGGAATTGCTCAAATGCGGTGCATACAGTTAATGATTAGCAATAGATGCAGTTGCAGCTTATTTACATACAGGCTTGTAAAGTGCGTGTGAAGTGATTGGAAATAATTTCTGGTAAGTTTTAGTTTTTAACATTGATACAATATTGAAAACAGTACAGTCTGTATTGTATATCTAATAAATTCCAACAATGCTAGTATTTTAATTTTGTGTTGATTTATTCATGTGACATGTTTCAGTTTTGAGCTTTCGTATTTATATATAGTAAAATACTTTTTGATGTATTGAAAGAGCAAATAGTTAGATGAATGCTAATATATTGATTTTATGTTAACTTCTTGGTAACTTCTATTATTCACAATTTTTTATTTATTTATTTTAGATAAAAATGGACTTAAACAAGATAAATGAAATTGCAGCTACGAGCTACACGAGTAAGCCGAAAAAGAGCCTGTACGAGCTACCGCTTAACCAATACCAGACTGTACTTTCAATAAGAATCGTACAAGGACGTTTTCGAGAGGTGCCGTTGGTGGAGCTACAAAATTTTGCAGTGTTTCTACCAGGGAGAGCGACGGAAGTGATCATCGAAAACCTAGAAAATTTCACTCCGGGACGTTACGCAATTGCGTATACAGGCAGCATGCCCAGCTCTTTCGGAGATAATCAAGTTCACCATTTTAAGCTTAAGGATCTACACGAATAAGTAAGAACACTTGTATTATAGGCTAATATTGTTATTCTCAAGGTAAAGTAATATTGATTTGTTTTGCATGAAATTCAATGGACCTTTCAGAACCATTCAGTGAATCAGTCAAAAATACTGTTAAGATTTTTAAAAAAGCTTATGAAACTCTTACTGAAAAAAAAAATGCTTCTGAATCAGATAAAAAACGCTGGATAAAACTGATTAATGAAAATTTAATAATTTTTCACAAAGCTCTTAAAAATAAATATATTAGTGTTAATACACGAACAGCTGTTCATACTGGTGTGGTACACTTGAAAAGATATAAATTTTTATTAAAGTCCTTTCATGTAGGTCGTGGTACATTTAGTACGCCAAAAAGGGTTGTATGGGAAGATACTGAGTCAACCTTTGTTAGTCGAATTCATACTGGTGTTATTATAAATTTAAAACATGTTGATATACATGATTTTTTCCTTGATGCGTTCAATCTATTCGAACATCAAATACAAAATAAATTGTCCGTAATGCCCATTTTGAAAGTAAATGGGACCTTTTGTGGTGAATTTATTAAGTCTTCGAATGGTACAGATATCAATGATTTTAAATATTTCAATACCAGAAATGCTATCATTGATCAAACTACAAATTTACAACAATGGTACAAAGATAACATTGTTGATAAAATTTTGAACAAGCTATCAGAATTTCAAGAAAGATTGAGTGGCTGGTCGTTATTAAAGATTATCTCTTTAGAAATTAATATAAATAAAGTGGAATTTGGTAACGTAAGTTCATCATACGTGAAATTACCTACTCAAATTGCTCGGAAAAAGGCGTGTATCAATATAAAAAATCATAATGATAATGCATGCTTTGCCTGGTCTATAATAAGTGCCCTTTATCCTGCTGAAAGTCATACTGATAGAACCTCGTCCTATTCTCGTTATACGGACGTTCTTAACTTAGAAGGGTTGGAAATGCCCGTTCGCTTAATAGATATAGGTAAGTTCGAGGAAATGAATAAAATTTCTGTTAATGTTTTTCGAGCTGAGTTGATTGTACAGGAGAGTAAATCTTTTTATAACATTGTACCATTAAGACTCACGCAAAAAAAAATGTTAAAACATGTCAACCTGTTAATGATACAGAACAAATATTATCCCAAATTAAATGATTTCGAACCGTTACCATTGGAAAATGATGATTTTAACACAGATGATGATGATTTTGAAATTACTTATCATTACGTGTATATTAAAAATTTTGCTCGTTTAGTAAGCTATCAATTAAGTAAGGCTCACAGTAAGAAATGGATTTGTGATAGATGTCTTCAATACTTCCATACAGAGAAGCAGCTACATGAACATGAAATCCACTGTCAAAAATTGAACGATTACAAAATATCATTTCCTAAAGACGCTATCCTAAAATTTAAGAACTTCCGATATGCGGAGAAAGTACCTTTTATAATTTACGCTGACTTTGAATCAATGTTACTACCATTCAGTGAAACTAACAAAAAATCAACATTGTCGCATATGATCAAGTATCAAAAACATGAAGCATTCAGCGCCGGTTATTATGTCAAGTGCAGTTACGATGATTCATTATCATTTTATAAATCCTATCGCGGTATAGATTGTATACAGTGGTTTTCAAAAGAAATGGAGGAAATGTCAAAGTTTGTCCAATCAAAACTTCAATTTGTTGTTCCAATGAATACATACGTTGATTTTAAAAATGTTAGTTCGCATTGTCATATATGTAAGAAACCATTCAAAGCTGACTCTAAAATTGTAAGGTACCACTGCCATCTGAGTGGTGATTTTCGGGGATTTGCTCATTCTAAATGTAATTTAAATTATAAAAACTCATTCATAGTTCCAGTTGTGCTTCATAATTTGAGCGGTTATGATTCTCATTTTATTATTAAGGACATTGCAAAATCTAATCAAGTTGTTTTGCTTCCATTAAATAAGCAAAAATATATTTCATTCACTATCCGAAACAATGTATCCGATATTGCGTTCCGTTTCATAGATTCCTTTAGATTTTTGGCTGCATCTTTGGATAAACTTGTTAATTTGTTAGATATCGGAGCTTTACAGATAGTAAAAAAAGAGTTTGGACACTTGAACGATGAAAAGTTTCAGTTGCTAACAAAAAAAGGTGTATTTCCATGCGATTATGTTGACTCATGGCAAAAGTTGAATGAAACAGAACTACACCTACACATGAACTATTTTACAATAGACTAAATGACTTAAACGTTAGCAATAACGAGTACCAACGTGCTAAAGATGTGTGGACCAATTTCGAAATTCAGAACATCGGACAATATAGTGATCTTTATTTGAAAACAGACATTATTTTATTAGCAGACGTTTTTGAAAATTTTAGACAAACTGCTCATAGGACGCACGGTTTAGATCCTGCATGGTATTATACCCTACCAGGTTATACATTTGATTGTATGCTACGCTATACCGGATGTAAGATTGAAATTTTAAAAAATGTTGATATGCTATTATTTGTAGAACGTGGCATACGCGGAGGAATCTCTCAATGTTGTAATAGGTATTCAAAGGCTAATAACAAATATCTACCGGATTATGATAGCTCTGCACCATCAACGTTTATCATTTATTTGGATGTTAATGCATTATACGCATTTGCTATGACTCAGTATCTTCCTTATGCAGGGTTTGCTTGGGTGGAAAATGTTGATACGTTGAATGTACATGATATTGCAGATGATGCAGATATTGGTTACATACTCGAAGTAGACCTTGAGTATCCAAAGTATTTGCACGATAAACATAAAGATTTTCCGCTATGTCCAGAGCATCGAGTACCTCCAGGTTCAAAATTATCAAAATTAATGACAACTCTCTACGATAAAACAAATTACATAATTCATTATAGAAATTTAAAACAAGCTTTAGCACATGGCTTAGTTTTGAAAAAAGTACACCGCATTTTGCAATTTAAGCAAGCTGCTTGGATGAAACCTTACGTAGAGATGAATACAAAATTACGTATGCTAGCTACAAATGATTTTGATAAAACCTTGTATAAAGACCTTGTCAACTCCTGTTTTGGAAAATGTATGGAAAATGTTCGAAAGCATCGTCTAGTCCGTATCACTAACAAATGGGAAGGCCGGAATGGTGCAAGGAAACTAATAGCCAGCCCCAATTTTCATAGCAGAGAAGTCTTTGATGATAATCTCGTAGCGATTGAAATGAAAAAAAAACGAACTTCTCTTCAACAAGCCCCTATATATTGGAATGACGATTTTGGACATTTCCAAAGTATGCTTATATGACTTTCGCTATAATTACATGTTGAGATTATTCCCATTAAATACGTGTAAGACCCTGTATATGGACACAGACTCGATGACGTATGAGGTAAAATGTGCAGATTTTTATATAGACGTAATCAAACAAGATTGTTTTCAATATTTTGATACCAGCGATTATCCAACAGATAATGTGTATAACATACCGTTGGTTAATAAAAAGGTTCCGGGAATTATGAAGGATGAATATAAAGGTATACCGTTAACCGAATTCGTTGGTCTCAGATCAAAAATGTACTCTATAAAACGATTAACAACGCCTAAGGAAATAGAAGATATGCGGTTGAGTCTGCTTGAAAGTGGTTGTACTGGAGATACTGCGGAAATTATCATGTCAAATATAGGTGTTACTAAGAAAATCAAAGGAGTCAAAAAATCTGTAGTTGATACGAAAATAACATTTGATTGTTACTTGAACTGTTTGAAAAATTTAGAAGTGCAGTCATTTAATCAGAATTTAATCAGATCTGATAATCATAATATTTTTTCAATTACGCAGTTGAAAAAAGCTCTCAGTCCATACGATGATAAACGTTATTTAATCAAAAACAGTCATGATACTTTACCCTGGGGACATTATAGCATAGTATCAAACGAAGAAATGTAACATGTACAATTTTATTTTAGGTATGATAAGTCTTAGAGAATTATCACTTAAAAAAGTTGCAGAATGTGTAAAATCAATCGTTACTTTTACTATTGTGTCACCATTACCATGGACACTAACTGTGGAAGTTATCAAGTGTTATGCGAATTTTAAATGGTCAAAAATATTGCTTGAAGCACACGATAATCCTTTAACAGATATTTTAATTATACAAGCAGTGGAGCATACAAGGGAAATACCTAGTGAAACCCATAGGAAGGCACTTTTATGTCAAGCAAATTTTGAAGACATGTATATTTTTCCAAAGTATTGTGTTTGGGTTAACATTTGTTACATTCCAGAATATAATTTAAGATTATGTTGGGGTTGCTGTAACGCATTTATGGTAGTATTAGGTCTCAGGAATAAAAAAAGACCCACTGTTCTTCGAGACCATTATCATATGATATTACAGGTTCAAGAAATTCATCGCTTATACAGATCTACAAATATGTACTGTCAAAATGACTTTTTGGAACTATTGTTTGGTTTGAAAGACGAATATACTTGTGTAAATGACCTACATAACATCGATCATTATAATAATCACCCATATGTTACGAGATTTGTAGATTCTGGTAACGATGATTCCGACATTGACTTTTAAGAATGTATGTAAATGTGCTTGCATATACTGCTAAACATTGACTGTATCATAAAATATATGTAACGAAAATAAAAATACGTTTTGCAATATGTCTGTATGTTTCCTTACCCCTTCCTATAATAAAAAACAAATAAAATTTTCTTACAAAACCGTTTATTTAATCAAAGCTGCTTCATACACAGATAATTTACTAGCTAAATCACTTAAGAGCTTATTTTTATAGTACAGTAAGCATTCTCGTACACAATAACTTTCTATGTTATCATTACATACGTCACAAAAGGATCTTATTACAAGTTCATAATTTCTTTCCTGGGTTTGTAGTACTACGTTACAAACAATCTCTAAAAAGTTTTGATAAAATTGTTGGAAGTTCATTTTATATAAAGCACCTACTTTATATTTGATAATATTTTCATCAATATGGAGTATATCATTTATCACATTATGTGATAGATAAAAGCAGGCCCTACTTGTGTAAACTTTTAAAATTTTACAATCTAAAGTTGACGTTTTGCATATTTTCACATCTTCATCACATTCAATATGTTTAATGTCCTCTTCTTTGGATGTTGTAATGCATGGTACTTCATTGTCCGATAAATAACTGATGTCCAGACATCGTAAGGTGAAAATAAAAAGTTCCCATTCGTCAGCACTGAATGTGATTTGAGTTCCTATTGCTGATTTTTTCATCAATTTTACTGATGGTTCGAAACACCTTGCAATACTCAAACCACAATGGATACTTAACGGACTACAATCAGCAGTTACATAATCTGTACCCAATAAGTAAGGTGTTTTTTCTTGAAGAATTTGGTGTTTGCACTCCTTGTTTATTTTTTATATTTCAGTCCAATAGTATGTATCAATATCCTTGCAGTAATTCTCAATTTCTGATTGATAGTTTTCACTATCTGATTCTTCATCTTCTATGTCTTTACGGCAGAACATCTTTCTGAATATTGACAGGAAGAGCACATGATAGCACTACTATATATCAATCTATCTCCCCACCACAATTTTTAAATATTATAAACGAATAGATGAGTTTATCCAACTGTTATGAGAACTATCAAAGCCAAGCCATTTCACGTAAACTTTATTATTTTTCTTTCTTAATACCTTCTCAACGAAATAAACATCTGGAATGGATGTTTTTTGTAATTCCTCATTGTAAAATCCCCCCAAAATCGGATTTCCACGTAAATCTTCCAGCAAATACGTTGTAGGATTAGTTATTTGAACTTTTGATATTTTAAATACCTCAGTTGTCCAATTCGGCAAATATCCTTTATTAAACAAATGCTTTTCTTTGGAGATTCTAACCAAGTTTCCAACTTTCAATTTTCTATTTCCAGCCATTTTGATATGACTGTACACATTATTCAAAATATCATTTTCATTAGTTTTATTAACTTCAGATGGTCTTAAACCAATTGTACGATGCTTATGATTATTATACATATCAACTAAGTCAAATAAAATATCATACAATCGATATGATCCATTAAGAGTAAAATGCTTAAATATTTTTTCTTTCTAAGTTCGTATTAATCGTTCTGCAATGGCTGCCTTTTTTGTACTGAAGGTGCTGTAATGGTTTATATTATATTTTTTTAAAATAAAACTAAAATGTTTGTTATAGTATTCTTTTCCATGATCACTTTGTATATTTTTAGGTACTCTATTTCCGTTGTTTTTGAGAATATCTTCAAATGCTTTACTTACTTCTTCTCAAGTTTTATTCTTAAGTGGTCTAGCCCATACAAGTTTAGAAAAACAATCAATTACTATTAGAATATAACGATATCCTCGATTTATTTTTGCATAAGGTTGCATCTCAATGAGATCTGTTTGCCATAAATCATCTAACCCTCGTATTATTGTTCTTCGTGTTCTGAACTTTTTTTGAATAGGCGTGTGTAGTTCGTTCGCAAGCTGAATTTTTTCTGTAGAATAAGTAGCTTTCATGGTGACTATTAGTTAATTACTTTAATTATTCGATACAAATGCTGCCTTATACTACGCTATTTGATTGTTGATTATATTTTTTTTCTAGTATGTCGTATTTAGTTTTCAATTTAGTAAGTTTTCCTTGAATTTCTGAAATTTGTGTAGAAACTTCAGTAAACTTCTTATCTATGTATGCTGATGTGTCTATGTGATAGTTCAACAGTTTCTGTAGATTTGATTCTATATCTGTCACTTTTTTATTTAAATTGACTGAGGTTTCGTGAACATTCTTTTGATAACCCTCCAGCTTTATTAATTCTTGTGAAATGGCTTCACTTAGCTCTAAGCGAAGTTTATTTAAAGTAGTTACCTGATTATCAATATATTTTTTATTAGTTGCATCTCCAATGTCAGTAGGGTCTTTAACGTTACATAATTTCAAGTTTTCAACATCTATATTACCATCACTAGTCATAGGCAAACCATGTCGCGTAGATTGAAAAGACTGTTGTAGAGGGCGCCTTTCTGGTGCAGCTACACGTCCAAACTTGTCGACGGTCATATCGGTTATGTTCAAGATTCATATACAACATATGTATTTACTCCTTATTTAACTATAACTCCTGCTTCTTGAAGCTCTTCAATGATAGACAGTATTTCATTGTTTACTGAATTATTGCCAGCGTTTTGTGCAGCTATAAGTAATCTCAACCTATCAACTAACTCATTCAAATTATCCCAGTACACATACTCTACTTTTTTATTATTATAAGTCATATTTCTTGGTAAACCAAGTCCTGAAACACTTGTGGTAGCATGTAATCGTTGTTTATAGAACATAGGTCTGATAATTTCTTTGTATTTGTACATGTTGGATCCTTTAAGACGTCCTGATGCAGTTTTATGTACTTCGCTTAATGTCAGCATATGTTTATACATAGCACGGTCCTCATCGTTATATGATGGATCCTTATAGAAAATTAGTTGATATAAACCTGGTGTACCCGGAAATTGATTACCATCAATTATAATGTGCCCAGTGCGTTGATTGAAATCAATGCGTTTCTTACCTAATAACCAAGATGAGTTCGATGCATCATACACAGGACCATAATTTTTATCAATCTTTTGATCATCTAACCAATGTTCAGTTACATATTTTTGGGCTATCTCTGGATACTGATCAATGTATTCATTAATTACTTCATCTCTTACACCTTGTATCTGTGAATGGTCAATGGAATCATTAGACTGATTCACAAATACATCATCATAATCATTAACATCTTCGTTTTCAGAACCTTTGATATAGGTACTTGCAATATCTTCTTCTGGAATAAATGGTGGTGGAGGCATGGCTATTTTTTCTTCTTTGTCTAATTTTTTAAGTTGCTTCTTAAGTTTTATATTATCAGCACCTGTTAAGTCATTTTTGTTGGTTAAAAGTCTCAGCGGTTCAACAATCGGCTTAAATACACGTTCCAATACCGTATCTTCTTCACTTCTACCCAGTTTCAATGCTAAATACTTTTTTCTTATTGCCCGTGCAAGTTGTATAATTTTTCTTTTACGTAGCTCTCCTTGATCTATATGTTTAGGAGGCATGTTCAGAAATGGTTGATTTCTGGTAGCATTACAAACTTATATACATATCAAATCCTTTACGATACCGTCCTTTATTAATATCAAAATCTTTCACAATTACCATACTACCATATTGATCTTTCCAACACTCTGCACACAGATTTTTAAATTTATCAAAGTCCATGTCAACTGTAACATGTTCATTATACACATGTCTCAAATTTACATCGTCCTGTTTGAACAAAATGACCACGTTACAGTTATCTCTTATCAACTGCTTGGGAATCTTCGAGTATGTTTGACATAAGTAAAAACAATCAATATTTTTATGCCGTCCCATGGAAAAATAATCTCTGATCTTAACCTGTTTCGTAGTTGCAACGTCCTCAAATACAAAAATTGAATGTTCATTAGCGCACGATGGATCAACTATTTCTGTTTCATTGTCACTAAATGGAAAATATTGTATGCCTTTAACTTTCTCAAGAACACTTCTAAGTAGCTGATATTTTGGTTGATATAAGGATTTGGAGTAAATGTATACATTTTTGAATTTCAAACCGTTTGGATGAAATAAAAGTGATAATACAGCATTGGTCTTTCCAGAACCACTTCCCCCGCAAACTGCGCAACGAATATTATTAGGTAGCAACTTACTGTGTTTGAATTTTAAGGGTACAGGTGTAACGGTGCAATAATCTAAATTTTGTGTGGGTAATAAGATTTGTTGTTTAACGAGACGCATCTTGTCAATGAGTGAATGGTTGTAGACGGATATATGTATATATATATATATAGTAGTACCTTATTAATTGGTTTGATCTCACACCATCAACACCTATAAAACATTATAGAGCAGTCTCAACAAATTGTTATATAACCTACAGTGAAAGCAATGAAGATTAAACGTAACGTAGGTATGGATTCGGGCGCAACTAAGAAAAATGGAATAAAAAAACTCAAGTCCATTTCCTTTTACCGTGATATATTGAAGAAAATAAAGCTACCTCATAGTGACAATGAAGCGGATTTGAATAAATCTGCACTGACTGCGTTACGCGCAGCCCGCGTAGCTATTCAACGTGTCGGTGGGCGACGAAAAGTAAATATTCCTAGAATTATACCGATACCAAAGACAGGTGGCATTTTACCAATTCTACCTATACTGGGAGCATTAGGGGCATTGGGTTCACTTACAGGTGGAGCTGCTGCGGTTGCAAAAACTGCTATCGACGTTAAGAACGCCAAAAAACAATTGGCAGAAGCAGAGCGACATAACAGAACAATCGAAGCTATTGCACTAGGTAAGCGAGGATCTGGCTTGTATCTACATAAAAATAAGCATGGTGGTATGGGTTCATTCCTGGAAAAACAAACATCTGGAAGTGGTTTATACGTCAAAAAACAGAAATCAAAAAACTACCAGTAAAGCTACCCAATAGAGCGCTTTTCGATCATGATATTTTGAAATACGCGAAACTGCTCAACATTAAGCATTTTAAAAATGTATATATGAGGGATACCCTACCGAGCACGAAACCAAAAAATAACGAGTGTGCAATTATCAATCTAGATCTTAGTGCTAATGCTGGTACTCATTGTGTAGCATACAGGAAGATAGGTAAAGTAGTTAATTATTTTGATAGTTTTGGAAATCTAAAACCTCCTCTTAAGCTAATTCGATACCTTGGTACTGGTGTGAAAATACTTTATAATCATGAACCTTACCGAACATTTGATCAGTTCAATTGCGGACATTTGTGTTTAGAATTTTTATATAAAACTCAATGATTCAACGACCTTTGTATCATTATATCGCAGTTAATCACTCTGAGAAGTCGCTCTTCAGTACTATCCATTGATTTTATCAATCCAATTGAACTCGAACCTCATTCACTTTACGGAATTGCTTTGATTGGCTTTCATTCATACAACACAATCCCAAACACAGAAGAAGGTGCCAATAAATTTTATTTCCATAACAAGAAAGACAACAAAGTGAAAACAATAACAATTCCAACAGGTGTATACGAAATAGGTGACATCGAACAGTATCTCAATACTCATACAGAAACACTGGAAAAAATACCACAGTTTTCACTCAAACCGAACAATAATACTCTCAAGTGCGAATTGTTTAGTAATCAATACGTTATAGATTTCAAGCACGAAGATAGTATTGGAAGAATCCTTGGAATTTCAAAAAAAGTACTAGATACCGGTATTCTTCATTCGTCCGATCTACCAGTGAAAATAGTTAAAGTGATTACTGTACACATTGACTGTAATATTACAACAGGTTCATTCTATAACAGCAAACCGTCACACGCAATTTTTGAATTTTCCATTGACGTAGATGCTGGTTATGCTATAGACATTCAACCTCGTAACTTGATATATTTACCTGTATCCGAAACACATACTATCAATAACATTAGTTTACGTATATTAAACCAAAACGGAGAGCTTGTTAACTTTAGAGGGGAAGAGGTAATTGTTAGACTGGAACTTAAAAAATTAACTTAAAATGGGATTATCTATTACCTCCAATAGTAACACATATAAAAAGAACAAGTTTGCAACTTATGATTCAGTCTTTCGTAATCATCTTATGAAGACAAGTCATCCTTCAACTAAAGCACTAACACCTACAAACGTTTTGTTTTTAAAATCTTTGGGATACAATGTTGTCAGTCCATCATATATTCGAAAATCCATCGTTCGATAACTCTGTAATAGAAGAGGAATACCGTACACATTATCCATTTGTAAAATCTTTTGATAATAATGATGAAATTGAAATAACTATTAATCAACAAGATGCCTGGTTAGCGATGTATGAAGCTGCTATCTGTATAGATGGTAAGGTGTTACTAAAAAGTAATTCTACTACCGCTTCAGCTAAAGTAGAATTAGTCAATAACGCTGGTGCTTTTATGTTCGATTCAATTTCATATGAATTGAATGGAAAAGAACTAGATCGTGTACGTGATCCTGGTATTGTGAGCATGATAAGAGGTTATTTATGTTACAATCCTAACGATAGTAACCATATGGCTATAGCTGGATGGAATTTTCCATCCAATGCAATTTTGAATGCGGATATGACGTTTTCATTTCGCATACCCTTATGGCATCTTCTCGGTTTTTTTCTTGATTATAGAAAACCAATGTTTGGAAGGCATACTATACGTTTGGTTCGTTCCAGACACGATCATAATTGTCTAAAGGTCATTGGTGATGCAACGGCTACCATTCAGATAAATTCTATTGAACTTAAAGTTAAACACATATTTCTAAATGATGCGCTAAAATTGGATGTACTTAAAAATATAAAGAATGATACTTCTATACTTATGGGTAACTCATGCTTTATTTGTTATTGATTGTTACAAGCGAAGCGAAGATTTAAAGTCGTCCACCGTTGATGTAAAACTAGAATTTGAATCTGCTGAAGGTTTTCCCGCTGATACTAGAACTTACTGTATTATTATTCATGATTCTGTGATAGAGTATTTACCGCTAAGCGAAATTGTTCGGAAACTAATTTAAATGTAACATACTAGCAGTCGAAGCTCTCAGTCAGTCGTGGTGCGTAGTACTAGAATCATCTTAATCGGTTACGCAATGAAAATAGCAGCAGTAGATGTTCAAGGTTTTCAACTTTCAAACGGGTTTTTAGCTAAAGAATTAGCGATTTCAATTAGTAACCAGATAACTCACTATATTTTTAAACCATTGACACCGTTTTGATTTTTAAGTACAAACGATAAAGTGCAAGTGCGATGGCTGGAAAAAAATTATCATGGTTTGAAATATTCCTCTGGATTCTTGGAACAGCACCAATTGAAGGATATCATCAAGTCGCATTTATCAGACGTTGATTTTGTATACGTTAAAGGACATCAAAAACTAGTTTTGTTATCTTCCCTTCGCGATGAGGAATTCCAACCAGAAAGCATAAACTTAGAAGATGTACTCCAGACCAGTCTAGATGTGTTGAATTTCAATAAAAATAAACCACGATGTCTACATCACAGTTTGAGACTATGTATGTGTGCTTTAAGGAACTGTGCTGAGCTTCAAGAGTGGCTTCTTGCGTTAATGAGAAAATAGTTGTCAGTCATCCTTGCAACAAGATGGATCACACTACAGCAGCCGCTTCAATAGATGCCATAAAATGATTGTTAGCTTTAGAAATATTCATATTTGTGACAATGTACCAAATTAAGGTTCCAAATTGTGTGAATATTGATAATATTTACAAAATAAAATTCTTGTTGTAAGTATATTGTTTTATTTAATCGTTAATGTTATCGAACTTACAAAATGAACTAATGAATATGAAGCTAAAAGTAAAATCACATGATGCATTATATCAAATTTCTTGTCCGTCTTCTTTCCCATTCTATTCAATAGCTTCTGCATTCGTTTAGCATAGTCACAATTTTTTGAGAATTTTAGATGATCCTTAATAGGACAATCGTCATCCTTCCATTTGTACATTATTATCCCACAACAAAACGCTTGGCAAATATCTTTACTTCCAACATAAAAAAAACCTGCTGCTGCTAGCACTGCAGGATTAATGGTTCCAGCCCATCCTTTTTCAAATGTACTGATACGTTTTTCATACGAATTGTATTCACTAAAATCTATAGAATATTCTTCAGCACACATATTCATACAGCGCAGCGGTACGATCAGTATTATTCTATATTGCATAGGCGTGTATTATTATTATTTATATATGACACATATATCATAAAACACTCATACTTCTCGAAAGTCACATGACATACGTCAACAAATTCCTAGTAGTTCACTTTCCTTAGATAGTTATGTTCAGTCGTAGCCAAGCTGTGTTCGCAACAACTAGTTACCATGGAAGAAAATTCTGCTCAAAATCTGGAATTGACACATAATTATGCACATTCAGTAAGTTTTATTATCATGGTTACATAAAAATATACATTAGCTAATTCGTTCATTATTTTTTTTTCTTGTAGGCTGATAGTTTTGATATGGATGAATTCTTAATCGGAAATGATATTTTTAATAATTCAACCACCATTGATGTATCGTCAACAGCTCCTGCAAATCGTAATGCTGGAAAGGATATGCAACAGTTGGTAAACAATTATATTGAAGAGCAAAGCAGTCCTACAGATGATATGGTTATTGTGACTCATAGAAAACATGTGAACAACGATGAACTGCGCATAATTGGAGGTTATCTACGAAAAGTCAACAGACTATGCGAAAACAAATTCAGTGAAATTTCAAGAAAATTAAACAAGGAACGTAAAAGACTACAAACACTGAAACAAAAAGAACGTACCCAGTTACAAAAAATTAAGAGACTGGAGAAATGTGAGAAATTTGCATCCAAAATGACTAAACGTCTAAAAATATCTGCAAATGACTAAGTACTATATATATCTACATACAATGTAATCTTTTCAATCATCAACCACTGAACTGTGAACATTTACCTAAATGCAATAATGACGTCACACACTAATAATCAACGGGTAATAAAAGTTCTCGACTTCACTGTACCAGTTCAAGAAGATGGAACATTTTACATATACGTAATCTATCAACACGACAAGGTCGTGCTACAAGAATACCCAGCGTTCTATTACGATGGAACGCCAGGTGGCTTGCCATTTGGTACAGTGATTAAAAACGAAGACAACCGAACTATAGGGTATGTGATCGGACATCACTTAAATTATTATCCTATAATGACGATGAAAGACAACTTATTACATTGCGGTAGATATGGACTGCACAAGCTAGTCGGTCATGGAGGAAAAATGGAGTATCGAGATCAAGAGTATACAGTGGAAGAATTTAAGAAAAAGCTTCCCAGATTAGCAAAACAAGATGTACAATGTTTTGTTTATGCATAACGTACCTCAAAATAAAGATAGATAAACTCCTTACAGCGTATCGTTTATTCTCTGCTATCTACACCCCCTTCCTCCCCCCCCCCCCCGTAGTACGCCCGCCACCACCAGAACGAGCTCCATGCGCATGCGCACGCGCGCGCTACTAAGGGGGATGGTGACAAAAAACGCGGCGCGTTGAAAAACGACGTTTTTTTTTTGTACTTTGGTCTAGAGTGACTGGTCTAGAATGACTTTTGGTCTAGAGAGACTGGTCTAGAACGTACTTTGGTCCAGAACGTGTAGTGGTCGGGACGCCTATAAGTTTTACGGTACAATTTCACATGCTATTTTAGGTGGTCGGGAACGCCTATAGCTATACTACTGGTGCTATATGACCTTGTGCTACAGAGAAGAAAATTCTTAGCTCTTGTTCGATCGGCGGCTCAAGTGAAAAAGGAAGCGCGAGGAAGATCGCAGATCAGGAACTCCGCATCAAGCGCCCTCCAAGCGGAAATTTTTCCAAGTAAAAGAGCTAGAGATGGGATTAATGATAAGCGATTCTGAAATGATAATCGAGAAGTGATTTAATAAATACGATCGGACGGTGAAACCGTTACACTACCATTTTGCGTTTATGCCGACTTTGAATGCATTCTAGCTCCGATAGAAAATGAGTCAAGCGATTCAGAGGATGTATGTACCATCAGAAAGTATGAACATGAACCATCCTCATTCGCTTATTACATCAAATGCTCATTTAATGATTCACTATCCAAATTGGAACTATATAGGGGTGAGGATGCAGCAAAAATTTTTGTTACTCGATTAGAGGCTGATCTTAAATTAATAAATTATCAATATTTAACACAAAACGTAGAAATGAAAATGACTACGTACGATAAAGCTTCGTTTGATAAAGCAGAGTCATGTTTCATTTGTGAACAACTATTCACCAATACAAAGATAAAAGTTAGGGATCACTGTCATTTCACAGGGAAATATCGTGGTGCGGCGCATAGTAAATGCAATCTCAATTATAAGACTCCGAACTATATTCCAATATTTTTCCACAATCTGAAGAACTATGACGCTCATCTATTCATAAAACATTTAGCTATGAATCAAGAACAAATTAAAGTGATTCCACAATCTTTTGAAAGATATGTGTCATTTACAATATTAGTACCGGTAGACTCGTACATTTCCCAAGAGGGAAATCAAAAAACCGTATTTTTGCAAATGAGATTTGTCGATTCATATCAGTTTCTATCGTCAAAATTAGAAACCTTGGCATCCTTTTTAAGCGCAGAGCAATGTCGGACAGTACGAAAAGTGTTTCCCGAGGACGAAAGGTTCTCCTACATGAGATGTAAAGGTATATTTCCCTATACATATCTTAAAACATTTGATAAATACAATGAAACATGTTTACCATCCCAACGACTTTTATGACGAAATACGTGATGAACACATTGCAGACGAGGACTATGAGCGGGCACATCATGTTTGGGAAGTAATGGGGTGTAAAAATTTGGGGGAATACTCGGACTTTTACTTGACTTCGAATGTTCTTCTCTTAACAGATATCTTTGAAAATTTTGGAGATTTGTGATTAAAAACGTACAAGCTGGATCCAGCTCACTATTTTACAGCTCCTGGTTTGAGTTGGGATGCAATGCTACGATATACTAAAGTAGAGTTAGAGCTGCTTGCAGATGTGGATATGGTACATTTTTTTAAAAAGGGGATTCGTGGAGGAGTCAGCACATGTACCTCACGGAAAGTCGAGGCGAACAATAAATTTTTACTTACCTCATTACGATCCATCAAAGGCATCATCGTACTTAATGTACCTTGATGGACGAACTTATATGGATATACTATGCAGCTGTACCTACCGACGGGTCATTTTGCTTGGTTAACGCAACATGAGATGGATAGGATTCAAGAAACAATTACACAAATTTCAGATACATCGGATATTGGATATGCATTAGAAGTTGATTTAACAATACCGAATGAGCTTCATGATTATTTCAATGATTTACCATTTTGTCCAGAAAATTTTAAACCACTCAACAGTCAAAGCTCTAAATTAATTCCAAATTTACACAACAAAGAGCGCTACATTATCCATTATCGTAATCTAAAACAATGTTTGAAACATGGTATTATCTTGACGAAAATTCATAGAGGTATCAAATTCACACAAGCAGCGTGGTTAAAGTCCTATATACTGTTAAACACGGCACTTAGAAATGCAGCACTGAATCCGTTTGAAAGAGATTTGTTCAAACTAATGATCAATTGTATATTTGGCAAAACGATTGAAAACATGGAGAACAGAGTCAGTATCAAATTAGCGACTCAATTTGAAAAATCGAAACACAAAATAGGTGCTGAAAATTATATTAGTAAACCAACTTTTAAAGAACACAGACTATTTTCTGAAAACTTAGTAGCTATTCAAATGGAAAAAACAATGATTGATTATTGCTGTCCCACATATGTTGGATTTTGTATTTTAGATGTCTCAAAAACGGTAATATATGATTTTTTCTATAACTTTCTGAAGCACCAATATAGTAATAAGGTGTCTTTAGCATACACGGACACTGATTCGTTAATAGTACATGTTGAAACCGATAATTTCTATGAAGACATGAAATCACACATGCATTACTTTGACACATCCAATTATGATGCTGACAACCCACATAACATGCCTCGAACAGCGTCAGAGTTGGGTAAGATGAAAGACGAATATGGTGGCAAGGTACTGTCTGCCTTTTATGGTACAGGTCCCAAAGCATACTGTATCGATGCTGTAGATCAAGTGGCTAAATGAGCTAAAGGTATATCTAAGGCAGTGTGAAGCATCAATTACATTTGTTACATTATAAAGATATTGTTGAGGAGAAACAGACATCTGTGTACTGTACGATTTATGTATTTAAATCGGAGTCGCACAATATTCAGGGTGACTTCGAAGTTGAGTCATTTATTTTAACAGTGAGTAGATCTGATCAAAAGAAACGTTTTTTCCTTTAACATTTTTGTGGTAAAATTAAAGTAACAAAGTTATAGCCCTTTAGAAGTTTGAGTACCGCCCTGTCTCAGTAATAATATTATGTGCTCGTGTTTGGCGACAACGGATATACTCCGCCTTATCGGTTCATCGCATCGGAAACAAAAAAGCGAAAAAATTTGAAACGCTGATCACGATGTTTTTATTCAGTCTGTGTCAGTCGGTAACGCGTGAGTGAATAGTGGTGATTGCTGCGTGGCTCAAACGAAATAAAAAATCGCACATATTTATGCGGATCGGTTTCCCAATCAAGAGCAACCAACCCCTCGTGCCTTTGTTAATGTAGTACAACGGGCTGGTGAATCAGGTGACTTAAGACCTCACAGGGGACTGCATGCCGGTGCTCCAAGACCTCACGATCAAATACAGGTCCGCACTGAAATACTTGTCGGGAGGATACTTTATAAAACAAGGTAAAATTTTTTTTTTAATTTTTTTTATTTTTACACATATTTTGGTTTATCTTCCTTCTACAATCATTATCTGAAAATTAATGACTCAACTTCAAAGTCACCCTGTATACACAAATTATATAAGAAAAGTGGCATTGACCAGTATGGATGATAAACGTTTCTTGATACCAAACTCAACAAAGACATTAGCTTGGGGTCACCAGGATATCACCTTTCATAACATGTGGACGAAGAGCGGTTGGAACTCTTGCTGCGGTTAATGAACCAAGCCAGTGAGTTGACTAGTGATCAGATGAAATGATCAGAAATTTGAGCTTTGTGGTGGGGACAAGAATATAAATATATGCTTTACCCACTCACCTTCTTCAGTTTTAAAGATGAGTACCAAGACATACTATTCACTGTTCATGCAATTATGTCATGTAACTGAAGAGGTGTTGAAAAAACAGCTCCGACAGTTTGTGTCTCAAAATCCAGAAAAACGAGAATTTCCAGTGCTGAGTTTTGTACTGGAGGAAATTACAGTACCCGACGAAGTATTCAACTGGATTGCAAATGCAGATAGTTGCCACCCCGATGTGCTTTCCAGTGTAATAACTACAGTATATTCAGATAAGAGATAGACCGGACATAAACAAGACCACGTGATCATCGAACGCTGTAACATTCGGCAGGGACGTATTAAGAGTCACGCAGTACATATTTTAGATAGTAGATGCTGCTTTGCGTAACTTTGTAGTAAATTAGCACAATTCGATGTGTATACGATTGGTGATGGATATAAGATCATGTGGGGGTGGGGTAAGAAATATATAATAATGTAAATATACATAAGGGTTTCAAAATTTTCGCTTCGATTTCCAGCTTCGGATGCCGTCTGATGTTTGGTGAAATACAGTCGAATATAATCTCAAAATGGCGTTTAAATTAGCCTATAATTATAACAAGGTATAACAATAACAACGACAAACTCAACAACTTAATAAGATAACAAACGAAAACGTCCAAAGAAATATCAAATTGCAATGATGCACACGACATACGTAACACGTCTGAACCTGAATGTGACTCTGCCTTGATACGACTGCTCTGCCGCTCGGCATAGGCATTTAATTGCGAATTGACCAATGAGGGCTCCTGTTTTACGTCAAGACGGCGGCGTTAGCGTGAAAATCACCCGAACCTTTTGTTTACATCCGGTCTATCTCTTATCTGAATATACTGTAGAAACAAACATCTTGACTGGGTGGTACAGGAAACGCTGCAAAGTCTAAAGGATACAGTGACCTGCTGACGAACATGCACTCCACACCATCAGCATATGAACAATACTATTTGTGCAACTTGTTATCTGACAGTAACTATGAAGATGTAGATAAACCACATCCTGTAGGAAATATTACTAAGAGATATAAAGACAGTGTATCCCATATCGATGAAACCATATGTAAAATTGCATATCTGGCTGATTGTGCATCACTGAAGAGTCTAATCGATGTGATACAGCAGCATGATATTAAATTTGTATTTGATATAGAAAATAAGATAAGACATTATACTGTATTTGAATGGTTAAAGAAAAACGTAGCTAAAGGTAACATTGGAGATAAGTCACTGGGATGGAGTTCTGGACCATGTGGTGTGAAATGGCCATCCACCAAATTTGAAGATTATGTTGCATGTTTGAGTGTCTTATGCGATTTATCCAAAACGCAATAATTCTTGCTGTGTTGTATGACAGAAATATATCATAAATAAATATATCTTCATGAACGGTAGCATCATTTTCCATTGCACCTGCGCCAATTTTTGAGAGGGGAGTGTTTGTGAGTGGAGGGAGTATCGACACTGTATAAAAGTAGCTACTCAGCATCACATACCAGTCTTCTACATTTCACATAGTGTTACAACATGAGTAGTGCCGGTGGTGTCAAACACGTTGAAAATGTGCAGAACGACAAAGGGGTACGATCTGTACAAAGCGGTGTAGCTCAGCCACCGTTAATTGTCATCCAGGAGCAACGCTATCATCTAAATCCATACAAATCAAAATGGATCACGATTGGGCGAGCATATCAGTGGAGCTTCCAACCTGTTATCAGTATCAAGGGTTTAAAAACCGAGGGCGTTACGTTAAATGAAGGAGACTGGTATGAAGTATTGAATCAAGAAGGCATTATAACCAATTTTTTCTTCAGTGATGACATTTTCCATCCGATCCAAGGTAACTCCTTCTGTATCAGCTTTGCTAGATTTCCAGATTTTCAAACCATCAAAATTGAAGATCGATAGAGTAACGTAGTTTATTTGGGTAAAGAGACCGTATTGAAGTTATTTCAATTAGCCCCGCTGATTGCCTATACGATGAATATGTTGAAAACTCAGGAGTTCCAAAAATGTTTTACCACACTCGTCCAGGATGTACAAACCAAGCACATAGATGTGTGAGACTTCATGATGCAACACATCTCTGATTTGCCGCATTCGGAGAACATCAGGACTGCTATGGATCTGGCATACCAATATCCAAACTTGAAGGAATTCAACAAGGCTCCAACACTGAACTTTTATTCAAATTACTTATCCTAACTATTCTCAGTATATTTGTAATAAAAATCATATATTACGTAGAGTGTTTTATTGAAAAAAGTTTGCTATAGAAATCATTAGAGAAAATAGAGGAACATTTATCATCCAAGTAAATCACTTTTGTTAATCCACGAATTATAGCTGCTATCCAGTCCTAAGTACTTACTTGACTAGCACTTTACTGCCTTTTCGTCAAACCACTTTCTTCACAACATAGATGTTTGGATACTTGACTTTTTGAAGCTCTTCAGCATAAAATCCACCTAGTATCTCGTCACCATGCCAATCTGCCAATAAGTATGATGTAGGATTGGTATACTGTACTTTACGAATTGTAAAAATTTCATTGGTCCAATTAGGAGTGTATCCTTTAGCAAATGTTGTTCTATGTTTGCTTATGCGGACATGATCTCCGGTTTGATATTTTACACCCTTTGGATCTACCGTTTTCAAATGTGTATAAACCGTATTCAATGATGTTTTTTCTGTACGTTTGTTTACACTTTGGGTTTGATTCCAATTGTACTGTGTTTGGTGTTATTATACCCGTCAACGACTGACGATAGGATATCTAGCCATTTGTATGATCCCTGAAGGCTGAACTGCTTCCACATCCGATTCTTTAAAGTCCGATTCACCCTTTCAACCACACTTGCTTTGTTCGATGAGTACGTGCTGTAATGATTAATTTTGTACTCTTCCATCAACTTCGTAAAATCACTATTGTAGTATTCTTTACCCAAGTCTGTTTGTAAATTTTTTGGAATTGACTTCATGTGCGACAGAATCGCCCTCATTGCAGTTGTAACATCTTTTCCGGTTTTTCGTTTGACTGGTTCTGCCCACACAAATTTACTAAAAACGTTGATGACAATTAAAATATATCGGAAACCTTTGTTCACTTTCTGATACGGAATCATTTCCACCAAATCTGCCTGCAAGAGATCGTTGACCCCCTTCACAATAACGCGCCGACGCCGACGTCTATAATTTCGGCGAGCTGGTTTATGAAGTTCTTCAACAACCTGCTTTCTAAAGTCGATCATTGTTGTATCAATGGACAGCGCATTACAATATTTGCTATAAGCTGCTCTGGTCTGGGTTCTTTAGATGTGAAGAAATGGAGAATATCACCTTTCGTGAGAGGTGTGTTGTCGGTGAGACTATTTAAACCAATTGTCACTCTTACTTTTGGCGGAACATTTATACTATCAACTATCCCAGTCACACGAACGATACAGTCCTTGCTATTGTCGTTAAATGTGTAAAACTGCTCGCTGGATATGGAGGAATAAATGGGTACCACACATACGCTGGATAGGTCGGATCTTAGAAAAGTACTGAAGATTGCAGCAGTGTCCGTCTTCTTTGAGCGGAGCATATATCTTCCAAATTTATCAATCGGCATCTTGATCCTACAACTGCAGCAATGTAAATAAAGTAATATTACGTTACACATTCATTTTATAATTTTTAATTCACGTAACTCCTCAATTATAGACATAATCTCGTTACGATGTCCATTATTACCAGCATACTGTGAAGCTAACAACAGATGTAAACGAGCAACCAATTCATTTGGATCGTCAAAATAGATGTAGTCGATTGGTTTATTTGATAAGTGGAGCATTCCTTGACCTGTATGTTTGAATGAGTGTGTTCGTCGTAACTGACTCTTAGGAGGTGGAGGTTTCTCAAAGGAGCCGGATCTGAGTATGCCCTGCTGCTTTAGAATGTTATGCTGATGTAAGTATGGTCGAATTATATTTCGATATTTGTAGGACGTACTACTGTATTTGAGTATTAGGTTCAACATTTTTGCGATATGCATTTGTGCGACTTAGAATATCCATATAGTGATCTAGATCACTCTGCTTATAACCAATTGGTTCTTTTTTGAAAAGCAGTTCATATAATCCAGGTGTGCCAGGATATGTTACATTTTCCACTACGATATTTGCTTCGTCTAGCGTAACCGGACTTTTACCGAGTTGAAACTTGTCAGAAACAATATCATGTGTTAATCCATAATAACGATCAAACTCGTGCTCGTTCCCACGAATTGACTCATCAACATATTTCGAGGTACAGGGTGAAAACCTTCAAGATACTCTTGATATGCAGGTGTATCAATTAGTTGATGGAATTCTTGCGCCACTCGAGCCACGCTTTCATTGATTTACTGGTTTTGTGCCTCCAATACCGTAGCATTTGGAGTAAATTCTTCAACGGTAGATACATCTTGACTGCGATTTGGCTCCGGAAGGTTTGAATATGTATCCTCGAGAAAGCTGTAGTTAATGTAATTTTTTTTCTAATTTGTTACAGATGCACCATCTAATGTAATTCAATTGACAAGGAAATCTCTATTTGACATTTTTAAAGAGAGTTCAGCGCGAAAATTAGATGGAAAATAAAGTTCGGGAATTAACAAAATGTCCACAAGAGGAATTCCAAACTATAAGTTACGACTTGAGGCATTTCAAATCAGAACTAAAGAAGAGATGGAAGTCGGCATTCTATATTGAGGAACGATTCACTAAAAATAACGACGAATGGCTTGAAGTTTCAATATCAGTACATAATTGGACACGTACTCCTACTAAGCCAGGTCGGCCAAATAAGGACTTTCAGGATTTGTCAGATCGAAGCAAACGGCGTAAAACAAAGGAACTTCGGGAACAAGTTTCTCTCGAGGAGCTAACATATGCGTTAGTCAGCGGATGTCAGGAAATGCTTCAGCATCTAAAATTATAAGAGATGTTACTTGTACGCCAACAAGAGCAAAAACGTATAAAAAAACCTTAGAAATGGCTCGAAATACAAAAATCAAGAAGTACACACCCGAAGAGGCATTATCGATATTTGTTGAAGGCGATTTTACTAGGAGTCAGTGGGAGCTACTACATGAATCAAATAAAGGCGTCTTTCCTTGTTACACTCTTATTAGAGAGGCAAAAAAAGTTTGTTATCCGAAAGAAGAGTCAATGCGAGTTACTGAAACGGGTGCCGAAGTTATACTTCAGGATCTAGTCGACCACACTGCTACAAGACTCTGTCTTTTTCTAAAAGAAGTGCTCGAACATTTGGCTGAGTCGGAATTAAAGAATTTAGAACTCATAATAAAATGGGGATGTGATGGCTCGCAACAGAAACAGTTTCAACAGAAGTTTACCAACAGCTCACGCGACGATGCCAATCTATTCCAAAGTTCTTTGGTTCCACTGAGGCTGCAATACCACAAAGAACAGGTAATCAAAATTTTATGGCAAAATCCTACACCCTCATCCACGCGTTTCTGCCGGCCCATACGTATTCAGTTTTTACACGAAACCGTGGATGTAACAAAACAGGAAATAAAATACGTCGAGGATCAAGCTAAAGAACTGGTTGTGACGAAAATAACAAACTTATATTCAAAGGGAGACATTGATGTGCGACATACCTTAATTCCCACAATGCTAGATGCTAAAGTGTGCCATGCGGTAACCGGCACAACATCTACTATGCGTTGCTACATATGTGGCAAAACATCCAAAGACTTCAACAATTTAAAAAATAAAAGTGCTGAAGATCCCGAATCATTACGATTCGGCTTGTCCCCTCTACATGCGAGAATACGTTTATTCGAAACTATTTTACACGTATCTTACAAACTTCCTCTACAGAAATGGCAGGCTCGTACGTACAGATGAAGAAAAAAAAGTCGTAAAAGAAAACAAAAACAGAATCCAGAAGGAATATAGGGAAAAAACTGGTTTGATTATAGACATGCCAAAAGCCGGTTATGGAAACTCCAACTCGGGGAACACTTCAAGAAGGTTTTTTAGTGACCCAGACCTGGCTGCAGAAATAACCGGTATTGACATAGAATTCATAAAAAAAGTCAAGACTATTTTAGAAACAATATCTTCTGGATACAAAATAAACATTCAAAAATTTGAGCAATACTGTGAAGAAACTGCACACCTGTATATCAACCTCTACGGATAGCACCCAATGACACCAACCTTACACAAAATTCTTGCGCATGGCTCTACAGTCATAAAACATGCCATCTTGCCTATCGGGCAATTGTCGGAGGAGGCTGCAGACGCCCGCAACAAGCATTATCGATCTTATAGAACAGATTTTGGCAGGAAATTTTCCAGAACGCAGTGCAACCAAGATGTTTTAAACAGACTATTACTCACATCGGACCCTTTTCTAAGTTGCGTGCGAAAAAGGACCAAGTAAAAAGACAACGGTTCTCAACGGAAACGCTCGCCCTTTTAGAAGCGGAAGATCTAAATGTAACAAGTGACGAAGAAGTGCAAACTGATGCTGAATAGGAATGAATAGGACTAGTCTTTTTTAAGACTATACATAAAGTCCAAAACTGAATAGAAATAATTTTTAATATTTTTGCCTTTTTTACTAATTTTAATGAATATATTCCTTTTTTTTAACTACACATGCATTTTTATTCATTTTTAATGACAAAGAACGTATAAAAGATTTTTGACCGGTTTTCAAGCTTAAATGTTCCTTAGTGCGACGTCTATAATTTCGGCGAGCTGGTTTATGAAGTTCTTCAACAACCTGATTTCTCAAGTCGCTCATTGTTGTATCAATGGACAGCGCATTACAATATTTGCTATAAGCTGCTCTGGTCTGGGTTCTTTAGATGTGAAGAAATGGAGAATATCACCTTTCGTGATAGGTGTGTTGTCGGTGAGACTATTTAAACCAATTGTCACTCTTACTTTTGGCGGAACATTTATACTATCAACTATCTCAGTCACAGGAACGATATAGTCCTTGCTATTGTCGTTAAATGTGTAAAACTGCTCGCTGGATGTGGAGGAATAAATGGGTACCACACATACGCTGGATAGGTTGGATCTTAGAAAAGTACTGAAGATCGCAGCAGTGTCCGTCTTCTTTGAGCGGAGCATATGTCTTCCAAATTTATCAATCGGCATCTTGATCCTACAACTGCAGCAATGTAAATAAAATAATATTACGTTACAAATTCATTTTATAATTTTTAATTCACGTAACTCCTCAATTATAGACATAATCTCGTTACGATGTCCATTATTACCAGCATACTGTGAAGCTAACAACAGACGTAAACGAGCAACCAATTCATTTGGATCATCAAAATAGATGTAGTCGATTGGTTTATTTGATAAGTGGAGCATTCCTTGACCTGTATGTTTGAATGAGTGTCTTCGTCGTAACTGACTCTTAGGAGGTGGAGGTTTCTCAAAGGAGCCGGATCTGAGTATGCCCTGCTGCTTTAGAATGTTATGCTGATGTAAGTATGGTCGAATTATATTTCGATATTTGTAGGACGTGCTACTGTATTTGAGTATTAGGTTCAAAATTTCTGCGATATGCATTTGTGCGACTTAGAATATCCATATACTGATCTAGATCACTCTGCTTATAACCAATTGGTTCTTTTTTGAAAAGCAGTTCATACAATCCAGGTGTTCCAGGATATGTTACATTTTCCACCACGATATTTGCGCCGTCTAGCGTAACCGGACTTTTACCGATTTGAAACTTGTCAGAAACAATATCATATGTTAATCCATAATAACGATCAAACTCGCGCTCGTTCCCACGAATTGACTCATCAACATATTTCGAGGTACAGGGTGAAAACCTTCAAGATACTCTTGATATGCAGGTGTATCAATTAGTTGGTGGAATTCTTGCGCCACTCGAGCCACGCTTTCATTGATTTGCTTGGTTTTCTGCCTCCAACACCGTAGTATTTGGAGTAAATTCTTTAACGGTAGATACATCTTGACTGCGGTTTGGCTCCGGAAGGTTTGAATATGTATCCTCGAGAAAACTGTAGTTGACAGGTGGTAAATATCGTTGGTATAAATTTTCTGACAATTGTTTATTGAATGATTGTCGTTTCTTCGGTGTGGATGTCACTGATGGGGGTGTAGATTGTTCTTCTTTGATCTGCAATTCTTGTTTAGGTGCTTCAACTTTTGATAAGAGTTTTTGCAACGGTTCTGAGATCGGCTTAAACTGTTGCTGTAATTCCCTTTCCGTTGCTGCAATATCTGATTTAACTGTGAGATACTTTTGTTTAACCGCTTTCCTGGTTTTGACTAGTTCTTTGGCCAGTTTTGGATCCATCTGTCTACCTTCGATGTTATATAAGTACTACCCTAAGATTTGCACAGAGTATAGTTACAACAAGTTACAAATTTATGTTGCTGCTAAAACACTTTCTATACCTGCCTCCCTGTCTTGGAGAATCTTTATCAACCACTACAAAGCTATGTGGCTCTTGCCAACACAAACTGCACAACCTTTTAAATTCGTTGAATGACATGTCTAGGCTGATATGATCATCATAGATATGTTTCAGATTCAAATTGTCTTGAGGAAATAGTATGAGTAGGTTTATGTTATCCTTTAAATTATGTTTGGGTGCGGCAGTATACGTTTGACAAAGATAGAAACAGTCTGTATTACGATGTCGTCCAAAACTGAAATATTGTCTTATTATATTCTGATTACATGATGAAACGTCGTCAAAAATTATTACGGAGTTTGGTTTAATGTTTTCTGGTCTCGCAATGTTTGCATCTTCACTGTATTCATAATACCCTATTTCGCGAAGCGGTGTTAGTAGTTCTCGTAAATATTTGTACTTGGGTTGGTACAGCGACTTGCAGTACAGATAAACGTTCTCAAATCTCAATCCATCAGGATGTGTTAACAAACTGATCATTACTTTAGTTTTACCAGATCCGCTTGGGCCTACAACTAACGCGTGTTTAGACGTACCATTGAATAGGTTACCGTGTTTCCTAAGCGCACCTTCCTGTGCAAGTCCATCAAAATTCGTCACAGGAACTTGTACGGCTGATGGTTCGATCTTCATTCTGATAGCCTATAAATTGTACTGACATCAATACTTCTAGCACAGTCTACTATATATCTGAGAACCGTTACTTGCTGGAACCATATAAAATGACTGCATTCCGTGCGAGGAGAAACAGTCACAAACCGACCGTTACAGTGCGTGGTATGTGTTTCATAAATAAACTTATCGATAAACTACTACTTGAATGGCACATCCCGAGATATAATTTCTGTGGACCTGGAACAAATTTAAAGCAACGCATTGAGAGAGGTGATACCGGAATTAATCGCTTAGACGTAAGCAGCATGATCTGGTTTACGCTACCTCCAAACAAAGTGACATTCGTCGTAAAGCCGATAACCTCTTAATTGATCACGCCCTCAAGCGGGTTGCTGCATCGGATTCATCGCTTGGTGAAAAAGTAGCTGCACTGGGTGTCTCAGCGGTCATGAAGATGAAGCAGAAATTGGGGAGTGGCATGAGTCGAAAAAAGTTTTCTTCTCGTATTCGCAAGTCACAACGCATTTTAGGATTGCGAAAAAAAGTAATAAGCGGACAAGGTTTCCGTAAAAAACGACGCATCACAAAAAAGTCGAGACTTTTACCGATACCTAAAAAAGGGGGATTTTTACCTATCCTCCTTCCCCTACTTGGTGCGCTAGGTGCACTTGGAGGTGGAGCGGCGTCAATTGCCAAAGCAGTCTCGGATGCGAAAACCAATCAGGCTCAGCTGGCTGAACAAAAACGTCACAACTTAGCGTTAGAATAATCTAAACAAGGAAAAGGGTTATATTTGGCACCTTATAAAAAAACTGCTAAAAAAACTCCCTCGTCATGCTTTTACTAATATAGAGTTACTTCACTTGGCTAAACAACTGATAATTCCAAAATTTAGGTGAGTTTTTATGAGAGATGATTTACCACATCGAATTAGAGCTAAAGAATGCGGTATTATTAATTTAGATAATGCATCAGGTGTTGGATCCCACTTTACTGCATATGTAAAAAACAACAATCATGTCACATACTTTGATTCATATGGTAATTTACGTCCCCCTAGAGAAGCTGTGCATTATTTTCGCAGCAATCATGATGTCTCTGATATTGAATACAATTATGAGTCCATTCAATCATTCAACTCACATAATTGTGGTCAGCTGGGTTTGCGTTTCCTATATAAAGCTAGTGCAAGGTTCAATCAATGAATATTATCGTCTAAATTTCAACGCATACATCATGTCGATGACATTTACCCTTTCTGACAATTCTTCTACGCTTCAAGCTGACTTTAATCCTCCAATCTATCTTTCAGATGATGATGCGTATGAAATTGGGTTGTGTGATTTTGAATCCTTCAATGTGATACCTAATATTGATGCTTCCAACAATACTTTTGTATATTCTACATCTTCAATTGCCAGTGATCCCCAATCGTTTAAACTTCCTATCGGTTGCTATGAAATTTCAGAGTTGGCTACCGCCTTACAACAAAAACTTCCATCAGGACTGCAAATTAGTCTTACTGCCAACAAAACTACATCCACAGTTACTTTACAAGCCAATTGTGACATCGATTTTTCTTCAAAAAATACTATTGGTCGCATGTTGGGCTTTGAACCCCGAATTTTGCAAAAAAATATACTACATGAGTCCGACTTCGCAATAGAAATACTAAAAGTAAATGCACTCTGTATCGAGTGTAGCATAGCTGCAGGATCTTTCAGAAATGGACAACCCAGTCACATCATCCATAAATGTTTCCCAACTGTTCCGGCTGGGTATAAAATAGTGGAAGCACCGCAAAACATAATTTATTTTCCTGTGAGTACGATCAACACCTTGACTGTTAAAGTACTTGATCAAAACAACGATCTTGTAAACTTTATAAACGAAACCATTACCATACGTTTACACTTGCGCAAAATACGTAATGGGTATTAGATATAGTATTCCACATTCGGTGCTTTCCAATCGAACCTATAAAAACAAGATTCGCAGAGTTTTTACTGTTAGTACTCCACCAACCAACGTACCGTCACCTCGCCCAAATTATAGACGTCGTCTAACGATTGATAATCGTCAGTTTTTAAAGTCGTTGGGATTTCAATTGATCTAACATGAGCATTTTGAACGTGACAGAACAGCCATTACTTGACACCTCCATTACTGAAATGGAGTATCCCACCTATCAACGGTACATTAATCCTTAAGTACTGACGCTCCGTTATTTGGACATAGATACTGACGAGTCGTCTATCAGACTACCCTAGTAAAATCATTGCAAGATATTAAAAAAAATCAGGTTTGTGTTAAATTTTGCATGTTTAAAGATATATATTACTAAAATAAGTTGATAATCAATATTAATAATCCTTCATTTTTCTAAAAATCAATTTTTATTACTGTTTAAATTTCGAAAACAAACTTTTAATTTTTTACTAATTAGAAAAAGTATATAAACAGAAAATTATTATATCAAAAAAAACCATATTCACAAACTAATATTTCAACTTTTTATAAAGAGAAAAGTACATAAAAACATATTCCAGGAATATTGCAACATAACTATGATTTAAGGGTTAAATTTTAAAAGTTTTCAATACAACGAATACACACTTTTTTTGCGCATTGTAGGCATATTGCATTTTTGCAGGCTGAACATTGGTATTTGGTCATTCTCCTTTTTTTGCTAGGGCATATGCTGCAAATTTTTCTTTTTTCCAGAATTTCATCATCAGTATTCAATACTTCTGTTTCTTCCTTTTGCAAAATGCGACGAATACAACATTTTAGTTCCCGTGTTATACAGGGATTTGACTCTCTCCTTTAAAGTTGAGGTGCAACCATTTTCATTGCTAGCTCTTTCAGAAATATATATTTCTGTGAGATATTCGGGTTATCTCTATAGGACTGGTGAAGTATATACGCATTCGTGCATGCAACATCTAATATCCTGAAGAATATTGCCATGGGCCATCTTTGTGTACGACGACTTGATGTGCACTTGGAACATTTTTCGTCTAAAGTGTCGACACCACCCTTATTTCGGTTATAAAAGGATACTATTTCAGGTTTTCCTATAGTAAGGTCAGTCTCTTTTTGGTGGTGCATAGAGGAAAGCAGAATGGTCGACTTTCCTTTCTTTCCGCAGAAGGATATCATGGTCATTTCTTTTGTAAAACCATACAAAGTAGTCCCCACTTCCCTTTTTCTATTGGGTTGAAATTCACATGGGATTTCCCGTTTGTTCTTCTTCAAAGTTCCTACGTATGTCAGACCATTTTGTTTTGGAGTTTCAACCAACTGAATTGAAGAAAACCAATTATCAGCTGTTATGTTACGATTAGTATGAAACAACGGATGTGAAAGCCTAAGTACGGATTGCGTTGGAATGGATAATTTTCTTTCCTCTTCTGATAGTCCTATTCCATCTGATTTTTTACCGCAATATATATAACTATTATATAAATAGCCATTTCTTGCATCTACTAAGTACAACAATTTGATGCCATACTTGTCTGGCTTGTTAGGCATGTAAATTCTAAAACTACATCGTCCACAAAAACTCACCAACATTTCATCGATGCACGCCGAGGAACCGATTGTATAAACACTTTGACAGTTATGAATAAATTGTTCAAAAAGTTCTGAAATCGGAGCAGTGGGATCCTCTTTTTTTCTTTCTTTGCGGGTGTCTGGATTGTCAAAACGTAAACAAGCCAAAAGCACAGCAAATCTATCCTTACTCATCACAGCTCGAAAAATGTCTCTTCCGGTACCATCAGTGGCAAAAATAGTGCGTATATTTTCATGATTTGACTTGAATATTGCGCTGTATATCAATATCCCTAGAAATGCTCGAAGTTCAGTTACATCTGTGTCACTAATTTCACTTCTGTTCTGACGCTTGAATTTTTGACGGTAACCACTTATTTTTACATTTGTCCACTGAACCACTATATCTAACATGTCAGGTGTGAAAAGTAAGTGCCATATTACTAGAGGATCAGCTTTTTTGCCCAGAGTCAGAGCTTGACTTTTTAGACCAGGAAGTTGTAAAACTATATTATGCTTCAGAACCCTCCCACGGGTAGGTAATGCTTCAACTTTCGACCAACGATAGCGGTTTTTTCCATAATAAAACTTGCTGGAATCCGTATCCGTATCAGCATTTTGCACTGAATGATCATCACTGCCAGAACTATCTGAGGTATCAGATGATCTATGATCCTCTTGCTCTTCTATAAACTCAGATACGCAATCGCTTTCACTATAACTATTGTCACTGTCACATTCTTCGAACCATTTCATTGCCGTTTCTTCAAACTTTGGATCTAAAGATGTATATCGTACGCGAACAAGATGGATTCCCGCTCATATTTGTTGTGTACAAAACACGAACCGCTCATAGATACAATAACGTTGTTACTGACGCGTAGTCTACTAGACGACGCCCGCCTTTCAATATACAATAATGTCGGATACTTTCGCGTAATTTCGCAATAATTTTCTGAGGCGATTAGGTACGGTCCGGATTGAGACTAGATACAGCGGTAAATTCAAATAATTGAAAAAAAAATTATATAAAATATTTCCCTTTGAAAATTGGCCGTAGTCTGAGCGACAACGGGTCAGTACTTAAGGGTTAATGCTAATGTTGATTATAATGATGAAATTAGAATTGCTATTCAAGAACTGGATACCTTTACTTTACCGTCCCAAAGCTATCTTTACCTTGAAGGAACACTCACTAAAGCTGATAGTCTCCATCTGAAAACTTTAAATTTGTCAATAACGCATTTAGCTTTTTGTTCCGAGAAATTCGATATGAGTTGAATGGTGTTGTTGTTGATTCTGTTCGAAACGTCGGACTCACTTCAACATTGAAATGTTATCTTTCTTACAATCAAAATGAAAGTACTAAATTACAAAATGCTGGTTGATATCCCAAAGAATCGCACTTTTTATCAACCGGTAAATTCAACGTATGCATTCCTCTAAGCATGTGGATGGGCTTTTTCGAAGACTACCGCAAAATTATATTGAATATGAAACAGGAATTAGTACTCATACGAAGTAATGATGATATTGATGCAATTAAGGTCGCTACCGCCGAAACACCCAAAATTACTATTGAAAAAATACAGTGGCGAGTCCCTCATGTTTCCGTCGACATTCCTCAACAATTGGCCTTGACAAAACTTGTTAACAAAAATATTGATATTCCACTGTACTTCCGGAGTTGGGAACTCGTTGAGTATCCCTCCCTACGCGCTACGACTAGACATACGTGGCCAGTGAAAACAACTACGAAGCTAGAAACACCGAGGCATGTGATACTCGCTTTTCAGACAGATAAGAAAAACCAACTACAGTCGAATATGTCTACGTTCGATCACTGCAAGCTAACCAATGTTCGAGTGTTTTTAAATTCAGAACGATTTCCTTATAATGATCTCTATCTGGACTTCCCTAATAACAAATATGCTGCCTTGTATGACATGTTTTCAAAATTTCGTCATTCATATTATGAATCCGAAAATGAACCATTGTTTACCCCTGATAACTTTAAAAGTTTGGCACCCATCTCACATATCGACTGCTCTAAGCAGAAGGAAAGTATTCAAACCGGTTCGGTTGTAATGAGAGTAGAATTTGAAACAAGTGAAAATATACCGCCAAACACATCCGCTTATTGCCTTATTCTCCACGATCGTCTTTTTTATTACGACCCTTTGACAAAAAACGTTAAACAACGTTAAACTTATGAGTCTATAAAAACCTCATTTCCCACATTTCCTGGTCAGTTTTATTATGAAGCTCATTTACTACAAAGCTCTTGAGCGGTACGTCTCCAAACTTAAACAGTTAAGACAAGACATTGAATCATATTGCTTGCAACAGTGTGTTTTCCATCAGTTTGCCGTTTTGCGAATATGAATCTTGTTTTGGATGTGCAAGAATTCAAAATCGAACATAATAAATTTATTGTTAAAGAACTTGCTGGGTATGATGGACAACAAATATGTCACTATGTCTTCAAGCCCCCTTTTGCACTGGATCTGCTCCCAGCGGACTTACAAACACAAGCTACTTGGTTGATGCAGAATCATCACTGTATAAATTGGAACTCTGGTTTTACTCCACTACATACCTTTCCAAAAATTATGGATGACTTAACGAAGCATGCAGATCGAATTTTCGTCAAAGGAGTCGAAAAAGCAAACTACTTGAGACGGTTTTTCCGCAAACCCGTCATCGAATTGGACGAACAGCCTCGTTTAGAACCCGCTAGCACTGCATGTTTCTATCACTCCAAGCCTATCACCATGTGTGCACTATCCAACGTATTTTATTTGTATAAGAACTTTATCATGTCATAATTTTTTTAAATAAAACAATTATTAAAACATATTAGCTTTTTCTTATTCAATGAATTGTCAGGAAACAGCATGTAAATGGTTATCGATATGTATTTACAGGAATATTTACACAACTTACAGAACATCTTTTCATGTGTACACACTGTCACTGTCACACTGCATCGACATTGAATAGTTTGATTCTATTAATCGCAATTGCAATACGTGCACTCCAAACTTCACTATTTTAAGCGTGGGTTTTTTCCCTTTTTTCGTTATACTACATTACAATTTTATTTTACAGCTAAAACTTACAAAACCTAACTTCATACTAATCTTATGCACTAATTTATATTTTCAAACCTTTCTGTAAACACTTTTTGTCTATAATCTAGTGTCACGTACTTTTTTAGCACTTCTTCGACTAGTTGCACTCCCCTTCGAAACCTACATCTATCTGCTACCTCCCAGCTACTTCTTCGTGCTTCTCTGTACGCATATTGCCAAGCATACATGGTATATACCTTGTTTTTTTCGTTGAAGGATACGGTCTTTGGAATTATATTGAGATGGTCACCTTTATTGCACTTATTACTTTTGTTGGTGCACCCCTTGGTCGCCCACTGCTTTTGTCTTCTGCCAACATTGTTTCCACCCTCTTCAACTCTGCTTCCGTCTGCTAAAAATATATACACTCTCTGCACCTCTGCTACCTTCACTGCTGTTGCAGTTGGCGGATTCTAATTCTTTCCTGCAGCCTCCATCTCAGTCTCGCATTACGCGACATGCCTGGAGGTACATCCCTAATAATGGGTCTATTTTCTACATTAGGGATGTAAGTTTCAGAAGGTGGATCATCATCCCAATTTTCTTCCGTTGGTACTTCCGGAACAGGGTTCCTGGGTCTATATCTTCGGAATCCAGCCCGCCGAACCGGTGTAGTGTCCATGGGAGTCCTGGATCCCGTTTCAGCAGGTGAATCATCATCCCAATTTTCTTCCGTTGGCAATTCCAGAGCAGGGTTCCTGGGGGGGGGGGGTCCATATCTTCGGAATCCATCCCGCCGTACCGGTGTAGTGTCCAAGGGGGGCTGGATCCCGTCGGCTGGTGAGGTGGTGTGGTATCCATGAGCCATCGATCATCATCCCAATTTTCTTCTTCTTGAGGGGAAGACTTTATCTTAAACGGGCTTACCACCGCCACAGGCTTTCCTTCCCACACCGTAGGCAACTTAAATTTCTGTAGACTCATTTCTTCTTACAAACTGTTTGCTAACAACTGACTTCTCTCCGCGCGTTCTACAATTTAAGCACATATTTCCAAGGTCATCCCTTCTACATCTCAAAGTCGTTTACTCCTACAAGGTCACACCCACTCAAGATCGTGAGCGTTCGAGGTCATATATGTTCAAGGTCACACTTCAAGGTCACTCGGAAACTTAAGGCCACACTTCAAGGTCATTAGAAAACTCAATGTCACACTTCAAGGTCGCTCGGAAACTCAAGGTCACCCTTCAAGGTTAATCGAAAACTCAAGGTCACACTTCAAGGTCACTCGAAAAACTCAAGTTCACACTTCAATGTCACTCAGAAACTCAAGGTGACACTTCAAGGTCACTCGAAAAACTCAAGGTGGCTCGGAAACTCAAGGTCACACTTCAAGGTCACTAGAAAACTCAATGGCACACTTCAAGGTCGCTCGGAAACTCAAGGTCACCCTTCAAGGTTAATCGAAAACTCAAGGTCACACTTCAAGGTCACTCGAAAAACTTAAGGTCACGCTTCAATGTCACTCAGAAACTCAAGGTGACACTTCAAGGTCACTCGAAAAACTCAAGGTCACTCGGAAACTCAAGGTTACGTTTCAAGGTTACGTTTCAAGGTTACATTTCAAGGTTGGCACCGAGGGTCAGCTCTCAAGGTCGTTTGGCACCGAAGGTCGGCGCTCAAGGGCGTACCAGAACATACAAACCCTATCTACTAGTGTCGCCACAAAGGACAGCAGTTCAGATGATGACGATAACGAAACCGTACAGGAGAATTCAGAAAATTCCGAGCTCAGCAGCAATAGCGCTAGTGACACCGAAGAGGTAGAATATATCAGCCCTGAACCCAACTTGGTGATAGCTGGGACATATATATTGGCTAAATTCCTGAATGGAAAAAGAAACGCCACTGAATACAGATATGTATCCAGAACCAGAGAGTGGTTTTCTTCAAACGAGATTACAGTCGTTGTCCTAAAATCATTAGATTCTAGCTATAACAAGTTTCAGTTGGTAGAACGGGATATAAGCACCATACCTATGACCGATGTTATTGCAATACTACCTACCCCAGGTGGAGGTTCGCAGAACAATGAAATTCACTTCCAGAAAAAGGTGGAAGTTAGAGAATTTAGGCAATAAGTTGGAATTGTACTTTGTATTTCCTTTGATATTATGGAACATTCCGTGTTTTAAATCATTTTCTTGTCAGTATGTATATGTTATTGTGGTTACTGGATGTACTAAAGTCAGCCACCATGTCAAAGTCACCCCCAAAAGTTTTCGAGGTATAGCTTGTGATCTACATGGGAAAAAATAAAATGGGGCGAGATTCATGATTTTAGAGATATCTATGTAATTTAGACCTACCTTTGCATGGTTTCTCAAAGTAACCCCACCTCGAGTATAAATTTGATATGCACCTTTTTTTAATTTTTGGTACCTAATTTTCAAATATTTCAAATAATTTCTACATTATCTTTCTCTATGGCTTATACACTATATTTATAAATATCTTTTATGAAGTAAATAGTAATATTTAATTTTTTTATTTAGAAAACAAAACCCAAAATTCACAATCTCGATCCACTTTACGATACTTATAAGTGGAAAACATTCCATATAACAATAAAATCTGCTAAAGTTAAAAGACTCCAACATTCCAATTGGAAAGGAAACAAAGTATTAGCACGTAGAACGGATCCGTGTTGCATCAAAAGTGGCATGGCAAGGAAAACACGGTTTGGTCAAAGATTCCCCCAGGTGGAAGTAAGGTTTTGTAGAGAAATATCTGCGTGACACTCCCTGGTCCAAAAGTCTCGGCGAAAGCAAGTCCACCAGCGTCACCTATAGAAGCTTGGTGACTTATATTCACTGATGATATTTTAGACGATATAGTTCTCCTCACAAATTAAAAAAAATTGAAAAAGTAGCTTCAAAGTATCAGACATTCAAAAAACGGAAAAACAGCTGTGTTTATATTTCTGATTCATTTATAAATAAATGAGACAGGAAGGAAATTGAAGCTTTTCTTGGACTGCTTTACCTGCTATGAATATTCAAATCTGGACATGAAGATTTGATATCTATATGGGCTACTGAAGGAACCGGTAGCGAAATATTCAGGAGTACCATGTCACTAGCAAGGTTCTCATTTTTGATTTGTAGTCTCCGGTATGATGATGAATCTTCGAGAAATGAGAGACGTCAAGAAAATAAGCTTGCTGCAATTTCAGAAATATTTAACACATTCGTAGTAAATTCACAGAACTGCTATAGTCCATTGTTTCTAACTGTACATGAGATGCTTGTTCCTTTTAGGGGCAGATTTGGATTCAGAATTTTTATTCCCAATAAGCCTATCAAGTATGGTCTAAAAGTACAAATTTTGCCAGATGTTAAAACACACTATATGATTAATGCTGAAATGTATGCTGGCAAGCCAATTTGCAGAGACCAAAACAAGTTGTCCAATCCAACAAACGTAGTCATGCGTATGGTGAAACCTATAGCTGGCAGTAACCGAAATGTAACCACCGATAACTGGTACTCATCTTTAGATTTATGTAAAGAATTGGCAAATCAAAGATTAAACTTTGTTGGGACTCTAACGAAAAATAAAAGATTTATACCTCCTGAATTTTCACCGAACAGAAATCGATTTGCGTCCAATTCACGTTTCGGATGTACGTCGAATACAACTATTGTGATATATGTGCCAAAAAAAGAACAAACCCATCATTCTACTATCAAGCATGCACAATAATGACAAAATAGACGAAACATGGGAGGGGTGGTTGCATTAGACAAAAAATGTGCAAATTATTCTACATCGCGCAGAACAAGGAGATGGCCAATGACGATCTTCCACATGATGCTGATGTTTTCTTCAGTTGGTAAGGAAATGAGTAGATTTGCATTTCTGAAAACCCTTGGACTGAGCCTATGTGAAGCTTAAGTGAGAACAAGAATAAGCAATCCAAAAATACCCCGACAATTAAGAATTGCCGCTGCCAATATGTTCAAATTCTGTTTGACCGTCCTTTGGCATTTTTAATCGACTATTTTGGGATGAAAAAGTTGTGCGAAGATGGTTCCAAAGAACCTTTCTGAGGAGCAAAAGCAGCATCGAATGACCGTCGCAGCAGACGGTTTGGAACAGGTGGAAAACAATCCTACGCTGCTTGATCGAGTTATTATGGGCGATGAGAGCTGGTTTTTCCAATACGACCCTAAAATCCAACGCCAAAGCTCACAATGGTTGTCTCCGTACGAAAAAATCTTGCATGAGCAAGAAGAAAGGTGGAAGCGATGATCATTACCTTTTTTGATAGCCGTGGAATCGTCCACTAAGAATTTGATTAATCGGGGCAAACCGTAAATCAAGTATACTATTGCGGAAACGAGTCAACACGGTACGCCTAGACATCGTAAACACCTGGATCCTTCATCACGACAACACGCCGTGGCACACCGCGCTCAGCATATCAAATTCAAATTCTTCATTCATCTCTCAATACATAAAATATGTTTACATACGTCATTAGATGAAATGAGAATTGCATTAGAGTTAAAACGAAGGGTGTGTGCACTCATACAGATAGACCGCTAACATATTACGATTTATAGTTAAGATATATGTCTTAAAAACTCTTCAATCGTGTAAAATGAGTTATTAGTAAGAATTTTCTTGA
Organism: Acanthoscelides obtectus; assembly: GCA_963669975.1. Taxonomy (NCBI): domain Eukaryota; kingdom Metazoa; phylum Arthropoda; class Insecta; order Coleoptera; family Chrysomelidae; genus Acanthoscelides; species Acanthoscelides obtectus. Next base: position 61,694,991 of record CAVLJG010000010.1, on the reverse strand, counting down.
CTTGAATATTCAAATATTTAAACAGAAGCGACCTTAAGCCGTCTGGAAGACCATTAAAAAATTTGACCGCCCAATAACCAGATCCATCTTGACACCTTCTCAGTCGCCAATAAAAAGGAACTAGATAGTTTCTTTTAACAAACAGTAGATTTTCATAAATATATAAACAAGGAACAGTAAGGATTCCCAACTTACAAAGGTATCTCTGCAATCGTCCCTGTAGCCCAAATGGCTCACAACCCTAACTGCCCTTCTTTGCAAGGCGAACAGACTATGGACCCCCAAAGAATGCCCCTAAGCCAGAATGGCGTAGGATATATGTAAATGGAAAATGGCAAAGTAAACCATTCTCAATATGGCTAGAGAAACACAAGAGGACATACTCCGTAACACATATATCCCTTTGGTGGCCTTTCCAGCATCACTGTCAATGTGAATGCCTCATTGCAATCTTGGATCCAAGGCAACCCTCAGAAATTTAGCTTCACCAACCAATTCACTGTCCCCAGGCAGGCTGCGCATGGAGAACACCATTCTCTTTGTCTTATCTTCATTCAGCCATAGCTTATTGGAGCACAACAGCTCAGCCTTATCCTGCGCAGCTACAGACTATGCCATTGAGTCCTCAAAACTGTTAGCGGTGAGAGAGACGGTCTTATCATCCGCGTAGAGAGTAAAGTTTGCGATATTGTTATTGGGAGGTAAATAATTTATGTAAATTAAAAAAAGAATTGGGCTCTGCCGATGTTACTCCATCACATCTCATCACCTGAGTTCTATTATTAACCCTCCATCAGTCTCGGTGTTAGAAAAAATCTAACAAAATATAATTCACTACAGAGTTCTTATTAAAAATTAGTATTATAGCCTTGAGACTCCTGGAATGCCTCATTGGTGTCGCTAGGCAACATCTATGCATAATTCGCGTGCAAATAAAGTAAATAGTCATCTTGAATTTGATAATTTTAGTATATATCTAACGCGCGACCGATCACGTTGTTCAAAAGTGTTAGCAAGAATCTTACGGTGCGACCTATCCCGTATGTGATTTTTTCGATAATCTTGGTAAGTTGAACTGTCGCGTAACTAATACAAAAGGTTAATTTTAAATATTGCTAAGGGCTCAAAGCTCATTTTTTTTGTGGCGTTGCTTTGTCAAACTTTTTGATTTTACTGGTAATAAAGAATGATTATGATTTTGATATGTCTGTCATGTTTTCTCGTTTTCTATGAATTCCTTGACATAATTTTTATCATATTCTTGGTTAGATTTTATTTTGTCTTGTAAATAAATATACGGCAGGTCAAATTTTGTCAATAATTAGACTTATTATTGGTCTTTCCAGATATGATTTCACCAAGAACAGAAGCCAAATGGCAGCAATGGTACGAAGAAGTTGAATCAGATGTAGGGTCTGAGTTATATAAATGACGCTGCCTCTGAACACAGTTTGCATGATACTAATACGGAGCAATCCTCGGACTCTGATGACGAGGATATTTGTTTACCTTTATCTCTATCTGCTTTGAAGAAAATACCGCATTTCACTGGAAAGGATGGCACACCATGGAAAAACTATACCAAGACGCGCATTCATTACATCTTTGGCAAAAGAGCTTATAAGACCACACATGATGAAACGAGCTCCCCTTACAAATATTTCTTTTCCTCTTGGACAAAAAATTCGATCGATTACTGGCATTCAAAAGAAAAATACACCCCCACAGAATCCAGAGCAGAAACCAACGTGCGGATATTGCCAAAAATAGATTTACACAACATAAGTGTGACCGCTGTCAAACACCTATCTGTAAAGAGCATACCTTATCAACTATTTTTATTTGTAAAGAATGTAATGATGTTGGAGAAGAGAATTAGATTCTTATTTCCTCTGTTTATCATAACACATAAAAGTTAATTCTATAGTTAGATTCTCATTTTCTCTGTTTTTAATAAAATATATATATAATACCATTTAAAAAATATTGCTTTTATTCCAAAAATATAGAAAAATAACTTTTTAGAAAAAATCTAATTGCGCGCCTTATGTTAGATAACGTCTATACACGCGACCGATGACGTTGTTTGAGGCCGCGCGACCCCTGGAGGGTTAAAGTAAGACTCGATTAGTACAACGGAATCACAACTAAAGTTGTAAGCATGGAGCTTTTTAAAAGGATGTTCATGGCTTACACAATCAAATGCCTCACTAAAATCGAAGAAAAGAACAGTGTAATACCCTCCTCCATGGAAAGCATCAATTATAGAAGAAATCATGTTAAGTACACCTATAACAGTGCTCTTACCCTAGCTAAAACCAAGCTGATATTGTGAAAACAATTCATTTGCCTCAAAAAAGGTTACTAGTCTTAAAGCCATGCATTTTTCAAAGATTTTAGAGGTAACTGGAAGAAGGTATGTAGGTCTGTAGTTCTCCGGTGAATCAACATTGCCGTTCTTAAAAATATGTGTGACAGTAGGTCTCTTCAGAACTGTTGGAAAAACTTTTTCTCTAAGACATATTAATCAATCGTGTTAGAGGAATCAACATTATGTTCTTTATACATTTTACAATTCTTAAAGTGAAACCAAAAATATCCTTACTGTTTTTATTTTTGAGATTATCTATCACATAGCGGACCTCATTAAATGTGACCTCAGAAAAAGAAAAGAGAGGTGGCGGTACCAGGAAATCGATATCATTTACAGGATCTATATGTACATCAGGGATGTGATTTTCTATATACAGGGTGACTTCGAAGTTGAGTCATTTATTTTAACAGTGAGTAGATCTGTTCAAAAGAAATGTTTTTTCCTGTAAGATTTTTCTGGTAAAATTAAAGTAACAAAGTTATAGCCCTTTAGAAGTTTGAGAACAGCCCTGTATCAATAATAATATTATGTGCTCGTGTTTGGCAACAACGGATAGTCCGCCTTATCGGTTCATCGCATCGGAAACAAAAAAGCGAAAGAATTTGAAACGCTTATCGCGATGTTTTTACTACAATTTTATTCAGTTGTATTCAGTAACGCGTGAGTGAATAGTGGTGTTTGCTGCGTGGCTCAAACGAAATAAAAAATGGCACATGTTTACGAAAATGCTGAACTTGTGGACATGATTCTTATTTACAAAATGCTGCCGCGGCATCACGGATTTAAGCGGATCGGTTTCCCAATCGAGTGCAACCAACTCCTCGTGCCTTTGTTAATGTAGTACAAAGGGCTCGTGAATCAGGTGACTTAAGACCTCACAGGGGAGGGCATGCCGGTGCTCCAGGTCCGCACTGAAATAATTGTTGGGAGGATACTTTATAAAACAAGGTAACATTTTTTTATTTTTTTTTTATTTTTACACACGTATTTTGGTTTATCTTCCTTCTACAATCATTATCTGACAATTAATGACTAAACTTCAAAGTCACCCTGTGTATTACTTGCTATGCTACAAAAAAAATATTGATGTCACCAGGTGGCAGGTCACTGCTCCCAGGGCACCTATTACACTTACCCCTTTTTTATTGATGAAATCCCATACGATTTTAGCAGCATTTCTCGAGCTCTTTACAAGGTTGTCATTAGCATTTATCTGTGCTTTTCTTATTTTATTTCTATATAGATTTTTGTAGTTTTTATAGTACTGGTCACTCACAAAACCATACTGCCCTTTCAGCTTTCTCAAGAACCCCAAATATTCCCTCATTGCCCTTAGCTCGGTATTAAACCATGAAATATTATTGCCCTGGTCGGGTCTTACCACGTAAGTTTTCTTAGGAAAAGAGTATGTATAGGCTTCTTGAAGAATACCCATGAAGTGGCTAAACTTTTGTTCAGCACTGGTACTACCAACAGTAATGAAATCCCAAGATATCTCCGGCAACCTACTGTGAAACGTAAACAAACCTCTTTGCGATACTGCTCTATTAGCCCTTTCACTGCGGCAATCGTCCTGGGCCGCAATAGAACGTGGCAATTGAGGTGCGGGAACCGTTTATAAACGCGAAGGTTTCCGAAAGGGTTAGCTGCGGGGCCCGAACGTTTACGTTTGATAGTAGGTATAGGTATCTGAGTTAATCGATCCCCCGGCCGCTAGATGAGGTAAGATGTCAGGCAGATTTAATATGCGGAAATTTAATCTTAACATATGAGTGAACGTTGTTGATTTATATATCGGAAGGCGAACGTGACAAAAAAAATACATTCGAATTTGTGGTTGGCGAACTAAAATCTACGTAGGTATGTAGAAAGAATATACAAAAAAATCATTCAATTCATAGATAATGACTGAAAGAGGTGGACCTCCCTACTACACTGATGAGGAACTGCTGGAAATATTGATGAATAGTGATGAAGAAACATCAGACATAGATGAAAATGAGGTGCCTACCAGTAATGAGGACGAGGTAGATGAAACGGAGAGTGATTTGGAAGGTAGTAAAATACATTGTTATTTATTAGTGAAAACTCGAGACGAAATTTCAGACGATGGTCCGCCAGAGGAAATAGCGAAACTTGATGGAGCATTTTCCTGCAGCAACCAGCCATTTGAACCCATTATTCATCGCTATAACCCTGCTACATCGGAATTGAAAAACACTTTTGATCCGAATTCTACTCCACTCATGTGTTTCAAGCAATTTTTTTCTGAAGCATTGTTAGAACACATAGTAATTGAAACAAACCGTTATGCTGATGACACGTCTCAAACTGCACCAAGTACTTCTCGTCAAAACAAATGGAAGCCTACTTGTCATGATGAGCTATACGTCTTTCTGGCTGTTACAATATTGATGGTTCATACAAAGAAACGAAAAATAAACGACTATTGGGCCACCGATCCCCTAATTGTTACACCAATATTTATTCAAATTATTTCACGTGATAGATATATACTTCTTCTGCGTAATCTTCATTTTGCTAATAATGAAGAACAGAAGAATACAAACGATCGTCTCTTCAAAATTAGAACAGTTGTTGATCATCTAAAAGCTGCTTTTTCAAAAAGTCTACATCCTTTTCAAAATCTTTGTATAGATGAGAGCTTGATGTTGTTCAAGGGACGAATCGGTTATAAGCAGTATATTCCATCGAAACGTCACCGATTTGGCATAAAGTTTTTCAGTTTCTGTGATTGTAAAGCTGGATGTACACTAGATTCCATTATCTATACAGGATCTAATTCCAATATTCAGGAATTTGAGGGAAATCTTGGTAAAGGAGCGAATATAGTTTTAACTCTCATAGAACCATACATGTACAAGGGGCATAATATATTTCTGGACAATTGGTATTCAAGTCCAACCCTTTTTCGGGTACTTCATCAACATGAAATAAATGCATGTGGGACTGTTAGAGCAAATAGATCTCACATGCCTCCACTAAAAAAAACTAAATAGTGGTGAATTACAACATGCTTCGACGGATACGTTGTTAGCATTGAAATGGAAGGATAAACGGGATGTTATGATGCTGACGACATTTCATACAGCAGATGTTGTTCCTGTTCAAAACAAACGTGGAATTGAAGTCACGAAACCCGTGTGTATTTTAGAATACAATAAAAATATGGGAGCAGTCGATCGATGCGATATGCTTTATAGCTCAACAGAAACAATTCGCAAATCCATAAAATGTTACAAAAAAATATTCTTCCACTTACTGGATATATCAATACTAAATGCGCATGCCTTGTACCAACTAAAGACTGGAAAGAAGTTGCCCCTAATAGATTTTCAATTCCAATTGGTAAAGCAACTATTAGATGAACACAAAAAAGCTCATCCTCGGCTTGTAGCAGGGAGAGCAAATGAAGATTTTTCATTACGTCTAACAGAAAGGCATTTTCCATCACTAACAGGACAGCGCAATGAACTGAATAAACTTGTACCTAGACGTTGTGTGGTGTGTTCTAAGCGACGAAAGCGTAGGGAAACAACTTATAGATGTTTGAAATGTGATGTAGCTCTTTGCGTGGTGCCATGTTTTGAACATTATCATACTTTGAAAAAATTTTAGTGTTGTTATTTTTGTTTTTGCTTTGTGAATATATTTTGTTTTTATGTAACTTCATAAATCAATTAGTTCTAATAAATAATAATAAAGTTGGAAATTTAAATTAATTTGAACGATACCTACGCCACTGTGTAATCGAAACACGCGGGACCTGCTAGCCCAAGCTGCGGGAGGCGTACGGGGCCGATGAGCTTGGCAGCGGCCGCACACGGTAATACATTGCTAAAAACGTACGTCGCAGTGAAAGGGTTAAGTTTTTTATTTTGAGTAAAACCTGTGGTTTCACAACCAAGAAATTCAATCAGCTGACCTTCTGATATTCCAGTACCACATACCTGAGGGCCACACAGCTCCATCCCACTACTAAGTAAAACATTGTCCAGACAGGAGTCCCCACGGGTTGGTTCATAGACTGTTCTTTCTAAGCCAAAGCCGGCGAGAAGGTCTCACAATTTACTCGTATTAAAATTTAATGTGTTGAAACTTACATTAAAATCCCCAAGAAGAATAATTTGCCTGTTCGTACTCAGTTGTGTTAATATTGCCTCCAATGACTCCAAGAAGGTGTCAAAATTCTCTGAAGGAGATCTGTAAATAGTTACAATACATACATTCAAACTCTGACAAGAAACTACATAGTACTCAATACACTTGTCTATATAAAAGGCAGAATTAATACTTATAACACATGATACATTTATTTTTGGTAAAAATTGCAGTTCCTCCGCCTGTGAAGTGCTTCCGTTCGGAAGACCGTCTCATCAAGTATCCCTGCAAATCGACAACTTCTATTTCTTCTTTGGTCAACCAACGTTCTGTCAGACACAGTACATCGATGTCCTCATCAGCAAGAAAGGCTTTCAACTCATCTCTTTTTCTTCTTAGGGATCTTACATTTATTATGCAGAATTTTTACTTCCTGCTGTTTAGGTTTTCCTTTACCATATTTTGGGGCTGCTGGTTCTGAAAATGGTTTATTAGTATGCCCGTTGACAGATCCGGACATAAATATTTATTAATGCCATCATGAGGTACAACAAGTCGAAATGCAGTACTTTTCCTTTTTGGTTTTCATTTTTTCGCAGGTGTATCGATTAAAGTTATTTTCTTTGTGAAAATTTATCACGCTTTCGCTGGTAAGTTCTGGTGCCAGACCAGATAAAAACAAGGGTGACACTCTGGATGCTGGTTTAAGGCTGTATATATTTACATTGCAGCCTCTCAAAGGTTCAGGTCGACTTGATTTATCAACAGATCTATTTCTGACCGAGATTTTATTTTTATTCCAATTTGTACCCTCTATCCATTTGTTTTCATCTTTCTCAGTCCGAGTAGAGATGGGCGCTGCATTGACGATGACAGGAGGCTTATCCGAAGGCAGTGCGCCACTATGATTTTCCGGAATTGCGATTTCTATGTTTGCAACCGCATTTTGGATTTTGCGAGGTTTCTCGTTAGATGTCACTGGGTCTGATGGATGATTGGCATTTTCGAATTGTTGGATCCTTTTATTTAGGAAATCAACTTTATCATCAAGGAAATGTACCTTTTCTCTCTGAAGTTGACTGTTTTCTTCCGCGATTCAATTTTTGCTTTGCAATTCTTTCACTAGCGTTCTTAGAAGATCCAACTCCGTCGAATCTTCATAGAGCAACATGCTTACACTTTCTCTTCTTACCTTGCTTGATTGATGTATACAATCGGCATTTTTCAGCTCGGCTGCCTGGTCAATTTAAAAAACCTCAAGATATTGTCAACGCTTTTCAAGATTTTTTCCAGTCCACATATTCACCTTCCACAAACTTTACACCCACGGACTCACTAGACTGCGCCTCATTACCCTTGAATATACTAATAATTACTGAGAATCAGGTTGTTGCCGCTTTGAAAAAGATTAAACCCAAGGTATCTTCCACTCCAGACCTAATCCCTGCATTTTTACTGAAAGACTATGCTTTTGCTTTAGCTGAGCCTTTAGTTTATCTGTATAACACATCTCTTAATACTACAACTAGCGCAGTTGCTAGCATGCTAACGCTATGCTAAATATTGTGCGTTGATGTATTTATTTAAAACCACCCGTAGCGCAGTTGCTGGTATGGTAATGCAATGGTAGCGATATACTTTAACCCTATCTCTAATCATTTTTTATCCTTTAGCATCTTTGATCTGTTATCTGGTATCTGGTATCTGGTATCTGGTATCTTTTATCTGTTAATCTGTGATCTGTTATTTGTTATATGTTATTCGTTATATGTTATCTGTTAACCACTAACCGTTATCTTTTATCGTCTATAAGAAAAAATAAATTCAATGGTGGAGGACAAAAGACGAAAATCAACATGCTATCCTTTCAGTCATTAACGATATCTGTTATTTCTTTGGAAACTTGTTGTCATCACTAATTCATTAATCAGAAAGAATTAGAATATGTGGACCATAAACATTATTGATTTGTTGTAGATATTTTACTGTTCCCAAAATTTCAAATAACTGTAGGATATATGGATGATTTTGATAATGTCCTGTGTGATTGACCCTGCTGCTCCAAAATATACATAAGTGAACACTTACTTGTCGAGACAGCAGTTGATAGCACGCTAACACTATGCTAAATATTGTACGTTGATGTCTTTATTTAAAAACTCCCGTAGCGCAGTTGCTGGTATGCTAATGCAATGCTAGCGATATACTTTATCCCTATCTTTAATCATTTTCTAACCTTTAGCATCTTTGATCTTTTATCTGTTGTTATCTCTTGTCTGTTGGCGGTTGTCTGTTGTCTGTTGCCTATTGTCTGTTGTCTGTTGTCTGTTACCTGTTACCTGTTACCTGTTACCCGTTACCCGTTACCCGTTACCCGTTATCCGTTATCCGTTATCCGTTATCCGTTATCCGTTATCCGTTATCCGTTATCCGTTCTCCGTTATCCGTTATCGTTATCCGTTATCCGTTATCCGTTATCGTTATCCGTTATCCGTTATCCGTTATCCGTTATCTTTTATCTGTTATCTGTTATCTGTTATCTGTTATCTGTTATCTGTTATCTGTTATCTGTTATCTGTTATCTGTTATCTGTTATCTGTTATCTGTTATCTGTTATCTGTTATCTGTTATCTGTTATCTGCTATCTGTTATCTGTTATCTGCTACCTGTCACCCGTTACCTGTTATCTGTTACCTGTCATCTGTCATTTGCCAACTGTTAGCTGTCATCTGTTAGCTGTCATATGTTATTTGGTATCCGTTATCTGTTACCTGTTATCTGTTATCTGTTATCTGTTATCTGTTATCTGTTGTCTGTTATCTGTTATCTGTTATCTGTTATCTGTTATCTGTTATCTGTTATCTGTTATCTGTTATCTGTTATCTGTTATCTGTTATCTGTTATCTGTTATCTGTTATCTGTTATCTGTTATCTGTTATCTGTTATCAGTTATCTGTTATCTGTTGTCTGTTATCTGTTATCTGTTATCTGTTATCTCTTATCTGTTATCTGTTATCTGTTATCTGTTATCTGTTATCTGTTATCTGTTATCTGTTATCTGTTATCTGTTATCTACTAATAGGAAGATGGCGTCAAGTGAGAAGCAGAGTGTATACAACGAGATTAAAAATTGCAAAAGGTGCAGTTCTATTGCGAAGAGTGGTTTGCAGTGTGTAAATTGTAAAACCCTTATACACGCAGGATGCAAAGTATATAAAAAATATACAAAAACTAGATGACAAAACAGTAATTTGCTGTGATGGTATAAATTTGATCGATGATACAATGAAACCAAAACATCGAGAATTCGATGAAGACGAGGATACCTCCTTCTGCAGTGTGGACGATTTTATTGATGCTGAGGTGAGTGTTAAAGATGTCGTTATCCTGAAGGAACTTATCAAGCACAAAAACTCCATAATTAAATCACAACAGCAAACAATAAACAGTTTGCTCGCTCAAATATCCTCATTGTCTCAGTTACCTTCCACGACATCTATAAATGAAGCTAAAGAGTTGCCCAGTAAGTACCGTAGAGAGCTGGTACCACAATCTTATAGTCAAGCGACACTTCATCAGAAAGGGAAGAAATCTGCGGATAACTACCAAGCAAAGTCTGCACAATCGTCAGGTGGTTCTACTTGCACTACGAGTAGAATAACAAGACACCAGGTGGCCGCTGCCGTAGAACACGCCAAATCTTCTGCGTCAACCTACGGTGCTGGCGCTACTGCTGCAGCGAGTGGTCCTCCCTCAACATCATCACTTATTCCATCTCAAACACGACCAACGGTTCAGACGCAGGAAGGTGACGATGGTGGTAGCTCCAGTTCTTGGAAAGCCGCCAAAGGCAAGCGCAACCGACGTAGGAATACATTGGTTGTCGGAAATGGGCCTGACAACTCAGCTGTAAAAGGAGTTGCTAAGAAAGTTGCACTGCACGTCAGTAGAATTCATCCCAGTACGAAACTCGACGAAATGGAGGATATGATTAAAACTAATTTCCCGGAGGCATTTGTGGAACAGGTTCAATCAAAACATCCTGGAGAATATTCATCTTTTAAAGTTACTATTCTTCAGTCTAATTTCAAGAAAGCTTTAGATGTCAATATGTGGCCCAGAAATACCATTATAAACCGTTTTTTTCTACAAGAAAAAAGATATAACTCTAGTCACATAGAATTTTATCCTACACTTTTATTGTTGAATGTCCAGTGTCTTAATTTAGATAAGTTAAATGAGTTATGTATTTTTTTAAAAGATTTTAATAGTGTATGTTTTGTATGCCTAACGGAAACATGGGCTGTGGATGATTCTATTGAAAAGTTTTTAATTGATAATTTTTATTTGTCCAGTTTTTATTGTCGAACAAGGTACAAGGGCGGGGGAACAGCTATACTTTCTAAATCTGACGTTACTAGTACCATGATTGATGTTTCGGATTTACCTCGACAGAAAAGGACATAGAGCTGTGTGCCACAAAATTCAAGAATGGTAATACCTACATTATCATGATAGTATGTTATCGGTCTCCCTCAGGTAATATAAAAACTTTCTGTGATAAGCTTAATGAAGTCTTAAGTTATGTATACAAACCTAGGCTTAAGTTAATTTTGTGTGCTGACTTCAACGTAGATTTTTATTCACCAAATTCTGAATTAGATAATCTAAAAAACGTACTGAACGAGTTCAACCTGTTTCCGATTATAGGGTGGCCAACGCGCATAGGTGGCACATCAGTCAAAACGATTGACCAAATATATGTAAATTTTTTGGACTTTGGGCAAAACTGTGTAGTCGACAATACCATCTCTGATCATCGAACAGTGCTGTCAGAATTAAGTGTGATCAACCAAACCCATGGGCCACAAGTTTTTGTAAAAAAAAGATCATACAACGATAAAAATATCAACAACTTTATATCCGATATATGTTCTGAAAATTGGACCAGTTTATACAACATGTCTGCCATTGAATTAGCTTTCGATATTTTTTCTCAAATTTTCAACCACCATTTTCAAGTTAATTTTCCGCTGCGTAAACACTTGGTTAAAACGGCCCACAAAGACTGGGTTAATAATGAAGTAAAGGAATCCAGCAACCAACTCAAGGATTCCTATTTATTGTCAAAAATCATCCCAGATACTAAAGAGACATATCTTCATAAGAAAAAGAATCATCGAAATTTAGTAACTTCAGCAAAGCAACAATATTATCATAATAAAATATCCAAGTCTTCGAATCGTAATAGGGCTGTCTGGAAGGTAGTATCCGAGTTAACAGATAATAAAAAGAGTCAAAGGAGTATAATTTTGGAGGATGCTGGTAACACATTAAGTAATACTCAGGATATAGTCAATAAATTCAATAACTATTTTAAAGATACTCCGTTAAACATTGTAAATAATATAAATCGGGCAAATATTGAAACCGTAGATTCGCATCCCACTCATTGTCGGCAAATGCTTCTCTATCCATTTAACGAGTTTTTCGACTTGATCTCTTCGAAATTGAAAAACAAACATTCCTCCGGACCAGATGATATTCCGGGATTTCTTGTAAAAAAAGTACTAAAATATATAGTGAAACCATTTGTATTTCTAGTAAATCTCTCCTTTTGCACGGGAAGGTTTCCCCAATCCTTAAAAACTGGGAAGGTAATCCCAGTTCTTAAAAAAGGAGATCCTTCAAAGATTTCCAATTACAGACCAATAACAGTTCCTTTCTGCTTCTCCAAAATCTTTGAGTACTGCTTTCTAGATAGATTGTTGCGATTCCTAGAATCTGAAAATACTTTGTCAATTAACCAACACGGTTTTCGCAACGGAAAGTCGACACACACGGCCTTGCTGAGTTTCATTCAGAAAATTATAGCATCGATTGAGGCAGGCGCAGTTCCTGTTGGGATATTTTGTGACCTCAGCAGAGCATTTGACTGTGTCAACCATGAGATACTTCTGGGCAGACTGGTTCAAGTCGGCATTGTTGGGACACCCTATAGCTGGATTAACTCCTTTCTATCCGATCGATCACAATATGTTTGTTTACATGAAAACAGCAACAACATTATCTCTGAGGTGAAATCTGATGTAACGTACGTAGACATCGGCGTACCTCAGGGATCGATTTTAGGGCCTGTTCTTTTCATTCTTTACATAAATGAATTTGAGCACTCTTTCTCCCAAGCCAATTTTACGCTTTACGCGGATGATGCGGCAATCATATTGTCCAGCAAATCAAATCAAGTTTTAAAAGAAGACTGTGAACATTTATTAAACAGTGTTCATGATTGGTTTAGCGCACATCATCTTCACCTGAATGTGGAGAAGACGGCAATGATGAGATTTCACAACGTGCACAAACAAATGACTCCGCTTGATCTTCGAGTTAAAGATAATCAACTAAGTGTTCTCAAAGAAACAAAATTCTTGGGCTTGTGGTTGGACGAATGTTTCAATTTCAAGGCCCAGTGTGATCGATTGGTATCCAGGTTGAACTCACAGTCATATGTGTATAAAGTTCTACGAGCCACATTGACTGGAGACCAGTTAGTAACACCCTATTATGCTCAGGTAGAGTCTAGGCTGAAATATGGTTTGTGCTTCTGGGGAGTATCGACCATGTCTTTTTAAGTCAGAAAAGAATTCTAAGACCTATGGCCGGAGTAAGCTCATTATATAGCTGTAGGGAGCTGTTCCAAAAGTACCAAATTTTAACGTTGCCTTCTCTATTTGTATACGAACTTTCAATATATATGTATCAAAATAAGGATACACAACTACTTAACAAGGATATAAATGCCTTCATAACAAGGCAGAGTGAAAATATGTATGTTCCTTTCGCCAAATACTGTATCGGTAATAGGTCACCTAGAGTTTTGGGGCCTAAAATATATAATAAACTGCCAGAAGAAATAAAAATCTGCAGTTCACTGCAACATTTTAAAAATAGGTTAAAGGCTTTTTTATTAAATAAATGTTCGTACGCTATTTCAGAGTTTGTTAATGTGTAGATGGTATGTTTGTTTCTCATATTTGTTTGTTACTTATTTTCCATGTTTGTTATAGATTTTTTATTTTTGACGAATCTTATGCATACTTATGTCTATTGGATAATAAAGGATTATTATTATTAATATTATCTTTCATCTTTCATCTTTCATCTTTCATCTTTCATCTTTCATCTTTCATCTTTCATCTTTCATCTTTCATCTTTCATCGTTCATCTTTCATCTTTCATCTTTCATCTTTCATCTTTCATCTTTCAGCTTTCAGCTTTCATCTTTCATCTTTCATCTTTCATCTTTCATCTTTCATCTCTCATCATTCATCATTCATAATTCATCATTCATCATTCATCTTTCATCTTTCATCTTTCATCTTTCATCTTTCATCGTTCATCTTTCATCTTTCATCTTTCATCTTTCATCTTTCATTTTGCATCTTGCATCTTTCATCTTTCATCTTTCATCGTTCATCTTCCATCTTTCATCTTTCATCTTTCATATTTCATCTTTCATCTTTCATCTTTCATCTTTCATCTTTCATCTGTCACCTTTCATCTTCCATCTGTCACCTTTTATCTTTCATCTGTCACCTTTCATCTTTCATCTGTCACCTTTCATCTTTCATCTTTCATCTTTCATCTTTCATCAGCTATGTCCACACTGTGCCTTTTTTGTTCAATAAGGGCATGCGCTATAGCGCAGTCAACAGCGCACGTGATGCATGCCTTTAACGCAAGCGCGATGGCAGTTGAAAGCGAAGCGCCCGCTGTGATACACGTTTTCCGGCGTCGGGTGGATGTCTGTGCCTTATAGCGTTCAACAACAAGATGGCGGACGAATAAAAAGATTTAACATTAAAGTTTATTGAAGATTACAGAAGCTTTCCACAACTCTGGGATCCAAATAATAAACTTTATACAAATAAAGTAAAGAGAAACGATGGTTTGCAAGTTCTGGCTACTAAATATAAAATGGATATCGATGGAGTTAAAAAAAAGATAAAAAGTCTTCGCTCGTATTTTTCCAAAGAGCATCAAAAAGTCATCAGGAAAAAGAGCGGTGCTGGATCCGATGAGATTTATGTTTCACCGTGGTTTGCTTACAAACAACTCTTATTCACTGCTGACTCGGTGACGCCTCGGGAAACTAGAGAAAGTAGTACTGAGGATGAAAAGGTATTTTAAAATGCATATTTATTTAGGCAAATCAATTTATTACTTTTTCCACAAAATAAATGTGATAGGTATATAGTTATAAGTGTCGGGTTTGAAACGGTATTGCTCCAATATCTGACATGAAATAATTCATAAATTCATCTCATATTTAGTTCGATGTATTTGATGACCTACGAGGAATTCTTTGAAGTGGCCTATAACCGCTGTCATCGGCAGTTATTACTCTCCATGACACGGGAATGATTTCTCCAGTGCTTACATCCTCATTATCAAAACAACCTGGAGGGCAGTAATCCCGTGTAGAATCTATCTGCATTCGTAGAAAATTGTGTATGTAAACACAACTCAAAACAACGTCAATTACAGTACTGTCGACTTTTAATTCAATGGGCTTACGGAATATTCTGAATACAGATGCGAGAAGCCCAAACGCATTTTCAACGATACGTCTTGCCCTAGATAACCTATAATTATACACTCTTTTTGGTGACCCCACATTTAAATCGGTTGAATATGGTTTCAGAGTATAGGTACTTAGTGCAAATGCATCATCAGCAACTAATACGTAAGGTACTGACATGGTTCTACCACATAGTGGTTCACTATTTGGTAAATTAAATTCGTGTTTTTCAATTTGCTTATAAAATGAAGTGGATTTGAAAACACCACCGTCCGAAATACGACCCTGACAACCAACATTAACATATGTAAAACAATAGTTTGCATCTACAATTGCAAACAATACTATGCTATGTGTTCCTTTGTAGTTATGAAATTCGCCCACTGTATTTTCTGGTGTTTGGATGACCACATGTTTTCCATCCATGGCGCCAATACAATGTGGAAAGTTCCATCGCTTGTCAAAATCATTCGCAATCGCTTTCCATTGCTCCTCGTTTGTTGGTAACTGTAAAAACAAACAAAAAAAAAAGGATTTCAGTACGATTTATATTTTTTGCAGGACACGCCGGCTGAAATATTAAATAGAGAAAACTCTGCGACTTCACAGTCTACGTGAATATCTGAAGACGAGCATGAATTTACCCTACCACCAATAAGAAAGAAGAGAAATATTAAAAGTACAACGAATGACGATAAAGAGGCGGAAGCTTACAATTTTATGAAAAAAGCTAGTGAAGAATGAAGTCAAAAAGATGAGTTCACTACTTATGGACAATTGATAGCTCATAAAATTCGAAACCTTAATACATTTAATCGGCTTATAGCTCAGCAACGCATAAACAATATACTCTTTAATCTGGAAATGCAACAGATAACTGGTGCAGCAGCAACGCATAATGTTACCGAGATGCGGAATGGAACTGAGATGAGGAATGCGACTGAGATACAGAATATGACTGAGATACATAATGTTACTGATATGCGGAATATGACTGAGATACATAATTTTACGGAGATACCGGAGACACAGGCTGATTTAATCATTATAGATATTAGCAATATTTCTGAATTTGTTCTATTTAAAAAATGATTATGGTTGTGTTTTTTAATAAATGAAACTGTTACTTACCTTAATATAATCCTTGAGTATTTCAATTATGGCTTTTAATACATCTGGTAGCATTGCTGATATGAACCTTTTCTCTCTGAAGTTGACTGTTTTCTTCCGCGATTCAATTTTTGCTTTGCAGTTCTTTCACTAGCGTTCTTAGAAGATCCAACTTCGTCGAATCTTCACAGAGCAACGTGCTTACACTTTCTCTTCTTACCTTGCTTGATTGATGTATACAATCGGCATTTTTCAGCTCGGCTGCCTGGTCAATTTAACAAACCTCAAGATATTGTCAACGCTTTTCAAGATTTTTTCCAGTCCACATATTCACCTTCCACAAACTTTACACCCACGGACTCACAAGACTGCCCCTCATTACCCTTGAATATACTAATAATTACTGAGAATCAGGTTGTTGCCGCTTTGAAAAAGATTAAACCCAAGGTATCTTCCACTCCAGACCTAATCCCTGCATCTTTACTGAAAGACTATGCTTTTGCTTTAGCTGAGCCTTTAGTTTATCTGTATAACACATCTCTTAATACTACAACTAGCGCAGTTGCTAGCATGCTAACGCTATGCTAAATATTGTTCGTTGATGTATTTATTTAAAACCACCCGTAGCGCAGTTGCTGGTATGGTAATGCAATGGTAGCGATATACTTTATCCCTATCTCTAATCATTTTTTATGCTTTAGCATCTTTGATCTGTTATCTGGTATCTGGTATCTGGTATCTTTTATCTGTTAATCTGTGATCTGTTATTTGTTATATGTTATTCGTTATATGTTATCTGTTAACCACTAACCGTTATCTTTTATCGTCTATAAGAAAAAATAAATTTAATGGTGGAGGACAAAAGACGAAAATCAACATGCTATCCTTTCAGTCATTAACGATATCTGTTATTTCTTTTGTAAACTTGTTGTCATCACTAATTCATTAATCAGAAAGAATTAGAATATGTGTACCATAAACATTATTGATTTGTTGTAGATATTTTACTGTTCCCAAAATTTCAAATAACTGTAGGATATATGGATGATTTTGATAATGTCCTGTGTGATTGACCCTGCTGCTCCAAAATATACATAAGTGAACACTTACTTGTCGAGACAGCAGTTGATAGCATGCTAACACTATGCTAAATATTGTACGTTGATGTCTTTATTTAAAAACTCCCGTAGCGCAGTTGCTGGTATGCTAATGCAATGCTAGCGATATACTTTATCCCTATCTTTAATCATTTTCTAACCTTTAGCATTTTTGATCTTTTATCTGTTGTTATCTCTTGTCTGTTGGCGGTTGTCGGTTGTCTGTTGTCTGTTGCCTATTGTCTGTTGTCTGTTGTCTGTCAATTTTACGCTTTACGCGGATGATGCGGCAATCATATTGTTCAGCAAATCCAATCAAGTTTTAAAAGAAGACTGTGAACATTTATTAAACAGTGTTCATGATTGGTTTAGCGCACATCATCTTCACCTGAATGTGGAGAAGACGGCAATGATGAGATTTCACAACGTGCACAAACAAATGACTCCCCTTGATCTTCGAGTTAAAGATAATCAACTAAGTGTTCTCAAAGAAACAAAATTCTTGGGCTTGTGGTTGGACGAATGTTTCAATTTCAAGGCCCAGTGTGATCGATTGGTATCCAGGTTGAACTCACAGTCATATGTGTATAAAGTTCTACGAGCCACATAGACTGGAGACCAGTTAATGACACTCTATTATGCTCAGGTAGAGTCTAGGCTGAAATATGGTTTGTGCTTCTGGGGAGTATCGACCATGCCTTTTTAAGTCAGAAAAGAATTCTAAGATCTATGGCCGGAGTAAGCTCACTATATAGCTGTAGGGAGCTGTTCCAAAAGTACCAAATTTTAACGTTGCCTTCTCTATTTGTATACGCACTTTCAATATATATGTATCAAAATAAGGATACACAACTACTTAACAAAGATATAAATGCCTTCATAACAAGGCAGAGTGAAAATATGTATGTTCCTTTCGCCAAATACTGTGTCGGTAGTAGGTCACCTAGAGTTTTGGGGCCTAAAATATATAATAAACTGCCAGAAGAAATAAAAATCTGCAGTTCACTGCAACATTTAAAAAATAGGTTAAAGGCTTTTTTATTAAATAAATGTTTGTACGCTGTTTCAGAGTTTGTTAATGTGTAGATGGTATGTTTGTTTCTCATATTTGTTTGTTACTTATTTTCCATGTTTGTTATAGATTTTTTATTTTTGACGAATCTTATGCATACTTATGTCTTTTATATAATAAAGGATTATTATTATTATTATTATCTTTCATCTTTCATCTTTCATCTTTCATCTTCCATCTTCCATCTTTCATCTTTCATCTTTCATCTTTCATCTTTCATCTTTCATCTTTCATCTTTCATCTTTCATCTTTCATCTTTCATCTTTCATCTTTCATCTTTCATCTTTCATCTTTCATCTTTCATCTTTCATCTTTCATCTTTCATCTTTCATCTTTCATCTTTCATCTTCATCTTTCATCTTTCATCTTTCATCTTTCATCTTTCATCTTTCATCTTTCATCTTTCATCTTTCATCTTTCATCTTTATCTCATCTTCAATCTTTCATCTTTCATCTTTCATCTTTCATCTTTCATCTTTCTTCTGCATCATCTTTCATCTTTCATCTTTCATCTTTCATCTTTCATCTTTCATCTTTCATCTTTCATCGTTCATCTTTCATCTTTCCTCTTTCATCTTCAGCTTTCATATTTCATCTTTCTCTTTCCTCTTTCATCTTTTATCTTTTATCGTTCATCGTCATCTTTCATCTTTCATCTTTCATCTTCATCTTTCATCTTTCCTCTTTCATCTTTCATCATTCATCATTCATTCATTCATCATTCATCATTCATCATTCATCATTCATCTTTCATCATTCATCATTCATCTTCATCATTCATCTTTCATCTTTCATCTTTCATCTTTCATCTTTCATCTTTCATCTTTCATCTTTCATCTTCATTCTTTCATCTTTCATCTTCATCTTTCATTCTTCATCTTTCATCTTTCATCTTTCATCGTTCATCTTTCATCTTTCATCTCATCTTCAGCTTTCATCTTTCATCTTTCATCTTCCATCTTTCATCTTTCATGTTTCATCTTTCATCTTTCATCTTTCATCTTTCATCTTTCATCTTTCATCTTTCATCTTTCATCTTTCATCTTTCATCTTTCATCTTTCATCTTTCATCTTTCATCTTTCATCGTTCATCTTTCATCTTTCATCTTTCATCGTTCATCTTTCATCTTTCATCTCTCATCTTTCATCATTCATCATTCATCATTCATCATTCATCATTCATCATTCATCATTCATCATTCATCATTCATCTTTCATCATTCATCTTCATCGTTCATCTTCATCGTTCATCGTTCATCTTTCATCTTTCATCTTTCATCTTTCTATTTCATCTTTCATCATTCATCATTCATCTTTCATCTTTCATCTTTCATCTTGCATCTTGCATCTTTCATCTTTCATCTTTCATCTTTCAGCTTTCACTTTCATCTTCATCTTTCATCTTCATCATTCATCATTCATCATTCATCATTCATCATTTCATCATTCATCATTCATCATTCATCATTCATCTTTCATCTTTCATCTTTCATCTTTCATCATTCATCATTCATCATTCATCATTTCATCATTCATCATTCATCATTCATCTTTCATCTTTCATCTTTCATCTTTCGTCTTTCGTCTTTCGTCTTTCGTCTTTCGTCTTTCGTCTTTCGTCTTTCGTCTTTCGTCTTTCGTCTTTCGTCTTTCGTCTTTCGTCTTTCGTCTTTCGTCTTTCGTCTTTCGTCTTTCGTCTTTCGTCTTTCGTCTTTCATCTTTCATCTTTCATCTCTCATCTTTCATCATTCATCATTCATCATTCATCATTCATCATTCATCATTCATCATTCATCATTCATCATTCATCATTCATCATTCATCTTTCATCATTCATCTTTCATCTTTCATCGTTCATCTTTCATCTTTCATCTTTCATCTTTCATCGTTCATCTTTCATCTTTCATCTTTCATCTTTCATCTTTCATCTTTCATCTTTCATCTTCATCTTTCATCTTCCATCTTCCATCTTTTATCTTTCATCATTCAGCTTTCATCTTTCATCTTTCAGCTTTCATCTTTCATCTTTCATCATTCATCATTCATCATTTCATCATTCATCATTTACCATTCGTCTTTCGTCTTTCGTCTTTCGTCTTTCGTCTTTCGTCTTTCGTCTTTCGTCTTTCGTCTTTCGTCTTTCGTCTTTCGTCTTTCGTCTTTCGTCTTTCGTCTTTCGTCTTTCGTCTTTCGTCTTTCGTCTTTCGTCTTTCGTCTTTCGTCTTTCGTCTTTCGTCTTTCGTCTTTCATCTTTCATACTTTCGTCTTTCATCTTTCATCTTTCACCTTTCATCTTTCATCTTTCGTCTTTCGTCTTTCGTCTTTCGTCTTTCGTCTTTCGTCTTTCGTCTTTCGTCTTTCGTCTTTCATCTTTCATCTTTCATCTCTCATCTTCATCATTCATCATTCATCATTCATCATTCATCATTCATCATTCATCATTCATCATTCATCATTCATCTTTCATCTTTCATCGTTCATCTTTCATCTTTCATCTTTCATCGTTCATCTTTCATCTTTCATCTTTCATCTTTCATATTTCATCTTTCATCTTTCATCTTCATCATTCATCATTCATCATTCATCTTTCATCTTGCATCTTGCATCTTTCATCTTTCATCTTTCATCTTTCATCTTTCATCTTTCATCTTCCATCCTCCATCTTTATCTTTCATCATTCAGCTTTCATCTTTCATCTTTCATCTTTCAGCTTTCATCTTTCATCATTCATCATTCATCATTCATCATTTCATCATTCATCTTTCATCTTTCATCTTTCATCTTTCATCTTTCATCTTTCATCTTTCATCTTTCATCTTTCATCTTTCATCTTTCATCTTTCATCTTTCATCTTTCATCTTTCATCTTTCATCTTTCATCTTTCATCTTCCATCTTCCATCTTTTATCATTCATCATTCAGCTTTCATCTTTCATCTTTCATCTTTCAGCTTTCATCTTTCATCTTTCATCATTCATCATTCATCATTTCAATCATTTCATCATTCATCATTTATCATTCATCTTTCATCTTTCGTCTTTCGTCTTTCGTCTTTCGTCTTTCGTCTTTCGTCTTTCGTCTTTCGTCTTTCGTCTTTCGTCTTTCGTCTTTCGTCTTTCGTCTTTCGTCTTTCGTCTTTCGTCTTTCGTCTTTCGTCTTTCGTCTTTCGTCTTTCGTCTTTCGTCTTTCGTCTTTCGTCTTTCGTCTTTCGTCTTTCGTCTTTCGTCTTTCGTCTTTCGTCTTTCGTCTTTCGTCTTTCATCTTTCATACTTTCATCTTTCATCGTTCATCGTTCATCGTTCATCTTTCATCTTTCATCTTTCACCTTTCAGCTTTCAGCTTTCAGCTTTCATCTTTCATCTTTCATCATTCATCATTCATCATTCATCTTCATCTTCATCTTTCATCTTTCATCTTTCATCTTTCATCTTTCATCTTTCATCTTTCCAGCTTTCATCTTTCATCTTTCATCTTCATCTTTCATCTTTCATCTTTCATCTCTCATCTGTCATCATTCATCATTCATCATTCATCATTCATCCTTCATCCTTCATCTTCATCTTTCATCTTTCATCTTTTCATCTTCCATCTTTCATCTTTCATCTTTCATCTTTCATCTTTCATCTTTCATCTTTCATCTCTCATCTTTCATCATTCATCATTCATCCTTCATCTTTCATCTTTCATCTTCCATCTTTCATCTTTCATCTTTCATCTTTCATCATTCATCATTCATCTTTCATCTTTCATCTTTCATCTTTCATCTTTCATCTTTCATCGTTCATCTTTCATCTTTCATCTTTCATCTTTCATCTTTCAGCTTTCAGCTTTCATCTTTCATCTTCATCTTTCATTTTCATCTTTCATCTTCATCTTTCATCTTTCATCTTTCATCTCTCATTTTTCATCATTCATCATTCATCATTCATCTTCCATCTTCATCTTTCATCTTTCATCTTTCATCTTCCATCTTCATCTTTCATCTTTCATCTTTCATCTTTCATCTTTCAACTTTCATCTTTCGTCTTTCATCTTTCATCATCTTTCATCTTTCATCTCTCATCTTTCATCTTTCATCTTTCATCTTTCATCTTTCATCTTTCATCGTTCATCTTTCATCTTTCATCTTTCATCTTTTATCTCTCATCTTCATCATCCATCATTTATCATTCATCATTCATCATTCATCATTCATCTTCATCTTTCATCATTCATCTTTCATCTTTCATCTTTCATCTTTCATCTTTCATCTTTCATCTTTCATCTTTCATCTTCCATCTTTCATCTTTCATCTTCCATCTCTCATCTTTCATCATTCATCATTCATCTTCATCTTTCATCTTTCATCTTTCATCTTTCATCTTTCATCTTTCATCTTTCATCGTTCATCTTTCATCTTTCATCTTTCATCTTTCATCTTTCATCTTTCATCTTTCATCTTTCAGCTTTCAGCTTTCAGCTTTCATCTTTCATCTTTCATCATTCATCATTCATCATTCATCATTCATCATTCATCATTCATCATTCATCATTCATCATTCATCCTTCATCTTTCATCTTTCATCTTTCATCTTTCACTGCACGATGGCGTCAAGTGAAAGACGTGCTAATAGTTCTGTTACAAAATGTTGCAAGCGTTGTGGTGTTATCGCGAAAAGTGGTCCGCAATGTGCTAATTGTAAAACTGTCATACATGCGGGATCCGTCAAGTACATGAAAAACCTGCAAAAGATTGATGATAAATCGGTTATCTGTTGTTCTATTGACGACCCCTCAGAAGAAACAATCAAAACAATGGAGGACGAACAGATCGACGAGGATAGCGACATCTCATTTTGGAGTGTCAGAGAAATGATTGATGTAGATATAAGTGAGAAAGACAATATATTACTAAGGGAACTAATCAGACATAAGAATTTGATTATCAAAACACAACAGCAAACCATTAAAAGTTTGCTTGACCGAGTATCAACTTTATCAAAGATATTGGAACAGACATCGCCATCTGTTGCCGATATTAACAGGCAACCAATTCTATCGTCATGTTATCAATACGGAAAACACAAGACATCTACCAACAAGTACAGTGATGTTATAAAGAAACCATCCAGTTCATCAATTCAAAAGCCAGTCACATCGAACGCAGCCAATAATACTGGCAACGCTGTAACGAGGCGGCAAGTGGCACTTGCAGTCGAGCAGGCGCTGTCGTTAAATGGTGCTGCAGTACCAGTAGAAACGTCCGCATCCACTTTGTCCCCTTCAACTCAACAGTCTGGCGACGGCGGTGATGGAGTTACAAGCGAGAGTTCGTGGCAGTTAGTTGATCGACAACGCAGAAGACGCAATCTAATAATTGGGAATGGGTCCGACAGCTGTCCGGTTAAGGGCGTTGAAAGAAAAGTTGCGTTGCATGTCAGCAGAATTCATCCGAAAACGAAATTATGTGAGATGGAGTCAATGGTTAAGGCTAATTTCCCTGAGGCTATTGTTGAATGAATTACTTCAAAATATCCGGATATTTATTCGTCATTTAAAGTAACTATATCAGAAAGTAACTTTAAAACTGCATTAAACGTATCAATATGGCCGAAAAATACGTGTATAAATCGTTTTTTACAGAAAAGAAGAGTTTTACCGACATCGACATAGCCTAATCTAATACTGCTTAATGTTCAATGCTTAAATATTGACAAAGTCAATCAGCTACATGTTATGGTATCTGACTATGCAAGAGTGAAGTTCTTCTGCCTAACTGAAACTTGGGCTACAGCTGAATCACTTAATAATTTTGTTATTGAGAATTTTCAGTTAGTTAGCTCATATTTTAGATCGTCGTACAAAGGCGGTTGCCTAGCGATTTATTGTAGAGGTGATGTTATTGCAAAACCTATTGACGTATCTCAGTTTTCACTGGATAAGAATATTGAGTTGTGTGCCATTCAATTCTCAAATGGTGGTATACGTAGCATCATCATTTTGTGCTATAGATCTCCCTCGGGAGATATGAAAATATTCCATGACAATCTGAATAGGGCTCTAAATTTT
The DNA here is from genome assembly GCA_963669975.1 of Acanthoscelides obtectus. Classification (NCBI taxonomy): domain Eukaryota; kingdom Metazoa; phylum Arthropoda; class Insecta; order Coleoptera; family Chrysomelidae; genus Acanthoscelides; species Acanthoscelides obtectus. Next base: position 61,670,588 of record CAVLJG010000010.1, on the reverse strand, counting down.
GTTTTTAGGCCAAATATAAATATAATTCTCTGTGGCGACTTCAATGTAGATTCTTATAATCATAACGACGATAATGAGGCACTTGTGAATGCTCTGTCTGAGTTTGGCTTGCATCCACAGGTAGGTTGGCCAACAAGGATTGGGCGCACGTCTATCACAACGATAGACCAAGTTTTCACCAACTTCAATGATAAATGTTTGAATTGCGTTGTTGATAATGTAATATCTGACCATCGAACAGTACTTATAGAAATTATGGAATGTCCTCAAGCTGAGGATGCGGTAAAAGAAACAGTTAAAAGGGTTTTTGATACCCGGTCTGTTCAAAACTTCGTTTTAGACTTAAGTAAGGAAAACTGGTCACCACTGTATAGTTACCGGGATATAAATAATGCATTTGAGTACTTCTTTCGAGTGTTTGACTATCACTTCCAAATACATTTTCCACTGCGTAAATGTCTGATTAAAAACAACAGCAAGAAATGGGTCGATGACAATGTAAAGTTGTCGAGTTCATGCTTGCGTGAACAGCATATGTTGTCAACAATTATCCCTGAGTACAGACAACATTATCTAGATGCAAAAAAACAACATCAGAAGCTTGTCAGAAAAACAAAAAAGGCATATTATCAACAAAAAATATCCAATTCGCACAACGTGATGAAGGCTGCCTGGAATGTGGTTTCTGACATAAACGGAAGAAATAGAGTACCAAAGAACATTGTACTGCTTGATGATGAATTAACCATTAGAAATCCACAAGAAATTTCTAATTATTTTAACTATTTTAAACAGGCTCCTTTGGATATTATTCAAAAAATATCTAAGGATACAAATCCAGTTCCAAGTGATCATACCTGCGACCAAAAATCTTTTATGTTTTTATACCCTTTCTTGGAGGAAGAATTCTATAAACTAATTAATGATAAGTTAAAAAACAAGCGTTCTTCAGGCACCGATGAAGTTCCGAATTTCTTAGTCAAGAAAATATTATTGTACATAACCAAACCTTTTGTTTTTCTAGTTAATTTATCATTCTGCACTGGTGTATTTCCAAACAACCTGAAAACAGGAAAAGTAACTCCAATTCTTAAGAAAGGAGATACTTCTTTGGTTAGCAATTACAGACCGGTGACTGTTCCATGCTGTTTTTCCAAGATTCTTGAGTATTGTTTTTTAGATCGACTTCTGCTGTTCTTGGAAAGCAATGACACTCTATCATCCAATCAACATGGTTTCCGTATTGGAAAATCAACCATGACCGCATGTCATTCATTTATCAACAGGTTAGTCTACTGTATTGAGGCAGGAGAATGCCCGGTTGGGATATTTTGTGACCTCAGTAGGGCGTTCGACTGTGTCAGTCATGACATACTATTAGCCAAACTAACAGACTATGGAATTGGTGGTTCAGCCTACCTGTGGATAAAATCGTACTTGCAGAATAGGTCACAATTCGTGGCAATAACACACAACAACGCTGGTCAACTGAAGCAGGTCAAATCGGATATGGTTAACATAAATATAGGCGTACCACAAGGATCTATATTGGGGCCAGTGCTGTTTTCCTTTTATATAAATAACCTGGAGCAATGTTTCCCTGAAGCACATTTCACGTTGTATGCAGACGATGCCTCCATCATTATATCAAATAAAGACGAGGCTGATTTAATAAATAAATGTAACACCTTAGTGTACAACATCAATAGCTGGTTCGACGAAAATCAGTTACTTCTTAATAGCGAGAAGACCACAGTTATAAGGTTCCATAACATTCAAAAGTCGATCCCACCGATTCAGCTTATTCTGAACGCCTCAGCACTGCAGAGTGATAAAAGCACTAAGTTTTTAGGGCTCCACTTAGACCAATGTCTCAACTTTAAAGGACATTGCGATTGTCTATCATCAAAAATAAATTCACAAGCATATTTATTCAAGAACCTGAGATCTGTTTTTACAGAGAATCAGCTATTGATGTTGTATCATGGTCAGGTTGAGTCTCGCATGCTGTATGCTTTGTGCTTCTGGGGCTCATCGGTGAACGCTTCTAAGGTGTTCCTAAGTCAAAAACGGCTGGTGAGGTGTATGGTGGGAGTAAGCAGCACTTATAGTTGCAGAGAGTTATTCAAGAGATTAAAAATAATGACACTGCCTTCGCTTTTTCTCTACAATATGGCTATCTATACTTTTTCAAACAAAGATGATTCCACCTTGAATAGTCATATACATCAAATGGGCACTCGCAGACAAAACGACATCCATATACCTTTTGCGCGTTATAAGTTAGGCAGCAGATCACCATGTATTTTAGGTCCTAAAATTTTAACAACTTGCCTGACTCCATAAAAAGGATCACCTCAATAGGCCAATTCAAATGTGAGCTGAAAAGCTACTTTATAAGTAACTGTTTTTATGCAATTAGCGACTTTGTCAGCTTTTAAATATCGTTTTTTATCACTAATTTTAACTTGTTTGTTGTTGGATGTTATTTGTTTGTTTTTTTTTAATTTATTTATTTACTTTGTACATATTTACTTATTGTATCTTTTTGACGAAACCTATACATGTTCATGCATGTCTAATGGAAAATAAATTCATTATTATTATTATTATTATCTTTCATCTTTCATCTCTCATCTTTCATCCTTCATCATTCATCCTTCATCTTTCATCTTCCATCTTCTTTCATCTTTCATCTTTCATCTTTCATCTTTCATCTTTCATCTCTCATCTTTCATCATTCATCACTCATCATTCATCATTCATCCTTCATCTTTCATCTTTCATCTTTCATCTTTCATCTTTCATCTCTCATCATCATCATTCATCTTTCATCTTTCATCTTTCATCTTTCATCTTTCATCGTTCATCTTTCATCGTTCATCTTTCATCTTTCATCTTTCATCTTTCAGCTTTCATCTTTCATCTTTCATCTTTTATCTCTCATCTTTCATCATTCAACATTCATCATTCATCATTCATCCTTCATCTTTCATCTTTCATCTTCATCTCTCATCTTCATCATTCATCATTCATCATTCATCTTTCATCTTTCATCTTTCATCTTTCATCGTTCATCTTTCATCGTTCATCTTTCATCTTTCATCTTTCATCTTTCATCTTTCATCTTTCATCTTTCAGCTTTCATCTTTCATCTTTTATCTTCAGCTTTCAGCTTTCATCTTTCATTTTTCATCTTTCATCTTTCATCTTTCATCGTTCATCTTTCATCTTCATCTTCATCTTTCATCTTTCATCTTTCATCTTTCAGCTTTCATCTTCATCTTTCATCTTTCATCTTTCATCTTTCATCTTTCATCTCTCATCTTCATCATTCATCATTCATCCTTCATCCTTCATAGTTCATCTTTCATCTTCCATCTTCCATCTTTATCTTCATCATTCAGCGTTCATCATCTTTCATCTTTCATCTCTCATCTTTCATCATTCATCAGTCATCATTCATCATTCATCATTCATCATCCATCATTCATCACTCATCACTCATCACTCATCACTCATCTTCATCTTTCATCTTTCATCTTTCATCTTTCATCTTTCATCTTTCATCTTTCATCTTTCATCTTTCATCTTTCATCTTTCATCTTTCATCTTTCATCTCTCATCTCTCATCTCTCATCTTTCATCATTCATCATTCATCTTTCATCATTCATCTTTCATCTTTCATCTTCATCTTTCATCTTTCATCTTTCATCTTTCAATCTTCATCTTTCATTCATCGTTCATCGTTCATCGTTCATCTTTCATCTTCATCCTTCATCTTTCATCTTTCATCTTTCATCATCTTTCATCATCTTTCATCTTTCATCTTTCATCTTTCATCTTTCATCTTCATCTTTCATCTTTCATCTTTCATCTTTCATCTTTCATCTTTCATCTTTCATGTTTCATCTTTCATCTTTCATCTTTCATCTTTCATATTTCATCTTTCATCTTTCATCTTTCATCTTTTATCATCTTTCATCTTTTATCTTTCATCTTGCATCTTTCATCTTTCATCTTTCATCTTTCATCGTTCATCTTCATCGTTCATCTTTCATCTTCACCATCCATCATTCATCATTCATCATTCATCATTCATCATTCATCATTCATCATTCATCATTCATCATTCATCATTCATCTTTCATCTTTCATCTTTCCTTCATCTTTCATCGTTATCTTTCATCGTTCATCTTTCATCTTTCATCTTTCATCTTTCATCTTTCATCTTTCATCTTTCAGCTTCAGCTTTCATCTTCAGCTTTCAGCTTTCATCCGTTCATTTTTCATCTTTCATCTTTCATCTTTCATCTTTCATCTTTCATCTTTCATCTTGTCATCTTTCATCTTTCATCTTTCAGCTTTCATCATTCATCGTTCATCTTTCATCTTTCATCTTTCACTCTCATCTTTCATCATTCATCATCCATCATTCATCATTCATCCTTCATCCTTCATCTTTCATCTTTCATCTTTCATCATCTCCACTTCCATCTTTATCTTTCATCATTCAGCTTTCACATCTTCATCTCTCATCTTTCATCATTCATCAGTCATCATTCATCATTCATCATTCATCACTCATCTTTCATCTTTCATCTTTCATCTTTCATCTTTCATCTTTCATCTTTCATCTTTCATCTTTCATCTTCATCTTCATCTTTCATCTTTCATCTTTCATCTTCTTCACCTTTCATCTTTCATCTTTCACCATCCATCATTCATCATTCATCATTCATCATTCATCATTCATCATTCATCATTCATCATTCATCATTCATCATTCATCATTCATCATTCATCATTCATCTTTCATCTTTCATCTTTCATCTTTCATCGTTCATCTTTCATCGTTCATCGTTCATCTTTCATCTTTCATCTTTCATCTTTCATCTTTCATCATCTTTTCATCTTTCAGCTTTCATCTTTCATCTTTCAGCTTTCAGCTTTCATCTTTCATTTTTCATCTTTCATCTTCATCTTTCATCGTTCATCTTTCATCTTTCATCTTTCATCTTTCATCTTTCAGCTTTCATCTTTCATCATTCATCATTCATCTTTCATCTTTCATCTTTCATCTTTCATCTCTCATCTTTCATCATTCATCATTCATCATTCATCAGTCATCCGTCATCCTTCATCTTTCATCTTTCATCTTTCATCTTTCATCTTTCATCTTCCATCTTTTATCTTTCATCATTCAGCTTTCATCTTTCATCTTTCATCTTTCATCTCTCATCTTTCATCATTCATCAGTCATCATTCATCATTCATCATTCATCATTCATCACGCATCTTTCATCTTTCATCTTTCATCTTTCATCTTTCATCATCTTTCATCTTTCATCTTTCATCTTTCATCTTTCATCTTTCATCTTTCATCTTTCACCTTTCACTTTCATCTTTCATCTTTCATCTTTCATCTTTCATCTTTCATCTTTCATCATTCATCATTCATCTTTCATCTTTCATCTTTCATCTTTCATCATTCATCCTTCATCCTTCATCTTTCATCTTTCATCTTTCATCTTTCATCTTCCATCTTCCATCTTTTATCTTTCATCATTCAGCTTTCATCTTTCATCTCTCATCTTTCATCATTCATCAGTCATCATTCATCATTCATCATTCATCATTCATCACTCATCACTCATCTTTCATCTTTCATCTTTCATCTTTCATCTTTCATCTTTCATCTTTCATCTTCATCTTTCATCTTTCATCTTCATCTATTCACCTTTCATCTTTCATCTTTCACCATCCATCATTCATCATTCATCATTCATCATTCATCATTCATCATCATCATTCATCATTCATCATTCATCATTCATCATTCATCATTCATCATTCATCATTCATCATTCATCATTCATCTTTCATCTTTCATCTTTCATCTCTCATCGTTCATCTTTCATCGTTCATCTTTCATCTTTCATCTTTCATCTTTCATCTTTCATCTTTCATCTTTCAGCTTTCATCTTTCATCTTTCAGCTTTCAGCTTTCATTCATTTTCATTTTCATCTTTCATCTTTCATCGTTCATCGTTCACTTTCATCTTTCATCTTTCATCTTTCATCATCTTTCAGCTTTCATCTTTCATCATCATCTTTCATCATTCATCTTCATCTTTCATCATCTTCATCTTTCATCTCTCATCTTTCATCATTCATCATTCATCATTCACATTCATCCTTCATCCTTCATCTTTCATCTTCATCTTTCATCTTTCATCTTCATCTTCCATCTTCCATCTTTTATCTTTCATCATCAGCTTTCATCTTCATCTTTCATCTTTCATCGCTCATCTTTCATCATCATCAGTCACATTCATCATCACATCATTCATCATTCATCACCATCACTCATCTTTCATCTTCATCTTTCATCTTTCATCTTTCATCTTCATCTCTTCATCTTTCATCTTTCATCTTTCATCTTTCACCGTTCACCTTTCATCTTCATCTTTCATCTTTCATCTTTCATCATTCATCATTCATCTTTCACTTCATCTTTCATCTTCATCTTTCATCTTTCATCTTTCATCTTCATCGTTCATCTATTCATCTTTCATCTTTCATCTTCTCTTCATCTTTCATCTTCATCTTTCATCTTTCATCTTCCATCATCTTTCATCTTTCATCTCTCATCTTTCATCTTTCATCTTTCATCTTTCATCTTTCATCTTTCAGCTTTCATCTTTCATCTTTCATCTTTCATCTTTCATCTTTCACCTTTCATCCTTTCATCTTTCATCTTTCATCTTTCATTGTTTCATCTTTCATCTTTCATCTTTCATCTTTCATCTTTCATCTTTCATCTTTCATCTTTCATCTTTCATCTTTCATCATCTTTCATCTTCACTTTCATCTTTCATCTTTCATCTTTCATCTTTCATCTTTCATCTTTCATCTTTCATCTTTCATCGTTCATCTTTCATCTTTCATCTTTCATCTTTCATCTTTCATCTTTCATCTTTCATCTTTCATCTTTCATCTTCATCTTTCATCTTCATCGTTCATCTTTCATCTTTCATCTTTCATCCTTCACCATCCATCATTCATCATTCATCATTCATCATTCATCATTCATCATTCATCATTCATCATTCATCATTCATCATTCATCTCTCATCTTTCGTCATTCATCATTCATCATTCATCTTTCATCTTTCATCTTTCATCTTTCATCTTTCATCTTTCATCTTTCATCTTTCATCTTTCATCTTTCATCTTTCATCTTTCATCTTTCATCTTTCATCGTTCATCTTTCATCTTTCATCTTTCATCTTTCATCTTTCAGCTTTCATCTTTCATCTTTCATCTTTCATCTCTCATCTTTCATCATTCATCATTCATCATTGATCATTCATCCTTCATCTTTCATCTTTCATCTTTCATCTTTCATCTTTCATCTTCCATCTTTTATCTTTTAATATGTGATCTGTTATTTTTTAATATGTTATCCGTTAACCACTAAAGAATAGAAAAAAAATAAATTTTAGCATATAGCATTAATGCCTCTAAACAATTGTATAACAGACTCAGATTCATGTGAGGAGCCGGTAACGCCGCACGTGACGTTATTAATAACACACATGGCGTTATAAAATCTTCCATATAGCATTGAAAATACCCTATATAAAATTGTATAGCAGACTCAGGTTTATATGAGGAGCCGGCACCGTCGCATGCGTCGTTGTTAATAACACGCATGACGTTATAAAATCTTCCATATACTCGTAGCATTAAAAATGTCCTCTATAAAATTGTATGAGACTCAGATTTATGCGAGGAGTCGGCAACGTCGCATGTGTCGTTGTTAATAACACACATTTTATAAAATCTTCCATATAGCATTACCCGCTAAGAAATTGTATAATAGACTCAGATTTATGTGAGGAGCCGGAAACGTCGCATGTGTCACCATTAATAGCACAGAATGGCATTATAAAATATTCGATACAGCATTAATGCCCTCTATAAAATTGTATGACAAACTCAGATTTATGTGAGGATCCGGCAACGTCGCATAAGTCTAGCTACCACACGACTGGCAAAAAAATGGCGCTTGACACTGACATATGTCAACCGTGTTCGCCTAAGGGTACAAACATAGTGGAACGACGAGGCTAGAGGCATAGCGACGAGGTAAGCGAACGCGGCTTTTATTTCATCGTGTATTGTAATGAAACCAAACATAGTAAAGAGGTTGACGCAGTACTAAGCGACGAGACAAGCGAGGCGATACGCTTCGAGATAAAAATTATATTTATTGCCGCGTTGATGCAGGAGTGTGTTCATATTAAACGTCGGACGTACGTCGGGTGCACACCAGCTGCACACGGCAAAAGCGCTGGTGTGCACCCGACGTACGTCCGACGTTTAATATGAACACACTCCTGGACGGGTCTAGCTCAAATCTTTTCAAGTTTTGACAAGTAAAGTGACGTATACAGTGTTTATTACATACAAAATGGCAGAGCAAGTCAATGTAATAATCTCCGTGTTCAAGAGGGGTGCATTATGGAATGCTTCTCATCCAGATCATAGAAATCGCTATGTATTAGATGAACTTTGGGCAGAAGTAGCTACAGAATGTGAAATAACAGGCAAGTAAATTTAAGTAACATATATTTTGTACACAGAGTCACTGATATTGCACAGGGAAAGTATTTAGGTAATCTTTAAATGTGTCACGTATAAAAATTGCTTGATTGGGAATTCGACCTCTTGCGTTCCAATTTGGTCTGGCAAAATTGTTGTTTGCAGCAATTTCTGTGATTAATGTCAAATGCCTTTCGAAGCCCTCTTTATCCATGATAACATTATCTAAAATACAAATTGACTTGGTTATAATGTCGGCGAGTTGTTCGTCTGTTTCTATGGCTTTGGATAATATTCTCCATTTTGCATACATTATACCAAATGAACATTCAATCGTCTTTCTTGCTCTAGACAATCGCTGGTTAAAGTACAGCCTTTCAGGATTAAGAGTTTGTCTACTATATGGTTTAAGCAAGTTTTCTTCTGGTGGAATGCTTCATCGGCAATGAAAACAAATGGCATGCGAATTTGCGTATGTGGTAGACACTGTTCAGTTGGTACATTTAATTGTTTCTTTGAAAGTAGTTCAAACAAAGCGGAACTTTGAAAGGTGCCCCCATCGGATTGTCGTCCATATCCTCCTACCTCTATTACAGTAAATCGATAATATGCATCGCAGACTGCTTGAAGAACGATCGAAAAGAATTTTTTATAATTAAAAAACATACTTCCTGAATGGCTGGGACATTTGATTTTTACGTGCTTCCCGTCCTCACTAATTTTAATGAAATCATCCTGTGTTGGAACTGGCATGTGTATTGGCTGTAATATATTCCATATAGCGTTAACAACTTCTTTAACGATTGAGCCAACCGTTGTAGCTCCCATGCAAAAAGTGAATGATAAGCTTTTGAAAGATTCTCCTGTAGCTAAATATCTGCAATGGAAACATCAGTTATAGCTCAATAGCTAACTGGCTGTAACAATTTGAAAAATGAGCGTATATTTACTTTTTTAGCACTGGATGTGAAGATTGATAAACAAGAGTATAGGAAGTGGTTCATCACGACATGTGTAAAACACAATGAATATCAGCTATTTTGCATGGTGTTCTATTTTAACACTAGTGTTAAAATATACTACTTTCGACAATAAAAGACAATGTCAAAAAGATTTGTTTCAGTAATTGAAGTACAAAATCGCTATTTGATTATGTAACTATTTGCAAACTAAACTTGTTTTCTGCACTAGACATGTAGATCTTGTGCAAAAAGCAAGCTGCTTTGTATCGTGTTTCATTCAAATTGTTTTCATAATTCAGTACGGAAAAAATAAATTTTAGTTCGTGACATTGATTCGACTGTGTTAAATAGAAACCTATTTTAATAATAGTTACCTCATTTTAGCACTGATATTCTATTTCAACACTAATGTTGAAATAAACCACTTTTGACAGCGAAAATCAATGTAAAAATTATTACTTTTCGTAACTGAATTACAATTTATCTTTTCAGTGAAGGCGGCTCATACCAAATGGAAAAATTTAAGGGATTATTTTCGAAGGGAACTGAAAAAAATTCCGATCCCACGGTCAGGAGATCCAGGAGACATTGCAACTAAATCCCACTGGCCACATTTTAAAAGTTTGCTATTTTTAAAAGATCAGTTTAAGCCTCGAGTATCAACGGGAAATTTGGCAGATTCTCAGAATGAATTGCTTGCTACGGGCATGCAATCTGATGTGAATTCTGATGATGATAGAGTAGAGACGGAAACAATAGACGAAATGCAAGACACCCTGAACGTCGAGCCAGCGACACCTACTTCTGTTTCTTCAGAAAATATTGAGGACTCGTCCACAGGCACGTCAAGTCATTTTGCTGAACCCCGAACAGTTTTGAAGAGCCGACTCCGTAAAAGAAAAAATAATATTGCTGATTTAGTGGCCATCGAAAAACAGAAATTGGAATTCATCAGAACAAAGAGAGCCAACATAGAGGAAACCAAAGAGGATGATCATCTGGCATTCTTTAAGAGTTTACTGCCACACGTAAAAAAAATTCCGGACAACAATATTTTGCAGTTTAGAAATAGCGTTCAAGATCTAGTTCAGAGATATGCGTATGGTTATACTAATCAAATGAATCAAGGGTTGCAAACATTCGATTATCAGATCAATCAGAGCGACAACTCTTACTGAATTTTCGTTTCCTCACAATGTGCTGCATTTTATTACATGCATATTTCTTAGTTTATGTTTGTTAGAATATATTATTTTTAGTTCATATTTTCCAGTGTTTAAGATTGTTTTGTTAAATGAGTTTGATCATAAATGTTATGTGTTTTTCTACAAGGCTATTATACATTCAACTTACCTTAAAGTAATAACCAATTTCTCTTCCGGTTTAATAGGTTGTTTATTGTAGTTTGTCCAGTTTTTTTGAAGGTATGGAGAAACCTTATCTAAAATGTAGTTGAAAGTGCCAATATTTATTATCAAATATTCGAAAAATCGGTCTGGGTGCTGCTTGAGCTCAAGAAATAATGTATGGTACTGACCAAACCGTTTGCGCGCCTTATTAATAGGATGTACAGAACAAGTTCTGTCTAAACCGCCCATTGCAATAAGCCCACGAAGCGCGGCATTATCAAATAAAATTTCATCTTCACTGTCGGATAACATTGTTTATACTGATTTAAGTTTGGAACGTCAAAGCTACAAATCGCAGAATCTGTCTCCTTACTATGTGCATGTCTCCTGCCACGTCGCTTATACCGTCGCTTACCTCGTCGCTATGCCTCTAGCCTCGTCGTTCCACTATGTTTGTACCCTATGTTTGGTTTCATTACAATACACGATGAAATAAAAGCCGCGTCGCTTACCTCGTTGCTATGCCTCTAGCCTCGTCGTTGCACTATGTTTGTACCCTAAGGCGGAGGCCTAGCGCGACGGGATTGAGCGAGACAGCGCGCGTAGTTTTCAAACGTTCTTGTTCCGCGCTTTCTGGCCACACTACGGGCCTAGTCTGCAAGCGATTTTGCGCGCGGTGGCGGCGGTATTAAACCAGTTTGGTCTTGTCGCTCGGCGTATGCACATGCAAAATGGTGGATACTGAATTGTTCATAAGTGCGATTCAATCTAAGCCACCTATATGGCAAAGTAAGCATCCACATCACAGTAACCGCACAAAGACAAGACAGTTATGGAATGAAATAAAAGAACAATTTCCTGGAAGTGAAGGTAAGTTTAATATTTTATTATATCATCACCATTACATTCTTCGATACTGTTCCGAGAAATAGTTTGTGAATTGTATACGAACATTTTTTGCTCTTCGTGATGGATTATTATTTCGCACTCCGAGGTTATTGTGACGATTTTCACATAATGCCGGGTTAGATAGCACATTCTGAATATCCAAATCGCTATCGCCGTTCAAATCCAGTATGGTATTGTGTAGAATACACGCAGCTTTTATTATATACAAGGCATTTCTCCTATTTGTTTCGATAGGTTTTCGTAGTATTTTCCATTTACATGTTAAAATGCCGAATGCACATTCAATTGTTTGCCTAGCGGTAGACAATCTGATATTAAAACATTTTCTTTCATTATTAAGCACTCGCTCCGGATAAGGACGCATCAAATAATGCTTCAACGGATATGCTTCATCACCCACTAGGACGTAGGGTGCAATGACGTCAGAGTTTGGGAGTCTCTTTGGCCTAGGAATTTTGTATTTATTTTTTTCTATAAGCTTATACAGCGTTGATGCTATAAAAGTACCACCATCACTTTGCTTCCCGCGACCGCCGACTTCCACTGCTACAAATCTCCTTTTTGCATCAGCCACAGCTTGCATGACAATACTGTTTCTTCCACCAATGTGCCGAACCAGATTTAGGTGGTTTTTTTATTTCACAATGTTTCCCATCTATTGCTCCGATGCAGTGTGGGAAATTCCAGGTTGCTTCAAAATCTTCTGCAATAGCTTTCAGACGTTGTTCTGTTGGTATCGGCATGTGTATAGGAACTAACTCAGCCCATAGAACACGGCATGTTTCGTGAACTATAGACGCAATTGTACTTTTCCCCATGCGAAAACTGTATGCCAGTGCTCTAAACCCAGCTCCTGTTGATAAAAACCTGAAATTAAAAAAGCAGATTATAATATAAGGTTATTGTTACAGAAAAACAACTGCGTAAGAAGTGGAAGAACCTGCGCGATCAGTTTCGGAAAGAAAAAAAGAAGTTCCCTACGCCGCGTTCTGGTGACGCTGCCAACGAAACAGAGAGCACTTGGCCATACTTTCAACTCATGCAATTTTTAAACGATGATATTACACCTGAAGTCATGACTGGAAACCTGCATGATAGTGATTCGGATTCCCTGAACGAGTCCTGTCATACTGAGGAGCAAAATGATGTGATGAGTCCAGGCACATCAACCACCAGCAGTCGCACAAATGCATCAAAGCGCAACAAAACAGCATCCGATTATAGAGATGAGCTTATGGAATGTGAAAGAAAAAAAAATTTGCTAATAGAACAGAAAATGGCCACAAATAATGTCCAGCCGGAAAAATGTGATGATTATCATTTTTTTATGAGTCTCCTGCCACAAATGAAGCAATTTGGTGAAGTACAAAAGTTACGTATTCGCAATAAAATTACCCAAGTCATAATAGACGAGGCAGAAAGGATGCAGTATTCTTCTCATCAGAGATACGAGGAAAACTATGAAGGCTATTCTACTACTGGCACTTACACCAATTTTTAATTAGATTCACAGTTTATTATAGTTAACTACTAATTTGATTACTATCCACATAAATACTATATTTTTAGTAAAATCTTATTTTATTCTTACCTCAGTGTTATGAACAATTTCTCCTCGGGACTAATACTTTTCCGAAAGTTTGTATCTTCTTTGGCGATTTTAGCTGATATTTTACTCAGGATGTAGTCAAATGTTGACACGGGCATTCGAGTGTACTCAAAAAATTTGGTAGGGTATAGTCTCAGTTCTTCATACAAATGAAAAAATTCTCCACTTGTTTCTATTTATTTCATGCACACCATCTCGAATGTTCAACACCTCCCATCTCAGGATCGGACTGTCAAGTAAAAAAACTAAATCGTCGTCCATAGTTTGGGACTTCTGATAATACGTCACACATGTTCAACAGCTTCCGTGTCACTGTGGCCACCGCATGTCGTCGCTCGTCGCGCCCGCCTAGGCCCCAGTCACCGCGCTTTCAGTATGGACGCACACTAACACCAACTGCCTGTAAACATCGCAACCTACTAGATTGTTATTATGAATATGGGTATAGTCCGGTACCGTTCGGACTATAGAATATAGAAATTCTGAATCTATTCGGAAATGTTTATTTTCACGCGTAAAAAAGGACAGTTCTATTCGGTATGATCCAATATTGGATGAAGCGATAGTCATGAAGCACGTTTTGGACGTTTCGCTTGCACTCACTCGCTTTCGTAATACGATCATACCTACAATACCCCGCCTAACAGGAATAGCGAATCTCCAGCGAAAATCAAAATACAAACTTCAAACTAAAAATATCTGCATATCTTTCAATTTTCTAATCTGCCGAGTTTAAAAAATGCGATCGGGTAACGTGTCGTATATCGGGTTAATCAGGAGATTTTGGTCTGTCGTATTGCAAAAAAATCGTAGCTATGTCGCTCCGTAACGCAGGTCCGTATCGAAGAAGACGAAGTACGCCGAAAAACGGTTGTCATCGGTACCTTTGAGGCGCTCAAAGTTTACTTTTTAGAAATTTGACGGTAGTTCTAACGGTCAGAATCGTTTCCTTAGCTCATTATCGTTATTTTTCGATAGCTATGTAATTTTTACTCGCTCACGTACGATAGCAATAGGTGAGGATAGAGCCGGATGACAAAGTGACTTTTTGACGCGTCGAAAAGTAGCATATTGTCGAGCAATTTTAAAAAATCGAAAATTTTCAACCTAAACGAATAATGACGATGAAAATAGTTTTACCTGCGAGTCCGAAGTATGGGCTTTCTCGTGCAAAAGTCGCCAGGTCCGTATCTTTGTTATCGTCGGAGGAGATAGCCCGTCGATGGCGAAAAGCGCGCTTTATACGCAAAAAAGTCATTCTTGACGACGTTCGAGGTTCGTTTATTCGAAACGGGTACCGTAAACGGAAAAAACTGTCTCCGCGTAATTTGTAGCGGAAGTGAAGTTTGTATTTTGATTTTCGCTGGAGATTCGCGATTCCTGTTAGGCGGGGTATTGTAGGTATGATCGTATTACGAAAGCGAGTGCGTGCAAGCGAAACGTCCAAAACGTGCTTCATGACTATCGCTTCATCCAATATTGGATCATACCGAATAGAGTGCTACAAATTACCCGGGGACAGTTTTTTCCGTTTACGGTACCCGTTTCGAATAAACGAACCTCGAACGTCGTCAAGAATGACTTTTTTGCGTATAAAGCGCGCTTTTCGCCATCGACGGTTTATCTCCTCCGACGATAACAAAGATACGGACCTGGCGACTTTTGCACGAGAAAACCCATACTTCGGACTCGCAGGTAAAACTAATTTAATCGTCATTATTCGTTTAGGTTTAAAATTTTCGATTTTTTAAAATTGCTCGACAATATGCTACTTTTCGACGCGTCAAAAAGTCACTTTGTCATCCGGCTCTATCCTCGCCTATTGCTACCGTACGTGAGCGAGTAAAAATTATATAGCTAGCGAAAAATAACTATAATGAGCTGACGAAACGATTCTGACCGTTAGAATTACAGTCAAATTTCGAAAAAGTAAACTTTGAGCGCCTCAAAGGTACCGATGACAACCGTTTTTCGGCGTACTTTGTCTTCTTCGATACGGACCTGCATTACGGAGCGACATAGCTAGGATTTTTTTTCGCAAAACGACAGACCCAAGTCTCCTGATTAACCCGATATACGACACGTTACCCGGTCGCATGTTTTAAACTCGGCAGATTAGAAAATTTTAAGATATGCAGATATTTTTAGTTTGAAATTGATCTTCGCTCCAGATTCGCGATTTCTGTTAGGCGGGGTATTGTAGGTACGATCGTATTACGGAAGCGAGCGCGTGCGAGTGAAACGTTCGAAACTTGCTATTTTCGGCTTTATGTCGATCGCTTCATCCAATATTGGATCACGCCGAATACCATTGTCCTTTTTTACGCGTGAAAATAAACATTTTCGAAAAGATTCAGAATTTCTATATTCCATAGTCTAAACGGACCGGACTATAGACATTATCATAATAACAATCTCTAAAATACGATAAATATGATTGTAAGCCCCTATTACTGTTATAATTTTACAAAATCGTATTATGGATTCATCCACAATATCGCATATAGCATTCTCCAACGTACTGATATAAAGCGTATGTCTGGTTGCATACCCTACTCTTTCTAACCTTCAACGTATGAATGTAAGCATTATCAAAATCTTATAAATGAGGCTCCCGTTAATAAGGATTAATTAGAAGCTTAGAACAAGCAATCGCAACTACAAATAGTGAAAGTGTTGTGAAATGTTTACAGTGTCCGTGCAGTGCGGCGCCAGAAGTAGGTATTTGTTTGACAAACGTAAGTAGACGTCACGATTCATTTCAATTCACTTGTGGATTAATGCAATTAACTTGAGTCATTGTCTCTGTTGTCTAAACAATCATTCAGAATAATATGTAATAGAAGTAGTATCGAAGTACCCAACTAAAGGCTGAAGCTTTTCTCACCTGAGTAGTGCCTATAAATGGTAAAGAAGTAAACAAACTTGTCAGAATTAGAAGATTTAATTAGGTTGAACAGTAGAACACAGTCTTTAACTAC
The DNA here is from genome assembly GCA_963669975.1 of Acanthoscelides obtectus. Taxonomy (NCBI): domain Eukaryota; kingdom Metazoa; phylum Arthropoda; class Insecta; order Coleoptera; family Chrysomelidae; genus Acanthoscelides; species Acanthoscelides obtectus. Next base: position 61,654,167 of record CAVLJG010000010.1, on the reverse strand, counting down.
ACTTGAGAGTAATCATACAAATTTTGGTACAAGCGATGAATTTCTGAAACTCCAGTCACTATTTTGAAAATTGTTGATTACTTCCATGTTTTGAACGCAAATGGAATCATAGCTCACTTTTACATAGGCAATTGTGTTAGGTGTGAGATACTGTCAGTGCGCGGTTAGACCTTTGTGACTACTTCTATGAAGTTCAGTGAGAGTTCAGTCTTGACCCTCAGTTCAATTTATCTAAATATGTAGACCTATTAGCTGGCTAACAGTACTAAATTATTTTAGAATTTGCTATTAGATAGGAGGATCTATCCCTTATTAGAGAGCACAAAAAACACTATAGTATGTAATTTGCACTTTGCTAAGAAGCACAAGAAGAAGAAGAAGGAACATGCAAAGCGCTGTAAAATGATATTGATGATCATATCTTCTACCAAACTTTTAAAAAAATTATCAAGTCTTTCACTGCCTAAAGAGCAATTCATACCCACTGTGAACAATGCTTGCAATATCTTAAATAACACACAACGAATTAGCAATGTGACTAGCGCAGTTACTAGCATGCTAACGCTATGCTAAATATTGTTCGTTGATGTCTTTATTTAAAACCACCCGTAGCGCAGTTGCTGGTATGCTAATGCAATGCTAGCGATATACTTAATCCCTATCATTAATCATCTTCTAACATTTAGCATCTTTGATCTTGTATTATGTTATCATCTGTTATCCGTTATACTGCATTCTGGTCTACATGCTTCTTACTTTGTAGACATACTGGTAGGTTCAGCCACTTTAAGCAGAAATCCAAGTATATAGAATTTTTGCTTTTCCAGAAATCCTCCCAATGCTAAAAAAACAATTATGATCAATTATTGATTCATTAAATTTACTCATATGTGATTTCCTAGTTTAGTCCGAATTTTAAAGGTGCCCATAACAGTGATTTGTAGGAGCCACTGTTGTGGTTGATTTCGCGATAGTAATCGTTTCCTGTAGATTGAGATACTGCCCAACCAGTGGTGTTATCCAGAAATAGATCTGGGAGGAGGCTCAGGATCCAGGGTCGTGGAGATAGAAAACTGCATAGTAGGGGGGGAACTCGCTTAGTCCAGGTAGCACACTTCACAGAAGGTATAACATGCTGTAATATGTAGAAGAAGCCTAATGAGCTGTTACGCTTCGGCAAGGGAAACTCCGAGGAGCCCCAAATCCCTCCCTTGAATACGCCGGTGTGCCCATACCAGAATAGTAACAGAGGCGTGGGGTCTGTGGGCCTAGCTCAAAGAGTTCCGTCGTTCTTTCTAATATCATTGGGTTTCCATCCAACCAGCGACGGCGACGAAGTAAATAAGAAATGAATAAGTCCTTCTTGATTAAATTTACAACTTGATGCATTAATTAAAGAAATTATCCTGTTTTTAGTCGTAAAATGCTACCAGACATTTGAGAAAAAAAAAATAAAATTTTAAATTTCAATAGGCATTAAGAGTAATCCATGTAATTTTTTCTTATGAATGTGGAAGTGGAACAGCCGGCGGGTACGCTTATACAGTCGGCGGCGCGGCACTTCAAAGACAAAAGCTGTATTTTGTGTTATTGGCTCACAAAGAGATTGACAGTAGCTAGAAAAAAAAGTCGTATTTTTCTATTTGACTCTTAGGTTTAGTGGATTTAGCATTTAGAAGGCTGGCTATTATTACCTTCAATCGCATCCTAAGAAAAAAATTCGGCCTGATTTTTTGTTCATTTTCCTGTTGTGCTTTTTGTCACTGCAAGCAAACTGTAGCTAAACTGTTTTCACAAAGCTTTTTGAAAACTTAGTCAGACTTCGCTTTGAAATGATATTCCCAACTTGGGGGAATAGGACGGAGGTTTTTTTCAGTGTACTCGTATAGTACAGAAACATTTTCACTGTATACTGGAAATCTATTTTGAATAACAATATGTCATTTTTTCAGACTGCTACGTGGCCCGAATTAGATTTTTATAAGAACGTGTTTGTTTATTTGTTACTTTTGTTTATGGATTTATACAGAAACTGTTTTTTTTATAATTCTAGATTGATTTATTACTTGTCTGTGTTTTAAAGGATATTATTTTTGTTTTAATTGCATGGAATTGACTGTTTGTTTTTATTATTTTATACTATACACTATGCACCGGCGGGCCTTCGGCGATCTAGTTCTTTTCTGCCGCTACACCAACGGGCTTTGCTCCTCTGAGCTCTCTGCCATGATGCCTCCGCGCGATGTGCCTGCCAGATAGACCCGCCTAACTTTGACGTCCCATCCTAACCGTGTCGAGCTTCGTTCATCCAGAACTGGGCGATACGACCGCCCCTTTGTCTCTCGAGAGTTTTGAGACTGTGGAACAATCTACAAGAGGAAGCTTTTCCGAGTTCTACTAACCTTAGTCAGTTCAAAAATCGTATTAACAAAATTTCTTTGAGATCATCATAGCAGCCGCGGTGTTTCGGCATTTAGGCTTTTGCCTGCGCGACTGCTTCGATATATAATATAGGTATACATATACCTGTATATATATATATATACTCCATAATCATTTGAATTTTTGGCTTGTCTATTGAGTACCAAATATATTTGACCTACCATAGAAAAATTCATCTCTCAATCTGTTTGGGAATCTGACTGACCAGTTACTAAACAGACCGTCGGCAATGAGTAATCAGGGGAGCAGAAACACGCCGTCCTGCGACCTGTCTTTAGGTAGAGCGTCCCTCTTTTATCGAGTATAATTTATTGCCGGTTTATTTCTTTGGTCTTCTTTACCGCCGTTTGATGGATCACTCTAAGCAAAAGCTAAACATACACGGTAATGTTTACCCAAAGGAGATGCAATAAACAGATTACAATAACAATATGAGTTTTTGAGCGTAGCAACTAGAATTCTTAGAGAAATTTTACAAGGAGCAGCCTTCAAAACACTTTAAGGAGTGTGTGTATTTCGTATTTTTAAAAGTTGTGTTCTGAAGATTTAAAAATAGGAAATTTGATATATCATTTTCTGCCGTTGGTAATAAAGGAATCATCAACTTGAGCATTTTATAGGCCAATTGCGTATTAATGAAAGACGAAAGGTAAAGGTATAGGCGGAGTGTGGGTAGAGAGTTGATTATGATTTGTTCATCAAAATATTCATACAGATCTTATTGTAGCGGAATCATGAATCTGAATATCCATAATATTATTTAACCAGGCTTCCAAATATATTATTAGCGTGTATGTCCAGCTTTACATCCACCCTTCAACTGGATAGATACATCCACACACTTGCCGGTATACAATAGGTTTTTTTTGTTTTTGATTTACTGCCTCGAGGCGACCAAGATATCCAAATAAAGGGAAGAAAGGTTACAGGCGGATGGTTCACCTGAATGGGTTCCCTACTTTTAATTTTATTGATTTCAACAGAGTAATGCCTAGTTTGGCATGTCATAGAGTAATTGAGTTCATACAGGGTAATACATATTATTATTTTTTATGTCTAGACTGTATATGATAAATAGCATTTTCTGGAAAATAGGCTTGTAAAATAGAGTGCTTTAGCGTTCCACTCATTGGCGATAACCCACCTGTCGTTCTGGTTTCCTTGACATTGTGCAATATGAGTAACTACTATACTGATATACAGTATAAATCATCATTGGTTATTGAGCCATATAAAAACTTATAAATATTGTTTGCAAATATCCTTCAGAGCTGTACCTTCTGATTAGATCACAAATAATCTCCGAACTTCTGATAATTCTCAGGATCTCAGCGGTTGACACCGGCGGCTAAACTTTTCTGTTCAAAAAGTTATGTGGAGATTCCAACAGATATGATCTTCAAATATTACACTCCTCAAATGAGTAACCGTTGCATCTCTGATCTTCCTCAGCATCTGCAGAAGCTTGCCTATTGACTGGAAACACCTTAAAAATAAAGTTTTGATTTGGAGTTTGTCTTATAATATTTACAAATATATTACAGCTTCGGGTACTTACATGTTTTTACTTTACAACTGTAAACAAAAGGCACAAACATGTCTCAAATAACATAATAGGGACTTTATGCAATCAAAATGAAATGTGTATGTTAGAAGAAATGAAAATGGCTTGCGAAGTAAGGTTAATTTTGCAAAGTACAGCGCACAGCTATAGGAAGCAAGTCGCCGGAATTTTGAATCTGACCAATCAGACAACGTCAGTTGTGAATAAGCCGCCATTTCTTAAGGGTGCAACATGGTTGTCATATTGTGCACCCACAACACTGCTTTGTTTCTCATTGGCTCATGAGTTTCACCCCTTTGCACAGCGGCATAAAGAATCCCTCCGGAAATTTAAAACTGACCAATCAGACAATGTCAGTTGTGTATAAGCCGCCATTTTTTGAAGGTGCGACATGGGGTTTGTCCGTTTGAAGCGTTCCAACACAAACCTATGACGGTTCATGGGACGCTTGATACACTGTTCCAACAGATCTCCGACAGTTCAACGAACGGTCTTTGACCCGTCAAAACCGTACCTGGTCCGTAACGAGGACAGTCAGTGTATATGTTTTGTGGAGGATAGTGAGTACACACATGCGCATTAAATAGAAATTAGAATGTTCAAATTTGAAGGTTATAAGCATAAGGAATGTTGTTTTGCCATGGAGAATCAAAATATCCTATCTTATGGTAAGTTTGACGACTATGGGGTTGGGACGTATGGAGCTAACTGCCTTCTGTTTACAGAACTAAACGAGTTTCTTGTTATGCTAAATACAAGTGCTCTGCAGAGCGAGAGTACCACGACACGAGCACCAAAATTTTCATTGAAGTTTAAGGAACCTTTAAAAGGTTCCTTCGACGTCAAAAATTCAAAGATGATGTGGTGGAAAATATCACAGGCTTTACTAGACTATAATATTAAGGTAACGCCAAACAATTACATGAATAGATGAAGGGTACTGGAGCGGAACTATAAAAAATATGTTGATAACCAAAGGCAAACAGGTAAGCGAACTGCTAAAGCTGAGAACTAATTGAAATTGCTTTTTAATTATAAATCCAATGAGGTATACCATAGTTAGATGTAAAAGCTAAAGCAACTTTGCATATGTTTGGCAGGATCTAATTTAATTTTTTCCTATAATTTTAGGTACGGGAAGAACATTTTTTTAGTATAAGCAAGAAATGGAGGAGGTATTTCTTAAGAAAAAAAAATATCCGTCCTGAATTGTTGCTAGCAAGTGATCAAATAGATACTCAAATAAATATGAACAGTGATAATGCTATTACTACAGCTGCACCAGATGTATCCACCATCTAAAAGCAGCGACACCACAGAAGAAAAGTCAGATAATTTGAAAAACAGAAGGTATTATGGTTAAAATAAGAAGTAACCACAAAACGTATTATGAGGAAAAACTGCAAATAGAAAACTTAAAATTAGAAGAAAAGAAAGAAAAGAACCAACTGATTGAGGAATGAAACAATATGCTCTAAGAGAAGCAGTGTAACTGTCACCAAACAAGCTCCTAGCTTTACTGTATTTTGCCATTAAAGTTAAGTCATAGATTATAAGTTTTGTTGTGTTCAGTATTGAAATATTAATTTTATATCGTTATGTTCATATTTGATTTATGTTATTGCAAAAAGTTCAAACAAATGGGGATGCACTCTTTTTCCAGTACTCTTCAGGACCTTGTAGAGGAGGGTCTTAACCTTAATTAGATACTCAACCTTAATTAGACACTCAACAGTTTTGAAAATATTTTGATGATGTTCAAGTTGACCATTATATATATATATATATATATATATATATATATATATATATATATATAGGGTGACTTCGAAGTTGAGTCATTTATTTTAACAGTGAGTAGATCTGATCAAAAGAAATGTTTTTTTCCTTTACCATTTTTCTGTTAAAATTAAAGTAACAAAGTTATAGCCCTTTGGAAGTTTGAGTACCGCCCTGTCTCAATAATGATATTATGTTCTCGTGTTTGGCAACAACAGATATAATCCGCCTTATCCGTTCATCGCATCGGAAACAAAAAAGCGAAAGAATTTGGAACGATCTTTTTACAATTATTTTCTTCAGTTGTATACAGTCAGTATCAGTCGGTAGTCGGTAACGCGTAAGTGAATAATCGTGTCTGTTGCGAGGCTCAAATCAAAAATGGCACATGTTTACGAAAATGCTGAACTTGTGGACATGGTTCTTATTTACGGGAGTCTTTACAAAATGCTGCCGCGGCATCACGGATCTATGCGGATCGGTTTCCCAATCGAGTGCAACCAACCCCTCGTGCCTTTGTTAATGTAGTGCAAAGAGCTCGTGAATCAGGTGACTTAAGACCTCACAGAGGAGATCATGCCGGTGCTCCAAGACCACACGATCAAATAGAACTAGAAGAACAAATTTTAGAATTAGTAAGTGATGATCCAACAGTAAGCACCCGACAAATTTCAACTCAATTGGCGATTAGTCAGTATAAAACTTGGAAAACTCTACGTGAAAATCAGTTCTATCCGTTTCACATACAAAAAGTGCAGGCCTTACAACCGGAAGATCATGAACAAAGGGTTGACTTTTGCAATTGGCTTTTAAATAAACATCAAAATGATGACAATTTTTTAAATCAAATTTTAGTGAGTGATGAAGCCCTCTTTACTAGAAACGGAATTATTAATTCACGTAATTCTCACGTTTGGGCTATTGAAAATCCCCATGAAATAAGGGAAACCAATTTTCAACAGCGATTTGAACCAATCAACCTGTGGGCGGGAATTGTTAATGGAATTTTAGTGGGGCCTTTTGAATTACCAAATCGCTTAACTGGTGAAAATTATTTTGATTTCTTGCAACACAATTTGCCTGGTTTACTGGAAGATGTGCCTTTAAATATTAGACAAAACATGTGGTTTTTACAAGATGGGGCACCACCCCATTATGCAAGAAATGTTCGTGAATTTTTAAATAGACAATTTAATAATCGTTGGATCGGCCGTGGCGGTTTTGTACCTTGGCCGCCAAGGTCTCCGGACTTAAATCCTTTAGACTTTTGTTTGTGGGGTTGGCTAAAAACTCTAGTGTATAAAACACCGGTTAATACACGCGAAGATTTACGTGCTCGAATTGAGGAAATGAGTACAGTGATCAGAAATCAACCAGTGATTTTATTGTGTGCTTGTAAAGAGACATGGCTAAGACGCGCCCAGCTGTGCGTCGAGCAAAACGGAAATCATTTCGAACAGTTTTTGTGACATGCTTTTGGGCGCACAGGTCCGCACTGAAATACTTGTCGGGAGGATACTTTATAAAACAAGGTAACATTTTTTTTTTAATTTTTTTTTATTTTTACACACATATTTTGGTTTATCTTCCTTCTACAATCATTATCTGAAAATTAATGACTCAACTTCAAAGTCACCCTGTATATTCATTAATATTTTATGCAACATTAAGACTGATATTTTACATGTTAAATATATGGAAATATATTTTTTAGATTTTCTTACTTTTCTTTTTATTTAAATTCTTAGTGCTCCTTTATTATTTGTTATTAACGCCACAATGAAAAAGAAATTAATTCGCATTACTATTTCATTGACATGTATTTTGACAATTTATTTTCAGTTATTAGTTAATAAGGAGATCACATATTGCATTGTCAGGACCATCCATATACTGGATACCTTCTGCTACAGCTCTTGATTCATACACATAGTCATATAATGCAACTCTATTTATTAGATTCTAAACACTACAAATACATTTGTGATTTGGGGGTAGACTGCAATAAAAGACAATCCATAAACATAAAACAAGAGAAATGTACATGTATAGATTTTACAAAGCAGTAATGGATACTTTCATCTCATTATGCATTTGAGTTTCTTTAAAATTAACACAAACTATTTCATTTATATTATACAAGGTGTTACAAAATGCAGTGACAGACATTAAACGTCAGGTAAAATATTGTAAAATATAAACAAAAGTTCACATAACTATGGACCCAGTCATGCTCTATTCATATGTATGCATGTTATATTCCATCATCACCCTGTATTTTATATAATATTATAATTATTACCTTATTACCTGTTACTTTTATTTCTTGCTAGCATTGTCGCTACGCTATGGAATCTTATCTCGCGCCTTGAAGTTCACATCCATGTGTGAGGAAATCTTGTCACTTCTTGTCGAACCGTCCTGTTTTACGCATCGTCGTGACAAGGTTTCACAAAAGTCCTTTTGTACCGTTAATCGAAATAAAGTTTTTTTAAAAACAAGTATTTCGGTAGCAGTAATTTAACTGGTGGCTCAACCGGGATACCTCAGCGTGTCGCAAAACGTGCACCTTCGGCGTCCGAATTCGAGGCAATCGAGCAGAGTATCGGCCAGCTGAAATCACCAGTCATAGACACGCGAACTTTCAAGTTCTTAGAGGGATCCACAGCCAGCAACAACAGAGTGAAGGTACTAAGGACCAGCAGCATTGGGCGTCGGCCCTAAGTTCCAAAACTCCCAAAAACCTTGATAATAGAAGTGGTTCATCTAGGAGGGTGTGCTGCATCTTCAGCGGCACAACCAGTCTATCGTAGAAACTAGTGAAGCCGAAGAAAGAAGAAAAGGTAGAAGACGAACGTTTTTCGAACGTTTCCCATGAATCTTTGGTGTGTGGTCGTGTTACTGTAAGTTTTTGAACATTTTTGCTGTTAATCATTGTTTTTTGCATACACATTTCCTAGTGGTGATATTTCATCGAACATCTCTGGAATAATTATATTTGTCTCGCGAATATTTGTAAATATTTTTGATTTCTTAGATCTTTTAAATTTCTGCGATACTGGTTATTGAAGTTTTGGTACATCCTGAGATTTTTATGCCTCCTTATTATTCCGATAGTGAATCAGATTGTTCTGACTCTGACAGGCACCGAAACCGTTCACGTAAATTAACAATCATGACTTCAGAAATTACAAGTCTAGAGTTGTCTCTTGCGAAAGATATTGTTCCTGATTATTTTGGCGGTAGTAAAGATCTTTTGGATTTTGTCACGAAGGCAGACCAATTTATAGAATTGCTGAAAAAGCCGGATCCAAATTGTGTGTTCAATAAATTGCTTTTTCATAATGTTATCGCAAAAATCAAAGGCGATGCTAGAGATTTATTGAATAACAGTTCCTGGGTTACTTGGAAGGATGTCAAAGATATTCTTGTTAATAGATTCGGTGATAAAAGAAATGAATCTTGTTTAGCTTACTAGCTTTCTCGTCAGCATCAGAATAACAAAGAATCTTATCAACAGTATTACGATCGAATAAACGAACAATTGCAAAAAATGTTGCAACAGGTAAAATTAAATTCGCCTCCTGAACTATTTCAGATAAAATCAGAAATGTACTGTGATCAGGCTTTAAAACGCTTCATTTTTGGATTGAAGGATCAGTATGGTAATATTTTTGCGCACTCACACGTGAATAGTTTGCCAGACGCTTTGCGTAAAATTCAAGAAATGGAAAACTTTTGGTATGAGCGATCTTTGACCAATTTCATGAGAGATAAAGACGAACCCCAACGCAAAAATAGTCAGTTTTCCAAACCAGTACCAAATCAGAGGGGAAATAATTTGAATAATAGCTTCCAAAATCAGTTTAGGCCACAATTCCAATTGTCACCACCCAGAGTTGGTCCACTCAGACCAAACAATTTAACTCCTCGGCCGCAACTAAGTCAGCCACAGTTAATTCCAAATCGTTTTCCAAATTCAAATCTAGGAATACCCAACCTAATAAGCCAACACCTATGTCCGTCGATGGTAGTAATTATCGCCCAAATAATTCTATAAGACAGCCGTATCGCCCCAACTTTTTTCAACAAACAAGCCGTCCAAATGTGATTGTGGAAGAGCTCCATAATCAGGAGACTGATGGCTCTGAATTTCCAGATCAATACGTTAACTATTTTTTTTTCTGAAGCCCCGTACGTTGATCAGCAAGACTTTGATTACTTGAAAAGTGAGGTAGCTACTTTTGCAAAATGATAGTGCCCAGGTTGGAAATTTTCCAATACCAGCCTCGGAACCGAATCAGTCGACTTAAATGACATTTACAAGCTTTCGAAGCTCCCCTATATAGTTCTTCCGAAGTTAGGCCTTAAAATATTGGTGGACACGGGAGCTACGTCAAACATTATGACCTCCGACATTGCAGATACCTATTTTTCTGAATTTCAACTTGGACAAAATTTTGAAGTAAAATCGCTAAATAAGATTTCTCGTGGTTCAAAAAATGTTCTATACCCAATCCTGAATGAATTTGGCATTAATAAAGTCCTAAGTTTCAAGGTAGTCGATTGGCACGACAAGTTTGATCTGTTGCTAGGGACAGATGATCTTCAGAAATTAGGTGCAAAAATTGACTATACCAATCAAACTGTTCAGTTAAAAAATCGATGTATTCCATTGGTTATCGAAAGGACTACACCAATCAAACCGACTCGCCTTGAATATGTCAATCATATTACTATACCAGTCAAAATTGAGAATGGTCCCGTAGTTGTTCCGGAATTTGAAATTAATGTAATCATATTTCCTGATTGCATAGCTACGGCTCGCGATTTCCACGTCACCATACCTATTCCTGTAGAACACTCTACCCCGGAAGAGATATGTTGCATAGAGCCCATGGATGTAGATCCTTTGCTTGAATACAACACTAAAAAATCTGATATCCAAGAAAATGATTTCTATATAACTCAATTAATACGTACCGATCATCTCTCTCCGGATGAAAAGCCAAGGATCCTCGAACTTTGCCAAAAATATAAAACAATATTTCACTTCGAGGGTACAGACTTGACCTGTACTCATCACGTTAAGCACAAGATTCGAACAGCCGTTGACATACCGATTTATCAGAAACCGTTTAGGTAACCCCCTGTTCTCCAGGAAGAAATTAATTTGCAAGTACAAAAATTGATCGATAACAAAATTGTGAGGCCAATTATTAGTCCTTACTCCTCTCAGGTATGGATCGTCCCGAAGCGCTTAGACGCATCCGGTCAGCGTAAATTTCGTCTTGTTATCGATTATAGGAAATTAAATTTCAAAACTATAGAGGACAAATACCCATTGCCCAGAATTGACGAAATTCTGGACAACGTTGGCAAATGCTCATTTTTTTCGACAATCGACCTCTCCCAAGGATTTCATCAAATTGCGATGGATCCTGAATCTATTGAGAAAACAGCCTCGAATATGTCCGGATGCCTTTTGGCTTTGAAATGCTCCGGCGACATTTCAGCGCTTAATGGATGACGTTCTTCGTGACTAGTTGTATAAAAGTTGTATTGTCTACATGGACGATATTTTGGTATATTCCAAATCATTAGAACAGCACATTCACCACTTAGAATTCGTATTTAAAAAATTGAAAACCTATAATCTAAAGGTACAGCTAGATAAAACGGAATTTCTCCGCAAAGAGGTACCGTTCTTAGGACACGTTATCACCGAACAAGGAATAAAACCCAATCCAGACAAAATAAAAGCAATCGTGGAATTTCCTATTCCAAAGACCACAAAACAAATTAAAGGGTTCTTAGGTCTCACCGGATTCTATCGAAAATTAATCAAAGATTATTCTCGCATCGCGCAACCAATGACTAGAATGTTGAAGAAGGGTGCCATATTAGACACCACGAATAGGGAATATATTCAGGCATTTGAAAAATTAAAAGACTTAGTCACAAATTCGCCAGTTTTAATTTACCCTGATTTTTCGCAACCTGTCAAACTGACAACCGATAGTAGTAGCGTAGCTATTGGTTCTGTCCTTTCCCAGAAGGACCGCCCCGTGAGTTATGTTGCCGTCATTTAGCACTTTATTAATTGATATAATAATTGCATTGTATTCCTTTTTACTAGCTCATCACTTTTGGTTTATATTAACGATTGTATCTTAATTATGAGTCAGTTATTAAACCTCAGCCACAGCGAACACACACACTGTAATTCTGGTTCGGTCCATGTAAACTACTGTTGGAATCAAATAAAGTTTTTTTAAAAACGAAGTTTGAAGTTCCGACTACATAATTGGCGCAGCCCGCAGTAGGATTCCCAAAAGGATTTTCGCCGGTTAGCCCTTGAGTCCGAACTCTTAATTGGGAATCACTAACCTCCGTGACGAGCCGGTACGACTGAAGAAATAAGAAAGAATTTGGGCCACAAGTGCCCTTTGTCCTGTTGAAGTCGACGTCCACCTGAGGAACCTAGGCCAAGAACGAGATGAAGTACTGGACCTATCAGTAAGTGCTCATTGTATCCTTATGTTTTCATGAGTGACTCACCCCGACCTGTACATCCTTTCGAAGGTGATAGTGCAGATAGTGCTAATCGCATAGCAAGCTTAGAATTAGGAAGTAGAGAAATAAGACAAGCAAACGAAGCTATAGAAAAGATAATAATGACGACCCCCAGTAGAAATAGTGCCCCCCAGTTCGACATAAAATTACTCAAAATTGTCCCAGAATTTGATGGGAATCCCCGTAGACTATATAGATATTTAGAAATAAGCACACATTTATTAAATAACTATTGGAACACTGACGATACAGGATGTGTCCAAAACAAAATACTGTTGCATGGCATTTTCTCAAAATTGACTGGTGCTGCAGAGCAAGTATTTTCTCTTAGCGGTTTCACAGACTGGAACAGCATCAAAAATTTGCTAATTGCTCATTTTGGTGATCAAAGAAACGAGAGTAGTCTTATCTCAGATATGACTGCCCTTAGACAAAATTCTAATGAAAGCTCTTTACAGTTTTATTCTAGAGTTGTAACCATGCTGAATCATTTACGTAACTATATAAATATTCATGAAACAGTTGATGCTATTAAAACAAGTAAAAAGGCACTGTATGATAGTCATGCATTGCATACACTTTTAGTAGGTTTAAAGGAGCCACAAAGTTCCATGATTCAGTCGATGAAACCTAAAAATTTGGCAGCAGCTCAAGCTTATATTTTAGAAGATAATAACATTAGATATTTACAAAAGGCTGGTGCACATTCAAATTTCAATAAGCCACCTCAGCCTGCCCTTCCATCCAAACCACATTTTCAAAATTTGTTTAAGCCTCAAATGCAGCCTATGAATCAATTTAGGCCTCAGCAAAATTTCAATTATCAGCCTCAATTCCCAAGAGAGGACCAGTTCCGATTCAACCTAGACAAAATCCTCTTCCACAAAAATTTCCAACAAAGGCACAAGTTTTTGGCAATAGACCTAATGTTAATGTTTGGCGTAATCCGCCTAATCAAGGACCTTCCTACAGGCCTACTCCTATGAGTGGTGTTAGTAGCATCAATAGAAATAAGAATTTCCAAAATAATTATTTTAGGCCTTCTGGCCCAAGGAACTTTGCTTCTCAAGAATTACATAACGTTGAGAGTGATCCTTATGATCAAAATTTTGTAAACAACCCTTACGATGACTATTACTCGGAATATTGTCAGGATAGTGAAAATCAGTATGACTGTTCTGATCTATATTACGAAAACGCTGATGAGACACAAAATGATGTTTCTGAAACTGGTCAAAAGCCTGATGAAGAAATAAAAAACAAAATTTTCAGATGGCCGTGCCCATGATAGACGAGACATAATATACTTAAACACGATTTATGACAAAACAGAGTTACCTTATATTGAAATTAAAAATCCGCCTTTAAAGCTTCTTATTGATACTGGTGCAACGAAATCATTTTTAAATCCTAATCTTGCACATTTGCATTTTCCAAAATGTATTTATAAAGACCCATTCGAAGTAACTTCAGTTTTTCAGCATTCGAAGAGAGACTATTGTGCTAAAATTCCTGCCTTCTCAGAACTCAATGTTAGTGAGCCTATAAAATTTCATTTGTTCAAATTTCACAAGTATGTTGATGGTCTGATTGGTTTAGATATATTGAAATTTCTAAATTCACATATTGACCTTAGAAATTCTATTTTGCATACCAAAAACGCCAAAATTCCAATCAAATTTCATGATTTGAAAAATCGTTTGTTATTTTTCATAGAAATTGAGCCCTACACGGTGGCCCAAGCCAAAATTCCTGTTGATACTTATAATGGAGAAATTTTGATTCCAAATTCCAAAATGAGAGATTGTGTAATCAAGGAAACGCTTACTCATGCTATAAACGGTTATGCCCTAGTTGACCTAGAAAATCCTGGTAACATTTATCAAGAAATTTCCTTGTATGAGCCTATTGTTTCATTTCCGTTCCACGCAAACAATTACGCTTTATTCCACGCTATCATTAAACCAGCAGAATCAGCTTCGCCGTTGTGACATGATATCAATAAACTGATACGAACATCTCATCTCAATAATGAAGAAAAAACTCATATTCAAAAATTGTGTCAAACCTACTCCGACGTATTCTATTACGAGGGTGATGCGTTAACTTTCATAAATCAAATTCCTGTTCATACAAAATCGTATCGTTATCCACACATGCTCAAAAACGAAATGCAAAGCCAAATTAGATCCCTTCTAGATTAGAATATTATTCGACATAGTAGTTCAGCTTGGAATTCTCCAATTTTTCTCATTCCCAAAAAACCTGATGCTAGTGGTAAAAAGAAATGGCGTATGGTGGTTGACTACCGAAAGGTTAACGAAAAGACCATAGATGATCGCTACCCCATTCCATGTATTTCTGACATTTTAGACAAATTAGGTCGTTGTAATTATTTCACAACTTCGGATTTAGCTAGCGGTTTCCACCAGATTGAAATAGCCCCGGAAGATATTCAAAAAACAGCATTTAGTGTTGATGGAGGTCATTACGAATACCTTCGTATGAGTTTTGGTCTTAAAGGAGCACCAAGCACATTTCAGCGTGTCATGGACAATGTCTTGCGATGACTAGATAACACTATGGTGTATATGGATGACATAATTTATTCTACTTCTTTACAAGAACATATTGTATCATTGAAAAAGGTTTTCCAAAGATTAAGGGAGACAAACCTCAAAGTTCAGTTAGACAAATCCGAATTTTTGAAAAAGGAAGCAGCCTTTCTTGGTCACATTGTCACATCGCAAGGAGTAAAACCAAACCCCGACAAAATTCAAGCCATTCTCAAATATCCATTGCCCAGAACCACCCGCGAAATTAAACAGTTTTTAGGTTTGATTGGTTATTATCGTAAGTTCATTAAGTACAGACAGACGATGAAAGCCCCATTCAAGAAATTAACCCTGTAGAAAAACCTATCAATGTTTTCAAGTACCAAATTTTTGTTAAAAAAACTATTATGCCCAGAAAACTCACACTTCAAACCTTATCGGATCTGAAGAAATTCTTGTACACATTGTATATTGTTAATGGTGATTTAACTCCTATTATACACTTTCTGAAAGACTACGGTGTACCAAAAAGTACTTATGCATTTTATTTTGAAGATAATCATGACGACGAAATGTATAAAAATCTCGCGAACCTTGTATCTAATACATTCAAAAATTTTGCGTTCAAATTAGTTAAGTGCAGTAAAAAGCTTGAAAATATTACTGACGTTTTGAGACAAGAGGAAATCATGAGGTATAATCACGAAACCAAAACTAATCACAGAGGAATCATTGAGACTGTAAACCAAATTAAACGAAAATATTATTGGCCCCACATTGATGATGACGTGAAGTTATACGTCAATACTTGCGATATTTGCCAGCAAGGCAAATATGAAAGACATCCACCTAGAATTGAATTTGAGATTACCCCGACAGCTAAAATGCCATTCCAAATTGTTCACTTAGATGTATATCAAGCTAACAATAAGAAATTTTTAACAATAATTGACAATTTTTCAAAATATGCGCAAGCCTTCCCAATCAAAGCAGCTGATGCTATCTCTGTTGTAGACAATTTAATCAAATTCATGGTTTGGCTATTAAAATTGTTACAGATTCTGGTACTGAGTTCAACAACGCCTTAATAAAAGAGTTTGCAAAACTCCATAAGATAAAGCTACATTTTACAACTTCCAAACATTCAAATAGTAATTCACCTATTGAACGATTCCACTCCACTATAACTGAACATTTAAGAGCTCTTGCATTGCAATTTCCAAAAACGGATGTTAATTCTTTGATGCCCTATGCAATCCTTGGCTACGATCAGTCCATACATTCAGTGACGAAACGAAAACCAATTGAAATTATTAACGGATATTTAGACGTTAGAGATCCTTTTGATCTAGACGTTGATCGAGAATTAATGAACAATTACCTTCAAGAACACAAGAATAGGACAAAATTAATTTATAGCCTATCTATGACATGTCGAAAACCCAAAAGGAAAAGGTTGTTCGAAAAGCTAATAAAGATCGTGAGAAACCGACCGACTATTCTAGAGAAAAAGTAGCGTACCGACGTGACGCGAAGTCTCGAGGTAAAAAGCTGAAACCACCCTATATAAAAGAACAGATTTTGACTGACAAAGGTTTAAAACTAAAAACTAATAGAAATATTTATCATAAAAGTATTTTCAAAAAGCCCAAAAAGAAAGTAACTCAAAATTTGTTACAGGATGATACTTCTTCTGATAGTGCATCTGACACATCAGTTCACGATGAAGGTCACCAACCTTAAAACAAATCCTGGTATACTACCCTTCAGATTAGGTGATGCTAAAGTAAAAATAGGAACACATACATTTTTACACTATGTAGATTTTGAGCCGATAATTAAGGAAGTAAATTCGCGAAGTACAGTATTTCAAGAAATCAAGGACCAAACAGAAAAGAATACATATAATTTAGGATTCATTCCAGATACACATTTGGCAGATATAAAACAGCATATAGTTTACTCGATGTCAAATTTGAAAAACAAAATAAAGTCCATATATCCATGCTGGAAAAAGCAATATCGCCCAAAACGAGGTTTAATAAATTGTTTAGGACCAATTATCAAAATGATTTCAGGGAACTTAGATGATGACGATGCTAAAAAATATGACCAGGCTATTGAACAATTACAGAAAAATCAGAATCACGTAATTAAGACAGTTAATCAGCAAATTTCCTTGACCCACGAGGTTCTCAAAAAGACAATAAGACAATTTAGCCTTATGGTTTACAATCAAGCTGTAATAGAACAAACCTTGGTAGAGATGCAAAGGAACAATACATACTATTTTACTATTTTGGATACACTATTACAAATAAAGTTCAATTTAGATACACTGCTCTCTATAACTAGTAATTTGGAAAATGCCATCGCATTTGCCAAAATTGGGTCATTGCACCACAGTATTATACAGTATTATTTCGATAGATGAATTAAAGTCAATATTCCAAATATTAGTCAAAAATCATAATAAAGCTCAGTTGGTGTATTCAGACATCAAAGATATTTATAAGCTTTACGACATAATTTCAGTAGAAGCATATTTTTCTCAAAATCGATTAGTTTTTGCCTTACATGTTCCGCTTTTGCACGTAGACAAATTTAAGCATTATCATCTTTATTCCATTCCTACTGTTAACCTAACTACCATTATTCCCAAAAATTCCTATTTCACAATGGGTACCAAAATGTACCAATATGATGCTGTACCATTTCAAAAGATAGAAGATATTTTTATTTGCCACGAAAACAAATTGGTCCAAGTGGCAGAAGAAGAAGACGATTGTCTATTTGTTATTTGACAAGTAAACAAAAAGCAGCCAAATCCCCGTAACTCTTAAAATGGCCTTAATTGAAGAAGTTTCAGAGTCCAAATACATTGCCATTTTCCCGAAACAGTGAAGCACCCCTACAAATGGAGTCTACCCCTGTATGCACTTATGTTAATTGGAATTTCATGCATTTTCGTGAAAAATTATTACCAGAGAAGCAGAGGATCAAGAAGAAGCCAACATTTAGAAGAAATCGAAATGCAACCCCAGAGGCACGAAGTTTTGTTTGTGCCCTCCAAAACTTCATCTTAAGGGTGGAGGAGTTATGTTGCCGTCATTTAGCACTTTATTAATTGATATAATAATTGCATTGTGTTACTTTTTACTAGCTCATCACTTTTGGTTTATATTAACGATTGTATCTTAATTATGAGTTAGTCATTCAACCTCAGTCACAGCGAACACACACACTGTAATTCCGGTTCGGTCCATGTAAACTACTGTTGGCATCAAATAAAGTTTTTTTAAAAACGAAGTTTGAAGTTCCGACTACATAATTCGTGGCATTCTATTCTCGTACGTTAAATAATGCCGAAAGGAACTATAGCGCAACGGAGAGGGAACTGCTTGCAATCGTAGATTCTGTAAAACATTTTCGCCCTTATCTGTATGGAAAAAATTGTAATTGAAACAGATTGTAAACCGCTGACTTGGCTTTTTAATCTGAAAGATCCGGTATCCAGGCTAGCACGCTGGGAGGTCCGCCTCGAAGAATATGAGTATGATATACTTTATAAAAAGGGTGAAGAAAATTGCGTCGCTGATGCCTTATCAAGGGCAGAACTTAACGCCGTGGATGACCAATTACCCTGTACATCTAAGGAAAATCCTGAATACCTTCAGATTCCTTCAGTAAGAGCATGTCTTGAGAATAGGCGTGAAACTAACCAAACTTCTATACAAGGGGAAGTAGAACACTCTGATCAGTCATCTTCATACAATCCTTCTAGATCGGGAACGATGAATAATAATAATTACGAACACCCTATTAATGTACTTCCTTTTTCAGAAAACCCACTGAATTATTTTAAATGTCAATTTGAGTTCAAAATTTTGGATAATTATAAAGTTACCAGAAAGGAGATCTTCAAAAATAAATACAGATTATATGTGATGCTTTCGCCCGATAGTTTACATTCTCAGATATCACAAACACTTATCGAGTATGTCGATCCAAAAAATACATATGGTATCTTCTGCCATAATGAACCCTTGAAACCGATTATCACATAATTGGTACGCTCCCTGTTTGACCCCGAGGTTCATCTAATTTTTACAAATAAACTACTTTTAGATATCACCGACGACGGGGAACAAACAAGATTAGTCCAAGAATATCACTCAAAAAATCGTAACGGAATTCAAGAAACACTAAAGACGTTTCAACTAAGGTACTATTGGCCCAACATGAAAAATTCTATAAACGCATTAACCCGTAACCACAGAGGTGACATTCCACTCACACTCTACCAGACGTGACGTCTCTCAGACGGCAATGCTATTTTATCAAAAATTGGCATTGTATATTTTTTAATCACTTTATTCGGAAATTGGTTATTATTCTAGGTCTACTGAGCACAAAATAAAAGTATTCAAATGGATAAATACTAAAACGTTTGTTTGCAGGAAAATAGTTTCTGATTATTGAAGCAACAATTTTGGATTTTGGCACATAATATATTTTGCCTCAAAGTATTCCAAACATACTAAAAAACAGTGTTTATTTAATTTGATTTATAAAATATGAATACAACTCATTCAGAAAATCCTAAAGGTAACATAAACAAATTTAGCATAAAAAAAATTGCAAGGCATAGATTTACTTATTTTTTATACAGCACAATCTCTGCAAATTTTTCTTGTGCATTCCAAACATACTGACCGCTTGCACATAATACAAAAATAGGCCGTTCTTCTTTTTTTGTTAGAGGGACACATTTTGCAGGTTTTTCTCACGGCTAATTTCTCCTCTTCACCAACTTTAATTTCTTCTTTTGTCTGGAGGATGCGCCCTATGTTCATGCGTACTTCTCGAGAAATACGTGGGTTGCCGAAACGACGTTTCAGCTCCGGCGTTATCAACTGCATTGCCAATTGTTTGATCAAGTTATATCGCGAAATCTCCGTGTTATCTCGAAAAGATGTTTGGAGGATATAGGCATTCACTGATGCAATATCAACCATCCTATAAAATATGGTCATAGGCCAGCGACGAGTCCTCCTGCTACATGAGTAAACGGTACATTTTTCATCGAGTGCGTCAACTCCTCCTTTTGTCAAATTATAGTGGGCTATTCCTGGCTTCCCTGTTTTAGGATCCGTAGACTCATTATGGTGCATCGATGAAATCAGCACCACAGCTTTATTCTTTTTTTGAGTATAAGGGCGTATGCACATAGAAAGCTGGCTACCGGCGCCGATCTACCAGCGCTTATCGGCGCTGGTCTGTTCCGGCAACCTCTACATAAAGCAAGCGGGTTTAAGCAGAAGCTCGCTGGCGTCTCTCTGTCTATGCTTTGTGTCTCTCTGAGCAGCGAGCAAAATGTGGAGCTCCTCAGATGAAGATATCTTTCTATTAGAAAATGTGTTTCTCAAAATGCGCAAACAAAGTGTACACCCCATAAATAGAAAAAGAAAAATTTACGGAGAATATCATCATTTATTTCAAGACATTAAAGCAGACAAACAAAGATTTTATAGATATACAAGAATGACTCCAGATACATTTTACTACATTTTGGATAAAGTAGAACATCGATTGATAAAAAACTGGTGTAATTGGCATCAACAACCTATTCTCCCAGAAGAAAGACTTGTTGTTACCATTCGGTACGTATCAAACATTTTTAATTTAATTATCAGGGTATTCTGATAGGCCCTCAGCGAAAGACTGTAAATATGTGCTTATTGGCGCATGGAATGCTTTTGTTACAGATTGAGTTGCGTGTGATTCTGGTGTGTGAGGTGTGATTGGCGGTGAGTAGAATGATTGTGCTTCCGGTTGAGTTGCTTGTAATTCTGGTGTATGGCGTGGGATTGGTGTTGAGTGGAATGGCTGTGCTGCTGATTGGGTTGTGTATGGTTCTGGTGTCTGACGTGTAGACTGAATGCATGTGGTTCCGTAGAGCAGCTAGAGAGAGTTGAAGGTGAGAGTCGCGGGAACTGGGACTGGTATGCATAAATGTCAACTGTTCTTTGAATATCATTTCTAAACGAAAGCAACCGCTCTTGTGGAATTTTACGGATATGAGGCAAAAGACTTTTCAGAAACAGTAGATGTTCATCGTCTTCAAGTTTTCTCGCTTTTTGTTCCAGGTATTCCAACTTTTTTCTTTCAATATCTAGCATACTTTGATTGAATGGGTTGGTTGTTTTTGTTTTGCTACGTGGAACTGAATTGGTGTCATTACTGTTTTCTTCTAGTGCATGATGTGTACTCGTATCATTGTCTTTACTGTCGTCGGAATTATTAGTCTGTTCTACAGATCTGCTAGATGAAGCACGTTTCAACGATTTGGTTAAATTTCCTGAAGAATTTCTTGCTTTGACAATATCTTTCAGGAACATTAGGGAATAATAATATGGCCATTTCGGCTCATACGAAGTCGAAGCTTCATCTCCAGATCGAGGAGCAGGAACTTTCCCATATTCAGTCGCGAACTGATCCCTTAAATATTTCCATTTCTTCCTCAGTTTGTTTTCTGGAAAAAAACAGTCGTATTATTTCTTACAGGTATCTGGCAACAGGGGCAACATTTGCACATTTGGCTTCTGAATTTAGAATGGGTCTTTCCACAATAAAGGATATTATAGAAGAAACAACGAATGTATTGTGGGATGAATTACATCCAGTACACATGCCCATACCTACAAAGGAGGCTTTTCGTGCAATAGCAAATGACTTCAACAATATTTGGAATTTTCCAAATGTTTTAGGGGCAATCGACGGAAAGCATGTGCGCATACTCTGTCCAGATGGATCAGGGTCCATGTTTTACAATTACAAAAAATATTTTTCTGTCGTGTTACAAGCAGTCGCAGATGCAAACTATAAATTTATAACAATTGATATCGGCGGGTTTGGTAAACAAAGCGACGGTGGAACATTCAAGGCTTCAGAACTATACCAACTTTTAAGTACTGGGCAGATGGATATTCCAGAAGCAGAATATTTACCAGGAACAAATGTGAAAACACCATATGTTTTTCTAGGTGATGAAGCGTATCCTCTGCTGAGATACCTACTAAAACCTTTCGGAGGCAGAAATTTGCCTTCAGAACAACGCAACTTTAATAAACGTCTATCAAGAGCTAGAAAAACTATAGAGTGTGCGTTTGGTATAGTAAATTCGAAATGGCGATTGCTTTCCAAATGTATTGAAACCAATATTGATGTAGCTGACCAAATCGTTAAGTGTATATGTGTTTTACATAACACTATCATTGATAAAGAAGGTATCAACCGTAACTTAACTCCTGTTCATTTAGTATGAAGAAGGTGGAATAACTCAGGGCACGACTCAAATGAGGCAATGGATATCAGAAATATTTACGTCAATTATTTTTTACATAACTCACTAGCTTACAATAATTAAGTGTTTATTGTTAATAAATTCAATAAGTAAATAAACTCACCGTCTACATCCATCTCGGCACTTATTTCCCTCCAGCATTTATCCACCACGTATCTGTTTGAATGCCTTTTGTCTCTTTTATCCCAAATAGGTGGTTTACTAAAAACTAACGAAATCAGTATATCAATATCCATATTATTAAACGCGGTGTTGTTCCCTTGAAAATTAAGCCGCAAATGGCAGTTTACCAGCGCTTACCGGCGCAGGTCGGAACCGGTCAAAACTTGTCAGCGCCGTTCGGCGCTTATCGGCGCTGTTTCGACACAAAGTATAGAAACTGCCTGCGCCGGCTGCCTGCGCGCACCGATTCCGATAAGCGCTGCTAGATCGGCGCAGGTAACCAGCTTTCTATGTGCATACGCCCTAAGACAGTAACGTCATATCTTTTGTGTAGCCATATATGGATGATCCGACCTGCCTACTTTTTTGAGGAAGAAATTGGACTGGTATCTCCTTCTTGTTTTTTTTCAGTGTCCCTACGTAGGTCAATGCCTACGTTTTTAGTAAAGTGACTGCT
Organism: Acanthoscelides obtectus; assembly: GCA_963669975.1. Taxonomy (NCBI): domain Eukaryota; kingdom Metazoa; phylum Arthropoda; class Insecta; order Coleoptera; family Chrysomelidae; genus Acanthoscelides; species Acanthoscelides obtectus. The sequence goes on along the minus strand of CAVLJG010000010.1, from coordinate 61,631,266 downwards.
TCTATTGAGGAGAACCAGTTATCAGCCGTTATATTTCTATTTGTACTATATAACGGCTTTGCGACGCGGATAATTGCTTGGGTTGGTTTGGAATTTTTTTTTTCATCAGATAGTAGAGAGTAGCCATCACTGTCTTTACCAGTATACACATACGCATTGAAAAGATATCCCGTTCTGGCATCAGTTAACGTCACGATTTTTAATCCATATTTGCATGGATTGTTTGGCATGTACATCTTGAATTTACAGCGCCCTCGGAAGGACACCAACATTTCATCAATACATGCACCAGTACCAATTGTATATACAGATTGGCAATTTTTGATGAAAATATAAAAAATTTCCGAAATCGCAGCTAGTGGATCTGTTTGTTTTCGTTCAGCACGGATTTTCCTATCAAACCGAAAACAAGCAAGAATCATTGCAAACCTATTTGAATTAAATATAGATCTAATGTCTTCATTATTGGATTTGAAAATATAAGTCATCAGAAGAATTCCTAGGAAGCTTTGCAATTCTATAATATCCATATCGCGAAGATCGCTGGTATCTTTCCTAAATTTTGTACGAAACTGTGCTAAACTTGCGTTTGCCCACTGCAAGATAATTTCTAAAATGTCGTTCGTGAATAACATATTCCACGTAGTCTTTGGATCGGATGCTGTCGCGGCTATATTTTTTAGTCCTGGGCATTTCAAGATGATATTATGTTTCAAGGTGAATTTGATACATCCGATTCACGTGTCATATCAATGCCCTCATTATAATTTATATCAATTTCAGTTTCACTATCATGCTGCTCGCTCAAAATGAAATCGCTGTCAGCCACGTCATCGTCCTTATCAGCAGAATTGCAGGAATCAACCTCCTCAAACCATTTTAAAACAGTTTCCTCGAAATTTGGGTCCGTATACTTCACTCGTTTTGAAGAACCAGGTAAATTTTTGTCTTCCATATCAAAAACCTAACAAAATAATCATAAATTATAAATATTCATCTTGTAAACAAAATTCCTCTTACACAGATCTGACGTCTTACAGACACCCGCCAACATAAAATCACTCGCAAAAAATGTAACACTGTATCTATCAACCGCAAACGAACACAGTCGGTTTAGCACTGAAATCCACGAAGGTACATAGCGTCTCATCCGCGTAGATAGGCGGAGGGGGAAGTACCCAAACAATTGAAAAGCTCAGGTGTCTCAGAGTAGTAGTCTGTAGTTACGGGTTAATCAATTCCTGCGAGACCTGCAATTTAGCTAAATACGATAGAAATCCTCACAAACCACCGTATGAAGGGCCGCTAATTGCAAAATACCCGTTCGAAATTATTCACGTTGATACTTTCAAAATTGATAGCAACAAGTTTTTCACTATTTTGGATTTATTTTCTAAATATGGGCAAGCCTATCATATTACTGATGAGAATTCAATAACTTTGTTATTATTCCTGTAAAAATAAGATGTGATAACAGAGCCGGATTCACAGCCAGAGCTTTCAAAGAATTCTGCGAGTTACATAAAATCAAAGTCCATTTTACCACTCCTGAGAATCCTTCATCTAATTCTCCCGTTGAGAGGTTCCACAGTACCCTTAAAGAAAAATTAAGTGCTTTAAGGCTTCAAAACCCGAAAACAGATATAAAGGAGCTCATGGTGACCGCGATTTTGAATTACAATCAAAGTGTCCATAGTTCAAAGATTTTTTCTCCCCACTCATCTATACTCCTTTCAACAGAACAAACGTAACAAATATCGAATTAAGTAGGGACGTATATGAACAATACAACCAAAAGCGTGTTGACGAGCTCAAAATATTATATCAGTCGGTAAGCGATAAATGTAAGGAAAAAGCTGAAAAGGTTCTCCGTAAGAGAAACGAAAATCGCACTGAACGACCGGAAATTCCAAAAGAGACTACGGTTTTTGTCGAGTCCAGACAAAGGACTACGAAAATCAACCCCAGACAGGTGAAATCCAAAGTTAGAAATCAGAAAGGCAAAACCTTGCGGTTACAGACTCTAAGCAAAATACCAGTTCGCACTAGAAGGAATTTGCGTCAGATTAAAAGAGTAAAAAAGGGTTTTTCTTCACATGGCAACCCTATGGCCGCAGAGTCTTCCGCTGAGGCTTCATCAAGTCCCAACCAATAAAGGTTTCTACCCGGGGGGGACGCAAAATTAATAAGCCATTATCATACGTTTATTTTTAGCCATAATCTCAGCTTAATAGCTGATGTTATTATGCAGTTAGAAGTTTGTTATAGTATTGTAGTAAACCGTTCTAATGAGATCAACCTCAAACCGGTACTAGAGGACCTATACAAAAATGTTAATAATGTAAAAATGGAATATTTAAAATTATCACTTTATCATTCACACAGTAGAAGGCGTTAACGGATTTGGCAGCATAATTAGGTATGTGACAGGAAATTTAGATCAAGATAACCTTACAGAAATTAACGATAAATTTCAATCATTAAAAGACAAGGAAAATGACCTTATAATAGCCATCAATAATCAAAAAGCATTCGCTCAGCTCATTTCACAAAAATTTGAGAACGATATGAAAGTCATTCAAAACAATGTACAATTGCTATCAGAAACTGTCAAGAAGTCAGTTTATGATTACGAATATGAAAGTTCGATTTTTAGACTATTTATTCCTTTACGAGAAATTTTAGATTATGTCAGACTGATCCAAGGCACAATATCCTTATCACAGAAACAGATGACAAATGTACCTAGTTTTAGTCTTAAGGAACTGACCCATGTTAAAAATTACCATTCTCATGTAAATAGCACTCTTATAATAGGTGAATTTGTTGTTGTATTGTTTGTGCTTGTGGTAAAATTAAAAAAAAAAAGTTCTGAAAGAGAAAAAATCATCTCGAAAGTCTATTGAGATCGATAAGAACGAGGACGTTCTAAGAGTTTAAGGGGGGAGGTGTTATATCCATCATCACCCTGTATTTTATATAATATTATAAGTATTACTAGTACTTGTATTTCTTGCTAGTATTGTCGCTACGCTATGGAATCTTATCTCGCGCCTTGAAGTTCACATGTTAACATCCTCTGTATCAGCATATTATATTTCTGCTACACCTTTAATTATCTACTTTACATTTATCAAAAAACCTGTGATTGAATAGATTTGATGCTCAAGTTTCTCCACAGTGTTTTGATGAATATAAAATAAACTGTGAAAGATGGAAAGCTACCATTTATCATAAAAATGGAGCATTTGTGGACCCATATTTCTATGAAATTATTAGCTGTCCCACTTCATAATATATCTGCAATGTAGTCCCTAATAGCAACAGCACTACCATCATCTTCTATATCCTCATTATCATCACCAATGGCTACTGCAGCATTCTCAGCCTTGATCGTCTTTATTAAATTAGCATCTGGAAGCTCATCCTTGATAGCAATATTATGGAGAATATAGACTGCTCTTACAAAATGGACTATCAAAGGTATCTTCCGTAAGTTGATGTGATAGAGTTGACGGAATTTTTGCTTCAGCATATTAAAAGGATGTTCAATAATGCATCTATTTGTAGATAACTTTATATTGTAATTTATCTGTTGTTGAGTCCCTCGATCTTTGTAGGGTGTTAGCAGATTTTTTTGAAGAGGGTATCCACTGTCTCCCACTATAAAATAGGTCCCACAATTTTGTTCTAATGTCTGACTTAGAGGAGAAGTCCGAAAAACTCGACTGTCATGAACTGATCCTAGATACCCTACAAATACATCTCTAAACCTTCTTTGATGATCACACACAGCCTGCATCTAAAATGAAGGAAAAAAACATGAAATAACTTCCAATTATATAAATCTCTCTAAAAAACTTAGACATCAAGCTTCTGAAAATGCATGACATGCAGTAGCAGTGCAGAAGACAAGACATGTTGAATAAATCTGCTATTTTGCATCTTTATATTGCCGTGAAGCATTGTAATGTATACGTATTGTTCAGAAGAATTTCAATAGCTGCATACAAATAAATGTAGTCCATATAAATGCAATCATATCATTTCTTTTAACATATATGTATTATACATGATCAATTACTACACTTATTTGAATAGAGTAAAAGCCTTTTCTGATTATGTACGATTCAGGGTCATTTTCTGGTTTATTGAGTTTTATGTGCGATCCATCTATACAAAACCGATTACTCTTAGAAACCCATTATTCCTGAAATGTGCTTCAATTTGTTCTTTTACTGTCATCAGGCCATTTAATTACCGTTGGTGATAAATTGCTAAGGAACAGTGTCAGTGTCTCTTTAAAATTCTTGTGAGTGAAATGTTATATCTATCTGCTGCATCCCTGAATCCTGTAGCCTCATGCCCAATGTACCATAAATAGACCAGTACCTACAATTGCTTTCTAAGTAAGTATAATATCTTTATATATATTAGTAGTAGAACAACATCGATTCTAACTCACTTGGTAACCCATCCATCAGGTTCTGTTCTGTTTGCCCTCTATTTGACCTTGGGCATCTGAAGACTTTGCAGACATGCAAGAAGTGTATCGCCAATGACCAGAGGGTGAGATGTGTCAAAACGTGACGTCATGTATGCAGAAAAAAGGCCTAAATACCACGTGACCCACAAAAGTGAGTAGTGATTGAGAAAAGCTTTATGCATATGCAAGAGACAAGCCTCGCCTAGCCAAGCCTAATTTAAATCATCCTCTAGTCATAATAATAATAATAATACTAATAATAATAATATGGGAAGTAAATGAAACGACGGTGGTAGTATGATATTAATATATTTAATCGTATATAAAACAACTTATATCTGAAGCTGCGAAATGATGGAATGTGTTTTTGAAACTGTTGATAGAATATGTTTTTCTATTGAAAATAATGTATCCCTGTCGAAGCAACTGCCTTATATTGTATTTTCCACAGTACATAATTGTACCTTTTCGTTTCATTGTGACTGGATAATAGTTCAGATCTTGTCCAATTACATATCCAATTGTTCGATTGTATTGATTTTTAATTTCTGTGTCGATGGGAATTTTTTTCCCTGAGTAATAGAATGCTGGATACGACTTTAATTCTGTTCTTCCATAATTATGTAACTCATACAGGTAAAAAACTCCGTCTTCGATGTTGAATATCTGATCAGCAACTACAACTGGTTCATTCTGGTAGCACGTTGTTAGGGTAAAAAACTGAATGGCTAAAACAGCAGCAGCAATTTCAACTAAATCCAGACAATTCATCTCTGAGAGTGTTCTTCCTTTGAATGGTATATATATATACATATATGTATTAAGTCTCATACTGTCTTTTTATATTGTCCGAAAGGGTAGGAGGAGGAGGAGGAGGAGGGTGAAAAATATTACTATTCTTCATTTAACAGCCAAATTGTAAACGTTTCACAAACAGAACAATATTGCATTTTTCTTTGTCGTATGTTTGTGTATTGAAGAGTCACTTGTATGGTGAACTCGGTATTTTTCCAGCATGAAACGCAAATATATGAAGGCATTACTTGTTGATGTACTAATCACTAGCAGCGTATTAATCAACAGCATGAACCAACTAGATTATTATAACTAGTAACGCAAACGATTAAATATATCAGTTCAGTTATCACTCATGTGCTATGAAGTACTACGGTGGTGAAGGCTTACTGAATACAGCTATAAATAATTTACCTGTAGAATTACACATCCCAACGTACAGATACTGTGGTCCTGGCACTAAACTTGCTGAAAGGTTAGCCAGAAATGATCCAGGTGTGAACGGATTGGATGAAGCTTGTAAACAACACGATATATTTTATTCAAAAGAAAAAGATCTGAGTAATCGGCATTTGGCTGATAAGGTGCTGGCAAAACAAGCAATGAATAGGTTTCGTGCAAGTGATTCGTCTTGGAAGGAGAAGGTCGCCGCTTTAGCTGTAGCAGGTGCTATGAAAGCTAAAGTAAAACTTGGAATGGGCTTAAAAGAAACCTCTCAAAGGCACCAAAAACGTAATATAAACAATTGTTTGAAGAAATTACATAAATTAGCGAAAGAATTAGAGGGGTCTCAAAAACTGGTTCAAGACTCTGTACAGATCCTACAAACTGAACAATCTCAAAAAGCTCAAAAAAATATACTTGCGAAGGTTAAGGAGAAAAGTAAATCTAGTGAGAAAAAAGTACGAGAAGTGAGAGAAATCAAGAAACACGAAACCAAAAATAACTCTGTAGAAAAACATGAAACATTCAAAGTAAAGCGTGAACGAAAAACAAAACCTAATGTTAAAGAGAATAAACGTGGCAGAAAACCAAAGTCTGCTTTAGAAAGCATAAATGAAAAAATCAAGAGAAGAAAAAAACCAAAGACTCCAATTGAATACATGGACACTGATATAACAGAAGAAGGACAAAAGAACAAACCAAAAAAGAGGAAACTGGATTCAGCCTTTACTACTACTCGTACTTCATTGAATGATGAAAAAGTGAAAAAAAGAAAAATAGATTTGGATGATCCAATTATAATTCCTGAGAAAAAATGCAATACAAAACGTAAGAGAGAATCTGATAATGAAGAAAACGAACAACAACAACGCAAGTTAGATATGAGTGACGTAATTCCACATCCATGGAAACAAAAAAATAGAAAACGGAAGATTCAACCAGATAATGATAATGATCGTGATAATGATGATGATGATGATGATGATGATAGTAACATACCTAGGAAAGTTAAAGTTATAAATTCCTAGTAATCTACACACCTAAATTCAGTAATGAAAATGGTACGTAAGAAGAATGTCAGTCCTAAGAAAAGAGCTACAATTGACCGACTACAACAACAACAACAACGATCACAGCATCAGAAAAAAAAACAAAGACTAAGAGGAAAACGAAAAGTATATCGAGCAGTAAAATAAAAAGAAGGAAAGTTAGCTTTTCTAGCGCAATTAAACAAATAGGGAAACGTGTGGTAGATCAAAAACCTACTACCTTTGGAGAAGCAATACTTGTAGCGTTGAGGGAGGCACAAAATTTGAAAAAAGGTGTAAAAAAGCCGCCAAATCGTATAGTGAAGATACCGAAGAAAGGAGGTATACTACCACTAATCCCAATTTTTGCTGGCCTATCAGCCCTTGGTGCTTTGTCTGGTGGTGCTGCTGGTATTGCTAAGGCTGTCAATGATGCAAAATCCGCAAAGCAGCAATTACAAGAATCTCAACGTCATAATAAAATGATGGAAGCTGTAGCACTTGGAAAGGGAATGTTTTTGAAACCCTATAAAACGGGAATGGGCCTTTTCCTGAAACCATACATTAATTAAAACCAGTAGTGAGATAAGGGAAAATGTCACTGAAAAAAACAAAACAAGTGGCTAAAGTTTCAATTCCAAATGGTCACCCATTAACAAACGTTGAGCTGGAAAGGTATGCAAAACGTTTAAAAATACCGTATTTTCGAGGAGTCTTCATGCGAGATAAACTTCCAAAAAAAATAAAAACCAATGAAAGAGGAATTATGAATTTGGATACATCTACGGGACCAGGTACCCACTGGACTGCTTATAAGAAAAAGGGAAACTTAGTGGTTTACCTGGATACATATGGAAACTTAGAACCACCATTCGAAGCAATTGTATATTTTAATTCTAGTGGACCCTGTAGAGTACAGTACAATTATAATGTATTTCAAAGATTTAATACTATAAATTGTGGTCAATTGTGTTTACGTTTTCTCAAAAGTGAATAAATACTGCTTATCATAATGACACTTGTTTATTTCATGTATGGCTATTAATCGGTTCATATCTGTATGATGTATACGTTTACTTTATCTGCTAGAGAGTCTGTGTTATCAGCTAAAATATATCCACCTATAGTACTCGACAGAAGTAAAACGTATGCTTTAGGACTTATTGATTTTTTAACTTTCAACACAATACCCAACATAGATATAACAAATAATAAGTTCCATATTGATGATGAGGTTTTAACAGTTCCCGAAGGTAGTTATGAAATAAAAGACATTATAGCATTTCTTAACGAGAGAATAAAACCAAGGGTAAGTGAAATTAAAAAAAAGAAACCACAGAAACCATCTCTAAATTCAAATGCAATTACCAAAGATGATGAGAAACAAACTGACATACAACTCCATATGCGAAGTAATTTAAATACCTTACGGTTTGAAATTAAAAGCAACCGACTAATTGATTTTGAGCAAAATGGTACAATAGGTGAGTTATTAGGGTTTAGAAAGAGGAAATTAAGTCCACACAAACTACACATCTCAGATTTTCCTGTAAATGTTTCCAAAGTGAACTCTATATGTGTGGAATGTAATCTGATAACGAATTCTTTTAGAAATGATCATGCTGTTCACACGTTGCATATGTTTTACCCTAACGTGCCTAGTGGATATCGCATAATAGAAAAAGTATCAAATGTCATCTATTTACCAATAAATAGCCATTATATTGATGAAATAGTGCTTAAAGTAGTGGATCAAGACGGAAATTTGGTTAATTTCAAAGGAGAAGTGATAACGATGAGAGTACATTTGAGGGAGCTTTAGTATGGTATTCTTTTACAATATTGCAGTACCGTTTAGTTCAGCTAACAACAATAGCACCAACAACAGCAATTTTAAAGGTCAAAACAGATCAACACCTATTGATAAAGAGATTCATGTTGGTAAAACAGTTAGTAGCAAACAAGAGAGCAAGACATTAACATCTGAAAATATACAATTTCTACAGTTGCTTGGCTTTGGTGATTGCATAAGTGTGGCTAACGAATTTCAAGAACAAACAGTCAATCGTGACATTAATAGTAGCAACAGCAGCAGCAGGACTGCCGGATTGATATTACGCATAAAACTAGCAATTTATTCTGAACTACAAAAGTTATTCATCCATCTCAAGTGTAGCTGTTTGATAAAACAAAGAAAAAAAGATGAGCTTTAATATTCTCAACATAGGTGAAAATATTCTTATGGATAATTCAATTACCAATTGTGAAATGTATAGCCATCCACCATACGCTAATACAACTTTCAATAATTCAGATGAAATAAGAATACCAATACAAACACAAGATATCTATACACTACCTTGTAATAGCTCACTGTACATTGAAGGAAGATTAGTAGAGGCAAAGGAGAAGAAATGGTCACCAACATTACGCCTCGTAAATAATTTTGTATCATTTTTATTTGATGAATTGCGATATGAAATTGGAGGTATAGTTGTTGATAGAGTTCGCAATCCTGGTATAACAACCACCATTAAAGGACTGGTATCTTTCACAAATAATGAAGGTAATAGTTACCAACATGCAGGCTGGAATCATCAAGACTTACCCGAAATACGGAACAGTGAAGGTTATTTTAGTGTAACGATTCCACTGAAAAATCTCATGGGTTTTTTTGAAGACTTTAAAAAAGTACTAATCAACATCAGACAGGAATTGGTCCTTATAAGAAGCTCCACAGATGTGAATGCAATTATAACTTCAACATCTAGCGAGAAACCTCATTTAGATCTGTACAGAATACTATGGAGAATTCCACACATTCAAGTTGCTGATACCGAAAAATTACACCTTATGAAGTACATAGAGAAAGGAAGAGATTTACAACTAGCATTCCGGAGTTGGGAGTTGCATGAGTACCCCGTTTTACAACAGACAAATAAACATACATGGAATGTCAAGGCTACCAATCAATTGGAAAAACCACGTTTCGTTATTGTTGCTTTTCAAACTGATCGGAAAGGACAGCTGACTAAAAACTTGAGTCACTTTGATCACTGTAACCTGAGCAACATCAAATTATTTTTGAATTCTGAAATTTATCCATATGACAATGTAACTTTTAATATGAGCAGAAATTATTTTAGTATCTTGTATGAAATGTATGTGAACTTTCAGCAGTCTTATTATTATAGAAATTCCAGTGAGCCGTGTCAAAACTTGAAACAGTTCATTGATGCAACCCCGCTTTTTGTTATTGACTGTAGTAGGCAAAACGAGACACTAAAATCGGGTTCTGTTGATATTAGATTGGAATTTGAAACGGCAGTAAATATACCACCTAATACTACTGCCTTTTGTCTGATATTACATGATCGTCTTGTAAAATATAATCCATTAAATAGTACTGTAAAAGTTTTTTGAAAAATATGTTGAACTTGTATTGTATAGAAACAGTGTGTATGTGTGTATGTATGTATGTGTGTGTGTGTGTGTGTGTGTGTGTGTGTGTGTGTGTGTGTTTTTCTGTGAATAAAACATTAGTTGTGAAGAAATCAGTTTTTTATTCAAAATATATTTTGTGATAATAACAAGATGTCATCATCATCATTATCACCACAACCACCACCATCACCACCACGTCTACCAGTTGAGGTTGATGCTGCTGCTGATGATGGTGTTGCACCAACCGTATGCATCTGCCTGGGCTGCTCCTCATGCTCTTCCTCCTTCTCCTCCTCATCCTCCTCATCCTCTTCCACATGTTGCAGGACAGGTGGCTCTAGATACAATTTTCTCTTCTTCTGCATACTTCCACCACCATCACCACCACCACCACCACTTGTCCCTGGTCGATCCTTTATCGCTTGCTGCCTATTAATATCTTCTAACTGCTCGTCTAATAAATTAAATCTATATTTTTTAACTATTCGTTCTAATACTTGGAATTCTGCATCTTTATCCAATTTAGTTCGAAGATATTTGATAGGCAGCAAGCCGAATTTCCGCTTTAACGTCGCTGCTCTTGGGGAGTAGGTCAATTTGACAAATATTTTGTCACCACTGGCTTTAATCTCTCTGACACCGTATCTGTTGAAAAAAGAAAAAGAATAAGAATAATATAATATGTCTATCTTAGTCCTAAAAGTAAACTATTGTTGAATATCTGATTTAAATCTCCAATTGCAAATCGTGCAATTGCAATCAAATAAAACCATACAAAAAAAAACCCTGTAAACTCATGTTTTTCTCGCAATAATACTTTTGTGACTTAACATAATTTAGCTCTGAGGATATGATGAATAGAACTTGATATCTACTGGCAGACCAGGTGATTGTTTTATTTCTTTTGGGATGCTTTAGATTGTCTTCAAACATGATCCATCCATCCATCCACAACATTACCATAATGTGCGGAAGGACAACAATAATAATAACACAATAGCAATAGCAAAACAGTGGAGAGAGAGAGAGAACAAAAGATAAATATATAATGTTACTTACTGAAATAATTCCTTTATGACCAACAAGAGGTCATTTATCGGTAAATTCACTGGATCTTCCGTGAACACAATTATGGTTGTTGGTGTTGTTGCCATTGTAAGTTAGAGTAGCAGTTCGATGAGTTTTCACTTGAAACTGATACTGACTGCCTACACACACTAGCAATTTATACAGATATTTGAGGAAAAAATCATCCATATCAACTGCATAGAAATGTAAGATGGATGTTATGATCAAACAAAATCGTAGGATTCCAGAATTGCATGATACCCAATGTCAGGAGAAGGACGACGACGGTAATCATCATCTACGTCATTCTCCATATCAAGGGAAAAAATAGATTTTTCTGCATGTGTGCATGTCTTTCCAAACAAAATTGATATCCAATGTCAGGACGAGGACGACGACGACGACGACGGTAATCATCATCTACGTCATTCTCCATATCAAGGGAAAAATTAGATTTTTCTGCATGTGTGCATGTTTTTCCAAACAAAATTGATATCCAATGTCAGGACGAGGACGACGACGACGACGACGGTAATCATCATCTACGTCATTCTCCATATCAAGGGAAAAATTAGATTTTTCTGCAGATGTGCATGTTTATCCAAACAAAATATAGTATCTATTTAAGGAGGAGGGTCATCATCGTTATTCTCCATGTGATCTGCTGATGTGCGTAGGATGTTTTCCAAACAAAATCGTATGATTCAGTATCAGTGAAAAAAAAAAAATAGGCATGTTTGTTAGATTTTCACTGTATTTAAGGAAGCATCTTGAGCACAGTTATCATCAGTGATCTCACGTTTAACCATCTGCACAGATCTCCGAAGAAACAAAATGAGTAGCCAAAAAGTAATCGATGCCATGTCTGACGAATTTGTTAGAAGAATAGAAATGTGAGTAGATTAAAAAATGTATTAGAATGCTTGATAATTGTATCAAACATAGGTATGATTGTGTTAAAAATTTTTCAAAAATAGAGTCTAATTTGTCACTTCTTAAGAGTTACCTTGCAATTTTCAGATGTCAAATAAATCGTAAAAACAAAAATAGAGAACTTGTTTGGGAAAATGTGGATTCATGCTTTAACAATAGAATTAAGTCAGGCGTTATAGTTAATTTGAAAATAAAAGATCCAAAATTATTTTTCAAGAGAGCGTTCAAAAGTTTTGCGATACAAATAAGAAAACAGCTTGATACTTGTATGTTAAAATGTAACGTTGTTTTTTATTGTGTGTTCATTAAACCTCAGACTGCTGAAAGATCGATCAAACATTTTGCTACAAAAAATAATATAATCGATAAAAATACCAATTTAAAAGAGTGGTATAAAGTTTATGTCACTGATCAAGTTTTAACAAAATTAGAAGAATTCCAAGAACGTGATTCTGGATGGGCTTTGTTGGAAATTTTACATTTGAAAGTGAATATTAATAGATTTTGTCCCATAAATGTTGGTGTTTCAACTTATGTTCCTACACCAACATTTATAAAAAAGAAAAAAAGTGTCATCAATATTCAAAATAATGATAATTACTGCTTTCTGTGGTCAGTTGTAAGCGCGTTGTATCCTGCAGAAAAAAATGTAGCACGACAATCATCATATCCTCATTTCAGTAGAGTATTGAAATACGACAATATTAGATTTCCTATACATTTGAAAGATATACCCAAATTTGAGATTATGAACAAACTAGCGATAAATGTATTCACACTCGTAGGCAATCGAATGAATGAAGTTGTACCATTGATACTTAGTAAAACTAATTTCACGCCAAAAATCAATTTACTTATGTTTTCCAATAATGATGTTTGCAATTGGAATGCTGACCTATTTATCATTTTGCGTATATAAAAAATTTGTCACGCCTAATATGTAGACAAATAGGTTGGAAAGATCACAAAAAATGGATTTGTGAAAGGTGTCTAAATTATTTTTCAAGTGAAGCTTATTTGAGTAAGCATTCTGAAGATTGTAAACAGCTTAACAGCACTAAGATCGTTATGCCTAATGCAACTAATAATATTATGAAATTTAAAGACTTTCACAATAAATTATGTGTTCCTTTTACCATTTATGCAGATATTGAAAGTATACTAATGGATTATAATGATAATGCTGATGATAATAGTGCAAGCAAGACACAAAAGTGTCAAAAGCACGTGGCTTTCAGCGTAGCTTATTATCTTAAGTCGAATTATGGAAATAAATATTCTTCCAAGTTTAGATTGCATACGGGTGCTGATTGTCAAAGTTGGTTTGTTAATGAATTGCTCAACATTGCCAATGAACTTCATAAAGTTTATCAGGAAGCAGAACCATTAAAACTGACCAGTGTTGAGCAGAAACTTTTCCGATTGGCTTCCAGTTGTAGTATTTGTGAGAAACCTTTTGATGAACACGAAGTGAAAGCTAGAGATCATTGTCACTTCACAGGTAAATATAGAGGAGCAGTACATATGTCTTGCAACTTGAACTATTCAAATTCACTTATTGTACCTGTGTTGTTCCACAATTTTTCTGGATACGATGCACATTTCATAATCAAAGCTCTCAGCACTGATATCAAGGGCAATCTCACTTTATTACCTTTAAATAAAGAGCGTTATATTTCGTTTACAAAATCCATTGCCGGTACTAAAATCAGTTTTCGATTTCTTGATTCCTTCTGGTTCCTACCTAGTAGTCTGGATAAATTATCATCATATCTAGATCATCATCAAAAGAAAATAGTAAGGGAACATTTTCCTGAAGATGCTAAGTTCAAGTTGGTAACAAAGAAGGGGGTTTTTCCTTATGAATATCTAAATTCATGGGAGAAATTAAAAGATACAAAGTTGCCAGAAAAAGACGATTTTTTTAGCACAGTCAAGAACGAAGCTATTTCGACTGATGACTATCAGCATGCACTAAATGTTTGGCAGGCATTTAACATTAAAGATCTTCAGGAATACGCTGAATTATACTTAAAAACTGATGTTTTGCTGCTTTGTGATGTTTTCGAAAATTTCCGTCAAATGTGTATGCAGACATACAATTTAGATGCATTGCACTATTATACTACGCCAGGTCTAGCCTTTGATGCTATGCTTAAAGTCACTAATGTTGAAATAGAGCTGTTGACTGACAGTGATATGGCTTTGTTCATAGAAAAAGGTATCAGAGGAGGTATATCTCAATGTTCTAACAGGTACGGTAAGGCTAACAATAAATATATGAATAGTGAATATAATCCTGATTTACCAACTTCGTTTTTGATGTACTACGATATAAATAACTTATATGGAGCTGCAATGTCACATTCTCTACCATATGGGGATTTTCAATGGATTCCAATTGAAAACATCTCTATTGAAAATATTTTGAGCGATGAGAAAAATGAATATGGGTACATCCTAGAAGTTGATCTACATTATCCTCTTCATTTACGCGATCTACACAAAGATCTGCCAATATGTCCTGAGCATTTAGTACCACCTACTTCGTATTCTGATAAACCAAAATTGTTAACAACTTTGTACGATAAACAAAAGTATGTCGTCCATTATACATTACTAAAACAAGCTACGCAACTGGGTATTGTCATCAGAAAAGTTCATCGTTGTTTGAGATTCAAACAGTCAGCTTGGTTAAAAAAATACATTGATCTCAATACAGAGCTGAGAAAGCAAAGTAAGAATGATTTCGAGAAATTTTTTTTCAAATTAATGAATAATTCCCCTTATGGCAAAACGATTGAAAATGTTAGGAAATATAAAGACATCAAGTTGGTAACTAAGTGGTCAGGAAGATATGGTGCAAGATACTACATTGCACAACCTAACTTTCATAGCTGCACTATATTTAGTAAAGATATGGTCATAATTGAAATGAACAGACTGAAAGCTACATTAAACAAACCAATTTTTATAGGTATGTCAATATTGGACATATCTAAAACTTATATATATGATTTTAATTACAATTACATAAAACACAAATTCAAAGATGATTCAAAATTGCTATATACTGATACAGATAGCTTAATATATCAGTTTTCAAATATTGATGACATTTACGAACACATCAAAAAAGACATTGATAGGTTTGATACATCCGATTATCCAGAAAATAACGCTTTTAGAATTCCATTGAAAAATAAAAAAGTCTTAGGTTTAATGAAGGATGAAAATCAAGGTCGAATAATGACACATTTTATTGGGTTGTGTTCAAAAATGTATGCTTTGAGACTTCTACCTGAGCCAGGTGAAAAAAAAGACTCGCATGTTATTAAAAAAGCTAAAGGAATTCAGAAGTCAGCTCTGAAGGAAATAACGTTTGATGATTACCATAAATGTTTATTCCAAAATACTCAAGTAGCTTTAACCCAACAGTCCATAATTTCGAAATTGCATGATGTATTCACAATTTCCCAACAAAAAATTGCATTGAGTCCATATGACGATAAAAGAATTGTCAACTATATTTATACAGACACGAAACCATGGGAATATCATGATTACTTTTAATTTCACTACATTTCATTATCTCTTTGTCTGTTTTTGTCCATAGAATTAATCTACAACCACGTTAACTTTAGCCACACACAATAAAATGTAAGTATATATACAGGGTGTTCCATAATTATTGCGACAAAATGATAGGGGTTGTAGAGGGCAAAAATATGCAATTTTGCCTTATAAACCCCTGTTCGTAAATATGCCGTTTGAGCACTACCGCTAATTTTACCTTAAGAGCTCATAGGAGAAACAAAAAATTCAACAGCTGCAAAATGTTCGGCTAGCACATTTCATGGTCTCGCCGATTTGTAAAAAAATGCCTGCTGTGTTTACATTTTTGTTATCGTAAATTCTCCACACCGATTCATTTAATTTATCTGAGTGGTGCGTCAAACTAGATAGTAAATAACAGTACCTTAGTGTTAAAATGCAGCGTTATTCGTATGCGGAACTTGTGGATATGCATTTAATTTACGGAGAAGCTGGTGGTAACGGAAGACGAGCCTCGTGAATCTAGCCCAACGGTTTCCAGAACGTCCTCATCCGCATCACGCCATTTTTGCAAGGATTCATGGACGTCTTCGTGACAGCGATTCTGCATCATGTAGAGGCCAATCCGCGTACAAGCGTGCGTGCTATTGCACATGAAATGGGAGCGTCTCAAACTACTGCTTGGCGGGTTCTCCATGACCAGCAACTACACCCATACCACCTTTTAAAAGTCCAAGCCATGGGTCCAGAAAACTATCTGTCGCGTCGACGTTTTTGTCGTTGGTGGCTGCAGCAGGAGTTGAGGCAACCAAACTTTGGTCGCTACGTTTTGTTCACTGACGAGTCCTGTTTCACAAAGGACGGTTATTTTAATAGCCGTAACAGTCACATTTGGGATGAAGAAAACCCTCATGCCATAGCCATCCATAGAGACCAACATAGTTTTCAATTAACATCTGGTGCGGCATTGTGGACGAGCATATCATCGGGCCATATTTGCTTCCACCACGTTTGGATGGGCATGCTTATGGTCGATTCTTACAGCATGTGCTACCGGAACTATTAGAAAATGTGCCACTGAACATAAGAGCCAACACGTGGTTTCAACACGATGGCGCTCCAGCCCACTTTTCTTTACAAGTGCGGCAGTATTTGGACGACAAATAGGTGGATAGGCCGAGGTGGCCCTGTGCCTTGGCCTGCGCGGTCCCCCGACCTGACCCCACTGGATTATTTTCTCTGGGGCCATCTGAAAGCTTTAGTGTACGAAACTCCTGTTCCCAAGACCTACTGGGAAGAGTGATGGTCGCGTCCGCACATGTTCAGGACATACCGGGGGTATGCCACAGAGTTCGCCGATCATTGAACAATCGTGCACAGCTGTGTATTGAGCAAGGTGGAGGACACTTTGAGCAATTACTGTAGGTAAGCTGTTTCAAGAAACTGATATTTTTTTTTGCTGCAGCCCAAACGGCATATTTCCGAACAGGGGTTTATGAGGCAAAATTGTTCATTTTGATGCCCTCTACAACCCCTATCATTTTGTCGCAATAATTATGGAACACCCTGTATATATGTATTCTTTTTTTGTTTTTTGTAGAACGTGCTAAGTTCAAAAAAAAGATTTCAAAAAATCCACTACACGAAACCCAACAAACGAATTCGACCAACGACTATTTCTAAGAGACAGTACAACAACAACAACAATAACACTCACTCAGGAACTCAGTTCTGTGACAATTGTGGACATTACTTTTGTTTTTGTAGAGAATCGGTG
The DNA here is from genome assembly GCA_963669975.1 of Acanthoscelides obtectus. NCBI lineage: Eukaryota > Metazoa > Arthropoda > Insecta > Coleoptera > Chrysomelidae > Acanthoscelides > Acanthoscelides obtectus. The sequence goes on along the minus strand of CAVLJG010000010.1, from coordinate 61,613,736 downwards.
GCAAAGCATTCAATAGGACAAACGGCATCAGATCAGCAACAACAACAACAACTACTACATCAATACAAACAAGTGGAGCTGTATTGCGACGAGGAACTGTATTGCGACGAGGAAATGCCCAAGTCCTAAACCAACAACAACAAAGGACGACTAGAAAGGATGTCTGATGAGCGGTGGCGGCAAGAGAGCGGATGGATTCCTGGCAAATCTTTTTATTCGAGAAAAGGACCCCAAAGAAAGAGAAGTTGGACATACGCTATAGCACACGTCATCGAGGTAACCAGATGTGGTGTATGTGGAAAAATTATACATGAACGATCAGCGACCGCCGTAAATGGCTGGGAACCACAGAATGTATTTGTCAGATTTTGTCCTGTATGCTTTCAAGCGAGACCCGGCATCCAAGAAAAAAGAACAGATTGGGTAAAATATTAAAACAATAAATACGTCTTCAAAAAAAATATCCTTTCTTTATTTCTCCCCTTCCCTCCCCTTTTCATCATTAAGAGATGGTTTGAAAAATGAATACATTCACGCGCTGTAATCAGTTTCATTGTTGCTGCAGTGCAGTACTATTTGAACAAGATGAAAATTGTTAAACAAAAAACAACATTAGATATTGACAACAATGATATATTCAAAGATAAGTCTATCAAAAAACATGGCGAGCTGTTTCCTTCAACGTTGCGATGTATTATAGTTGGACCTTCTAATTGCGGAAAAACAAATCTTATGATCAATTTAGTTGAACATGGAAACGGGTTAAAATTTGAAAATGTTTATGTGTATTCAAAGTCTTTGTATCAACCAAAATATACATATTTGGCAGAATTATTAACACCAATAAAAGGGATAAAATATTTTCCATTCAATGCTAGTGACAACATTTTACACCCTTCAGATGCCAAACCAAATTCCATATTTATTTTTGATGATGTCGCATGCGATAATCAAGATGTTATCAGAGAATATTTCAGCATGGGAAGACATAACAGTATAGATTCTTTCTACTTGTGTCAAACATATGCAAAAATACCTAAACATCTAATAAGGGATAATGCCAATATCATTATACTTTTCAAGCAGGATGATTTAAACTTAAAACATATATATAATGATCATGTTGGTTCAGATATGTCATTTGATAATTTTAAACGTATATGCACTGTATGTTGGGAAAATTCATATGATTTTTTAGTCATATTTAAAGACTGTAACATTGACAACGGTCGATATAGAAAGGGTATAGATTATTTTATTTATATGGATAATTCTCATCCGATGCGTTCAGAACAGATCGACAACTGATGAAAACCTGATCATCACCTGATCACAAGCCGTTCACCACCTGATCGAAGTCTAATTAGCACCTATGGGAAAACTTTTAACTGGAAGAAGTCTCAAAGAAAGACTTATATTGAAGCGTCAAAATGTTCGAAGAAAATTGTATCAACTGAAACATGGAGAAATGTTACAAGAAGCCTTGTACAATCCCATTACAAAACATTTGAGAAGTATCGAATCTAAACTTCAAAATAATACCAACACGGTACCTGGTACCTCACCACCACCAACATCACCACGTTCCTATACAGTAGCTGAAGCTGATATAAGGCCTGAAACAAAACTATTCGCATCTAATGAAGGGGGGGCAGCATGGGAAACTCCTAAAGCTATGTCTGAAGCACGTAAAAGAAAACTATTATCATTTCAATCAGTGACACCAAGAACAAGGACAATCGCTAACAGTGAGGAAAACTCTGATTATGATGACGATGATCCACCAAGCAGCATAAAAAAATCAATCATAGACGGTATAAATTCTGATTATGAAGACAATGATTCGACTGGATCGGGTAATGATAATGTTGCTAATAGAAACAGATTTGATGATATTGCAGAAAAGTCATTTACTGAATACTTAGAACAATATGAGGACCCGTTACCTAGAAAATACATTAGTGAAATGTATGCAGACAAGAATAATCGAGAATTTGATCATAAGTATGGCGTCAGGCTGGATGACACTATTGAACAATTTATGATTGGTGATTCTAAACTAGACTTCAATGGTGCTGATATACATGTGAAAGGTAAACGGTACAAGGGTAGTCAAGGCTTATACGAATTGTTATTTAGAAAATATCCCAACATGAATTTCTGCAGTTCTGACGATGTCAATACCTACAGGCAAATTGTATATAAAACTAATGCCCACAGAAGGTACTACAGATCTAATACTCAATTGGATGGGAGTAAACTACAAAAATATAAAAAAATCATAGCACCTCCTTTAAAAATGGGCCAAGGATTAATGAACAATAAAAATATTACCACGACAATGGAATATTCTAGCAATGATAAGGATTATATATACTGGGATGATCCTAATGAACTTGTAAGTCGTCTACGCTTATTGATTGCATCACAGGCTGCCGGTCACTCAGGTCATGGTAATGAGATTAATTCGCTAGTTGAGGAATTAAGGGAAAGTAAATATATTGAATAATGGTTAAAACACATAAAACGAACATAAAACGCCAAGTTGTTGAAGAACTACATAAGCCTGCACGCAGGGATTTCAAAAAAAAAAAACCATTGTGAAATCTCTACACGATCTTTTCCAAGCAGATCTTGTAGAAATGATACCATACTCGAGGGAAAATAAAAACAATAAATATATACTGGTTGTGATAAATTGTTTTTCGAAATTTGTTTGGGCTTTACCTTTACAAAATAAAACAGGTAAAGTGGTAACAAAAGCTATGGAAAGTGTACTAAAACAAGAAACACCTAAGAATCTACAAACAGACGCTGGATTGGAATTTTTCAATAATGATTTTAAAAACCTAATGAAGAAATATAATATCAATCACTACAATACATTCAGCGAAAAGAAGGCAGCCATTGTCGAAAGAGTAAATCGAACTTTAAAAAATATGATGTGGAAAGAGTTCAGTCTGCAGGGAAATTATAAATGGATAAGTATTTTACCAAAGCTGGTAGAACAATATAACAATAAGAAGCATAGAACTATTCAAATGAAACCAGCTGATGTCACAAAGAAGAATGAAAGAAGGCTGTTATCTACTGTATATAATCGCTTGAAAATTGTAAACTTGGAAACAAAATTCAAAGTAGGTGATCATGTACGCATTTCTAAAATAAGAGGTGTTTTTGACAAAAAATATCAACCAAATTGGTCACCTGAAATTTTCACAATACGAAAAGTAACATTAACTAATCCAATTACATATTTGTTGAAAGATGAAAAAAATCAACATATTTTAGGAGGCTTTTATACAGAACAACTACAAAAGGTAAAACATAAAACATCCTGATGTTTATCTTATAGAAAAAATATTGGAAAAAAAGGGAGACCATATCAAAGTCAGATGGTTGGGATTCGATAAGAAATATGACAGCTGGATACATAAAAAGAATATTACCTAACAAATAATCTCAGTTCATATACAGTCTTCTTGTGCAGCGTTTGCATTCGACATTCAACAGACAAAAAAAAAATGATCATTATCGACGTTCAAGGCTTTACTTGTGGATCCAACTTCATTTGCAAAGAAATTGCTATCATGGATACTGCAACGGGATACTGGCAACACAAATTAGTTAATCTACCTGCAGAATTTACAATGCTCAACAGTAGCACACAGTCACATATCAACTGGACTGTAAACAATTTACATGGAATTCCTTGGGATCTATCTCCTTCTGAAGAGTCATGTCTTCATTATGAACAATTGACATCGTTCATTAAAGAAAATGTCCACGATGAACCAATTTTTGTCAAGGGACGCTCAAAACAACAATGGTTGGAAAGACTCATCACTAATCACATCACCGATCTACATGAAATAGGATGCCCAAATCTTCGCAAGCTGAAGAAGATATTCCAGTACAAACATTGTTATAAACATTTGTATAATAATATGCATTGTGCTTTAGAAAATGTTCATTTATTATTTAATTGGAATCTTATATCTAATGCTTCAAACCAAAAATTGGAATGAATACAATATCACACTACCGCCGTCGTTTCATTTACTTCCCATATTATTATTATTAGTATTATTATTATTATGACTAGAGGATGATTTAAATTAGGCTTGGCTAGGCGAGGCTTGTCTCTTGCATATGCATAAAGCTTTTCGCAATCACTACTCACTTTTGTGGGTCACGTGGTATTTAGGCCTTTTTTTTTATGCATACATGACGTCACGTTTTGACACATCTCACCCTCTGGTCATTGGCGATACACTTCTTGCATGTCTGCAAAGTCTTCAGATGCCCAAGGTCAAATAGAGGGCAAACAGAACAGAACCTGATGGATGGGTTACCAAGTGAGTTAGAATCGATGTTGTTCTACTACTTATATTATTTATTATATTATTATATAGTACTTACACAAAATACTGACTTAAACAGTCAACAGGAATCTTATTAGAAATATTATTTTGTGTAAGTACTGTAAGCAGTTTTGTATGTTCAATTTATAAGCAAATAAATTATATATAAGTTATGATGCAGAAAAGGATGCACGTGGAAGAAGAAAATGCTGAGGAAAGCATCCTTACCGAGATGATAAATAGAGGTTCTTGATGCTTTCCAGACCATTCGTTCATTAAACATTACTCGTTTTGTTCGACGTATTGTACATCTATCCATTATAAAATATTAAGTATATTGTATTGTCTTGTAAAAGTAAAAATAAAGTTTTTTTAAAAACCCGAACGGCCATCTCGGCAACATAACTGGCGCAGTCACCAGTAGGACAAAACGCAGTTTTCCGAAAATTCGCGGTATCGTGACCGGTTTCGTGAAAACGTGGGTATCGTCCCTTCGGCGTTCGACCTACAGAAACGAACGAGAATCCACAGCCCAAGAGCGAGAACTTGGCCCCTTGCTTCTGCCTGCCGCCTTCCAAGAAGCTAGGAGTAGAAGGTAAGAGCCAAAATTCCTTTTCGCCCCATTCAAATTGATTTCCCTGTATATGAGATCTTATTTGAAAAGTTGTGATTTTATGTCATTATCAGACATTATCAACGAGTTAAATAACTTAAGAATTAATAATACTGATTCAGAATCAGAATCCGAAGAAATGGCATTCCCAGAAAATAGCTTACAAATGTTACGCATGTTTGTAGATACAATACCAAATTTTGATGGTAATTTCAATACACTACCAAGCTTCATTTCATCATGTGATTATCTATTCGACACATTCAACACTTCTGAAGAAACGATTAAGAGATACTTATTGAGAGTGGTACAGACTAAATTAGTTGCTAGGGCTCAACTTTTAGTTGGCTGTAGAACAGAATTAAATAGCTGGTCTTTGATAAAAAATGCTTTAGAGCAGTGTTTTGGTGATAATAGAAGTTTAGAATGCTTGGAACAAGATCTACTTCTGGCCTCACCAAATAGAAATGAGTCACCCTTAGATTTTGGAAAAAGACTTCAAATTTTAAGGAGTACTCTTGCACAGAAATTGAGTATTTCAGACTCAACGCCCGAAGTAAAAGTCGCAATGATGAAGCAGTACGACGGTATCTGTTTGAGAGCTTTTGTGCGCGGATTATCAGGACCTTTACAAACGGTTATTCGTTTGAAAAATCCTTCATCTCTAGAAGAAGCAATGGCATATATTATTGAGGAATAAAATTTCCAGTATACGCAAAACATTTTCAAATTCCCAAATCACTCAAAGACTCCATGTAGTAACACACAAAATTCATATTCCAAACCACAGACAAAGTTTGGACATTCAAATAACAATTACCGTAATCAGGCACCAAATCAGAATTTTCATTATCAAAAATTTCAAGCTCCTCATCAGTCGAATTTTCAACAAAGTTATCGACCTCCACAAACTTTTCCAGCTGACAGAAACCGGAATAATTTCCCAAGTCAGCCGATAAACATCCAAAGTCGAAATAATAATTTTCAAAAACGCTATCCAACAAATCAAGAAGTTTTCGGACCACCCAGAAACACGAACGTCGTCAAGCCTAGGGGAACAGTACCGCATAATTCCCCACAGCCTATGTCAGTTTCAACCAGAAATACTTATAAACCGAACTATCCCCAAAGGCAAAATCATTTCCAGCCCTCGGGACCCAGAAATTTCATTGCGGAAGAACTATATCAAATAGATGACATTCAAAACGACGAAAGTTACGAAACCGAACAACCCGAAACAACCAGAAATCCAAAACCATTTTCAAAAACTCAAAATGTTGAAGCTCAACATGCTTCTGCCTCTTCGTCCACAAATTATGAATCACATCCAAATTTTTATTACAAGGGCCAAGGCACCCACAAATCATAATCGAAATCCATTCCGATCTTGACAACTAACTCTTTACCCTACATCAAAATTCAAAATCCACCCTTAAAGTTACTCATTGACACAGGATGTTCACATTCGATGATACGCCCTAGAATAGTAGAAAAATACTTTCCAGAACGTATTTACCATTCAGTTTCAAGATTAAAGACAGGCGTAGGAGAAAAAGAAGTTCAATTTAAAGCCGATCTGCCATCATTCCCAGAATTTGAATCAGATGATTTTATCACTTTCATTTTATTTGATTTCCATCCATTTTTTGACGGCATATTAGGATTAAAACAATTACTACGTTTAAATCTCAACATAGACCTTACTAATCGACATTTAATTAGTGAGTCATTGCGTATTCCCAAATTTTTCCGTGAACTTGACACTGAACCATATAGCATAACGATAAATGCACACGAGGTAGCTCTTATCAAAGTTCCTGTGAGCATTAACAATAGCCCCGTTATAATCCCTGAAGGTGAAATAAATGGCTTATATTTCCCTGAGACCTTGACTACTTCGAATGAATGGTTTGCTTATACAGAAATTTATAGCCATTCAGATGAACAAATAACGATAGATTTTTCAAATCCGTTAGACGTAATTGAATATTCTAAAGAAGTTAGTGATAACTTTTATATTTTTCATATTGAGGATATTATGGGTGAACTAAAACATAGTGACGAAAGCATACAGAAAGTATCGAAATTAATTAGGACTGATCATTTGAACAGTGAGGAAAAACAGACTTTATTAAAAGTTTGCCCTGAGTTTAGGGATATATTTTACAATGAAAACGAAAAGCTAACGTTCACTAATATTATTAAACATGAAATAAAAACTACTGATGAAATTCCAGTACATACAAAAAATTATCGTTATCCCTTTGTTCATAAAGAGGAAGTTCAAAGACAGATAAATAAAATGTTAGACGATGGAATTATACGTCCTAGTCAAAGTCCTTATAGCTCACCTATCTGGATCGTTAGTAAGAAGATGGATGCTAGTGGGAAACAAAAATGGAGAATAGTAACAGATTTTCGAAAGCTGAACGAAAAAACAATAAGTGATCGATATCCATTACCTAATATTAACGATATATTGGACAAGTTAGGTAGATGTCAATACTTCAGTACTTTAGATTTAGCTTCCGGATTTCATCAAATAGAGATGCATCCAAACTCTATCGAAAAAACCGCTTTTAGTGTAGAACATGGACATTACGAGTATACCCGCTTACCATATGGTTTGAAAAATGCCCCAAGTACATTTCAGAGAGTAGTTGACAATGATTTACAAGGATTACAAGGCAAAGTTGGTTTAGTATATATATGGACGATATTATAATTTTTTCCACTAGTCTTGAAGAATATATTGCAAATTTGAAATTAGTATTTCGGAGACTAAGGGACACACAATTGAAAATTCAACCAGACAAATGTGAATTTTTATGCAAAGAAGTTGAATATTTAGGACACGTAGTTACTTGTGATGGTGTCAAACCGAATCCCAAAAAGATAACACAATTCCCAATTCCAAAAACAGTCAAAGAAATCAAATCGTTCCTAGGTCTTTTAGGTTATTATAGACGCTTTATCGAAAATTTTGCCAAATTAACAAAACCACTTACGAAATGTCTTAAGAAAGGATCAAAAATTGAACATAATGCAGAATTTATCAAAGCTTTTGAAACTTGCAAAAATATTCTAACTAACGAACCTATTTTACAATACCCAGATTTTGAAAAGTCTTTTATTTTGACTACTGATGCCTCAAATTACGCAATAGGTTGTATTCTTAGCCAAGGAAAAGTAGGACAGGATCGACCGATTGCCTATGCATCACGAACTCTAAATCCAGCAGAATGTAATTATAGCACAATAGAAAAAGAATTATTAGCAGTAGTATATGGTATGAAATACTTCAAACCATATCTATGGGGACGTGAGTTTACCATAGTTAGCGACCACAAACCCCTCGAATATTTGTTTAACATGAAAGAACATAACCCCAGACTTTTACATTGGAAACTGTTTCTTGAACAGTTCAATTACAAAATTCAATATAAACCTGGAAAAATGAATAGCAATGTTGATGCCTTATCTCGCGTAGAACTTAACGCCATCCAAGATCAAACGGATCAATCAATAATTCAAATCCTGGAGATTCTGATGAAGATATCCTTCAGTTTCTACAAGACGATGATAACCCCGAAATAAATATTGAAGACTTACAAGAACTAGAGGAATTTCTCATCCCTGAAGTTCCTGATAACTCTAACAAAATACAAATAATTTCAGATATCCAAATTGTACCCCCTCAGCCATGTGATGACAGTATTACAGTCCATACAGCAGTAGAAAACCCCATATTAGAGATACCCTTCACTGAATATGTTACTAACAAATTTTCTAATCAGATAATTATAGAACAGAAATCATCCTATCGATATCATATTGTAAGGACTAAGCCGTTCGAAAATGTTAATAAAATACAGTTACAGCTTAGCGATAACATGGAGGAAGAAATCATAAAGTTTTTCAAAGACTATGTTGATCCAAACAAAGTATATTGTATTTTTGTCAAAGGTTCAGAAATTGAAGATTTAAATATCCAGATTAGCAAAATACTACCATTGTATTTCAAAAACCACGCATATAAACTTTATTTTTCCAATCAGCTTGTTAGAGATATTTCAGACAAAGACAGACAAAAAGAATTAATCTCTCATTATCATGAAACAAAGACTTGTCACAGAAGAATTAACGAAACGTTACTTTCCCTTAAAAAACTATACTACTGGAAGAATATGCAAAAAATGGTAACAGAATACATAAATAATTGTGAGTTATGTCAAGTAGCAAAGTATGACAGACATCCACAAAAAATAAAATTTTCACTTACACCAACGCCAAAGCAACCCCTAGAAGTCTTACATATGGACACTTTCCAATTTTCTAACACAAAATTTCTTACTGTTATTGATTCATTTTCAAAATATGCACAAGCCTATCATTTAGATCCAGTTTGCACAGCCACAACAGTGTATGAAAATATTTTGATATTTGTGAATCATCACGGCATTCCTCAGTCAGTTACTACTGATAACGGAAGAGAATTCAATAATTCCTTATTTACTGAATTTTGTAAATTACACAAAATCCAGCTTCACTTTACTACACCATGTAATTCGAATAGCAACAGTCCCATAGAACGATTACATTCAACTCTGCTAGAACTCTTAAGAATTCTAAAAATTAAATTTCCAAAATTATGTCCAAAAGAACTAATGCAATATGCAATTTTGGCATATAACACGTCAATTCACAGTGTTACAAAACAACGACCATTCGACCTTATAAATGGCCGCTTAGATGTCCTAGATCCATTTGACCTATCAGATGAAATCATTGTTAGCCAATTCATTGATGATAGACGTGGAAGACTAAAATTCATTTACAACAATATACACCAAGCAACAGACGCTCATAAAAAGAATATTATAGAAAAGCGTAATAAAACTAGAGAAGATCCATCCAAATTCCCCCAAAGTTCGAAAGCATATGTCAAAGATAAAACCGCTTCTTGGAGTAAATTAAAACCAAGATTCACAAAAACTGAAGTTAAGAAAGATTTAGGTACAAAAGTACGGACTATCAATAAACGCAAAGGTTTAGTACAAAAATCTCAAATTCAAAAACCTAAAGCTTATTCTTCTTTTCCGCAGGATCATGAATCTGGAAATCAAGAAGGTTCCGATAGTCATTCTATCCCTTCTACTAGTCGCGACAACCAAAGCCAACAAAGACGCAGTTGTCACACCCTTAAAAGCCCCGCTTTTCCCTTATTCGCTAGGTAACGCTAGTATTATAGACTCGTATCATACTTTTATTCAATTTGTAGAAACTACTTCATTAACAAGGCAGATTACGAATATCCAAAATTATTACGAAAAACTCCAAAATACTCTCAAGCCTTTAAATGCTGATCATTCAGACTTGCACTTTGGATTATCAAATCTCCTTAAGCATACGAAATTTCTGATACAAGAAGCTACAAAAAATTTAGATAACATTGTTCCACGTATTCGTCAGAAACGAGGATTGATTAATCTCGTAGGAAAAACTTCAAAGTTTCTTTTTGGTACAATGGACTCAGATGACGAAATCAAAATTAATAATGCACTTCATGAATTACAAAAGAACGCAAATTCTGTGCATAGTCAACTGAAACTTCAGACCTCACTAACTAAAGAATTGATAGATAATTACAATTCTACAATTTCATTATTAAGCTCTAATCAGGTACAGATCAAAACGAAATTGTATCATCTGCAAAATGCGATGAATGGAACTGTAGGAAGCTTGACAGCTTATCTTCACGCTGAAAATATTTTACAGCAACTTAATCTAAATTGTCAAAATTTGATTACATTTTTAGACAATTTGGAGGACGCTATAATGTTTTCAAAATTGAACACTTTACAGAGTTCTATTATAACAGTTTCAGACTTAGAGAAAAACATAAAGTATTTAGTAAAATTATATGGTAAAAAGAAAGTACCAAACTTTCAAAATTTACAATCATACTATTTAGTAGCTGATCCACAAATTACATTTACTGATAATAAAATCTTGTTTTCTATAAGATTTCCTATATTATCTGATGAAAAATTCCAATTTTTCCGTCTATACCCAGTTCCAATTAGAAATTCAATCATTATTCCAACCCATCCCTATTTGGCTCTTGGAACAAGTCATCAACAATTTGAAGAAGAAGAATGTCTAGAAATTGAAAACGTCTACTTCTGCAAGAATCGACAAGAACCCATTCAAGGTTGTCTAAACGAGTTACTGAAGAAAGCAGAATTTTCAAAATGCCAATTCACAAGGTTACAAGTATCCAGTCCTATTGTTGAAGCAATATCAGCAAAACACATTTTGGTCATACCCGCTGATCAGCCGATCACAGCAGTCAAGTTGTGTGGTACTCAACAACCACTTATTTTAGAAACGCCAAGTTTAGTCGAAATACCCGAAAATTGTGGAATACAAATCAACTCATCCAAGTTTTGGAACAAAGAGGATCAAGTCAAAGGAAACCCTTTGGTCCTTCCAGAAATAAAGTTTTGGAATGCAAGATCGAACTTTGCATCCAAGAAAGCTTTAATCCTCAAGACTATTGACCTCAGCAAGATTAAGGAAATGCAAGAGAAAGCAAATTTTCTTCAAATGCAAGAAGAAGCCGCTATTGATCCCTTAATTTGGTTTTCTAGTAGCTCAGTTTTTACTATTTTTCTGCTTGTTACAGTAGCAGTAATCTTTTGGTATATTTGGAAAAAACAAATCCAGAAGAAAAATGACCTACCCCAAGACAAGAAAGATGAAGAAAATCCCGAATCCAGTGAAGAAAGGCCCAAGAAAAATGCAACAAGAACAAAACCTACTGAGAACAGAAAAAGTTCCTATTCAGTTTTCAGACTAGGTGGGGAGGAGTTATGATGCAGAAAAGGATGCACGTGGAAGAAGAAAATGCTGAGGAAAGCATCCTTACCGAGATGATAAATAGAGGTTCTTGATGCTTTCCAGACCATTCATTCATTAAACATTACTCGTTTTGTTCGCCGTATTGTACATCTATCCATTATAAAATATCAAGTATATTGTATTGTCTTGTAAAAGTAAAAATAAAAGTTTTTTTAAAAACCCGAACGGCCATCTCGGCAACATAACTTGTATATATATATATATATATATATATATATATATATATATTCATCCCACTAACTCCGTGGCGTCCATACATTGCCGATTTGCTATCTTGCAAGCGTCCGACTTCAACCGAGCGTCCGTATATGGACGCCCGGTTGATTTCCCATAGATTTTGTATCCAAAGTGTGTTTAGAATCGTCCATTAAAATTTTGTACGGGCGCCCGGATAATACCACAACCTGCTTTTTTATATAGTAGTGGTATATTATAAGTTGAACGCTTTCGCCTATAGAGGCGCGTGATACGACTGTTGAATATTTTGGCAAGTATATTATACTTTTAACCTGTCGATTTCTAAGCGTCCACCCTAAATTTCAAATATTGACAACACAGCATTCCCTTTAATTCTATTTTTAGGTTTCTTTCCGACCACCTGCTAATAACCGACTGGCATTATTTGTTCTGCATTCGTTTTTAAGATTTGATTGTGGGTATATTATACTTTTAGCCTATCGATTTCCAAGCGTCCATCCTAAACTCGCTGTGTCTTATGATGCAGTGTTCCATTTAGTTCTATTTCCTATTTCGGGTTTCCTTTCGAACATGTGCTAATTAATTGTTTCTCAATCGGTTTCAAGGTTTTATTGTGGGTAAGTATGAAAATATTTATTTATTGTATATGTAATTAATATTAGTGAAATTCCTAACAAATATTCTCAATATTTCTGTTACTTTTCTGGGATTAACATTCAGATAATGAAACTAACCTCATTTTGTTGGAACGTTTTGCCGTTTCGCGGCAGATTTTTCAGCTATAAAATTTAATATATTTTCTTACGGTTTAGAAACAATTTACAAAAATAAAACACAAACGTTCTAAAGACCTCAATATACACTTATACTTTAATATATTTATTTATATTGTAAATAATCATATGATTAAATATTAAAAAAGTGTTTTCTAACCGGCTATTTATACATGTCATTACGCAGGCCTAAGGCCTAAACACCGTGGGTGCCGTGAGATTACAGTGGAAAGGGGAAACGTCACACGTACTCTAATGAGGGAGCATGCGTACACATTCAGGCCCCACCTAAGAGAACCGAGGGTGGTGCCTCAACGACGACGATCAATGACCGTCTACCACCTATCAAGATCAGAAGAGTCCACTTGTATTTTAGCTTTCTTCAGCATCAACTTAATCTTGCCTTCCTCGCAGATCATTTCCTCTTTTTATCTGGGAAAAGTTCGAATCCATCATGGCGTGTATCTGAATCTGGTGCTTCGCCCTCTGCTGGACAAGTACCTTTTTTTCACAGCATTCTCGTGGGTGTTCACATTCTTTCTCAACAATTTCTATTATCTCAGAGGTTCCAATTATAACCTCTGGTGTGTTCTTATTTGTCTTAGTGGCTACCTCAACATTATGCTTCGTCCAATTCGTCATAGTATTTATATCTTGAGGAAATAGTGTACAAAGGAGAGATATACCTGTTAAAGTGACAACTGAAACTATGATTGTCACAATGCTAAAGGTTCCGTGTATATTTTCTTGAATCGTTTTTTCTTTGACTTTCTTGCTAGTGAGACATTGCCGTTTGGGTCTACGGCCTAAACGGTACCTTCAGGTATAGTTATGAAGGGTTTTCAACATCAATGGCCCTGTTTTTGACACAATAGCACTCTTAATGTGTTGGAACTAACATCCGAACCACTTTAGTTGATGATTGGTAAACTCATAATAACTTTAAAATGGATAAATACAGAGAATTTTTCAGTACTTTGAAGATATTCACTTTGACATTGACAGTACCAATTCATTCTTGGTTTATTCAGTAAAGGATAGGAAGTCAATAATTAATTTTCTGGGTATGTCATTAATTAGACTGAAAAATGTTCCTAACATTAAAACAAAATGCTGCACGAAAGCTAATTGATCATCAGGATACTAAATTTCACTTCTCAGGTATTAAAAAGTGTAATGCTCGGTCTTATTGATCACATACATCCCCAATTATAAATAATTTTTCGACCGATTGAGCGATATTTAGAAGTCGTGCCGTCAGTTTGAATGCAATGTTTCATAATGTCTCCTTAAAAATATGCTAATGGAAGATAAATACTATAGAATACTATAGAACTGGCCAAACAGAGATTAAAAACTTTTTTGAATAAAGAAAATCCCAATCAAATAACAACGTGTCAAACTACTCTTCCAATTTTATTGATTCTAGCTGCATTCATTGCTTTGGTAATTTCAGATAATATGGACAGAAAAACAAAAATTATGTTGAATGCACTCAATATAAAGGACAGGAGTTGCATTGATTTCCTGAAAGTTCCTAAATATGAACGACTTGGAACCACCCAGAACGAACAAGATTTGTGCATTCAAAGTAAGTTCTGAATAAGTTTTTTCATAAATAAAACCGAGTTATTGTAAGTAGCCGTTGACTGTACAGGGTTACTGATTAGAAATTGTGCACGTCTCTTTTTTCATTGTTTGAAATACAAATTTACATTTTTTACCAATTGCAAGGAAAATAGCGTATTTTTATAAAAATAGCGGACATATAACAAGGTTTCGCAAGAAACTGGGATACAACTATGTTAGGTTTTTTTTGTTTGATTTCGTGACAGATTTTACATACTTTTTGGAACATACTATTGGTCTATTTGAATTCTTTTTGAATTAAGGGCATTTGAAAGGTGATATTTCTGGGCACTTTGAATCCTCACAACGCCTGAACAGTTTGACTTCGAGCAGAATAACATCCGGTCTAGTTTTTGATAAGCTTTCACCTATAATAATGAGTGAAACAAAAGTAATGATACATACTTCGTTTTATGGCATTTTTATTTTGCTCTAACAATAAGATTGTTGAGGGGTTATGAGGATTTAGAGTACCAAAACTGTTATTTATCAAATGTCGATGATTTAAAAACAATTGAAGATAGACCTGCGGTATGCTTAATGATAAATATTTCAAATTCCTCACATAATCCAAACATTGTGTAATATATAGGCAGTTCCATTGAAAAAATTATTACGGCTTTTTGGGGAATTCTGTATAACACTTTTTCTATCTTTACAAAAATACATTGTTTACTTTTAAAAACTACGGTACATAATTTACTTCTGTGTCTCAAGAAATTTTAGTGAGGTCAAATTATTCATTGACATTCAAGTTTGGAAAATAACTGGAAGTAGTAATTTATGAATTATTTGCGAAACTTTGATTTAATCAATAGCCCTAGAACTCTTTAATTGAAAAGCAAATTTTGTAAAATTGTTGATTAAAATTATATTAAAGAATGAACAGATATATTAAAGAATGAACAAATTGTTTTGGGCAAATAGATAAAGTTACTAAAACTTGGTTCAAGCAATACTTTTGGCTGCAGAAATATCTTGGATAGCCACTGCATTGTCGGTACTGAAAAGACTTAATTTAAAAAAATTATAACATTAAACATTTTACTTCACAGGATCCCAAGAACTATTTGGGAACGTAACAAGTCAAACAAGAACACCTGCTATAAAAATTCAATACTCCACCATATCCTCCACCGAAAAGGTGTATAACACAAGACTACAGAAGGTTAAAAAAAATCTCTTTGAAGAAGAAATACCTATAAGTCCGCAAGAACACTTTAGAAACCTCCAGTCTGGTGGAATATCACCTACAATTGATGTAGTATCTACTAGTGATGAACATTTTGATGCTCATGGTAGTAGTAGTAGTGAGCATGCTTCAGAAGAAAATGAAGCTTATAGTAGTGGTACTGAATACATTCCAGATACTCCCTCGGTTTCATCAGATTCTGGGAGCGAACCTGGCAACAGTTTTATCCAAAAAGACGACCATTTATGTAATAAACAGGTATATTGTGATGCCAGTTAATTATAAATCTTACAACCCCGTAAGTCACAAATAATATTGATACACCAGGTGCTTTAGAATACTATCTGAAATGAACAAAATATAATTTATAAAGAGCGGTTTTTGTGAGAGGAGCTTAATGCAACATGCCCTGCTACAATTTTGAGTATATTATAGAGAGATCGAAATTTTCATATGTTTGGCGCTATGATCGTTGTTTTGTCCAATAAAATGTGAGTTTTGAAGGTTAAAAAAAGATATAATAAATGTTTTGTTTCCAGGAAGAAATATCTGATCCATATACTGAAAAAGTTACATTTTCGGGCCGCACTGTTGAACCAATTCTGCCATCAGAAGAAAACCCTTCCAATAATTTTGGGATATATAAACAGGATGGTGAAATGCGCAAGGGAAAGAAAAAGACAGATTTCTGTTTCTTTTGCGAGACTCCAGTGTTAAATTTTGCCAGACATATAACACGCAACCACCCATCAGAAATCGAAGTCCAAGAAATTCTGCTACATCCAACTCGTAGTATAGTAAGAAAACAGCTCTTGGACCGTTTAAGAAAAAAGGGAAACTATATAAATAGTAGTGTCGCGTGTAAGCCAGTCCAAAGATCTTTTGCCTTGCGATAATTGCCTTGGTTTTTACTCTAGAAAATTGTTATGGAGGCACAAAATTAAATGTACTGGATCAAAGAGCACACGTGCTCAGGTGTCTGCCCAAAATTTATTGGTATCTAGCTTGAGAATTGATCTAAATTTGAAAAAGACGGTTTTTCCCAGGATGAGAGCGGATGAAATATCTCTCGTTGCAAAAAGAGATCCACTTATTTGTGCTTATGGAGCAAGGTACATGAAAATTCACCGAGAAAAGCATTTCATCAACGTAACATCTAGGAAAATGCGAGAAATTGCTCGATTTTTAATCGAAATAGAAAAAATGGAGCCAAATATTCATTGTCTCTTTGATGCTCTGAAACCTAAATATTTTGATACAACTGTTGCTGCAACAAAAGCAGTGGCAAAATATGACGTAGAAAAGGATAAATTTGAATCACCAACCTACGCTATGAATATGGGCACGAATCTGAAGCAATGTGCGGAGATAGCTATTATATTTGCTCTGAAAAGGAAACAAATCGCCTTAACAGTTTCATCTGCTGAAGCAGAGGCAGATTTAAAAACTTTGATAAAAGTCATTGAGTCACAATGGCAATATGAGATTTCTAGCCAGGCCGCCAGTGATATAAATATTAACAAGTGGAATAAAGTTACCCTAGTGCCACTTGCCAGTGACTTAAAACTGTTAAAGGAATTTTTGATAACGACGGCAAATTCTGCCGCAACTGCACTTCAGAACGACGGCGACGGGGACGTTAGCCAATACGTACTTCTTTTGGAGTCTATATTCTGCCGTGTGATTTTACTTAACCGAAGACGTCCAGGTGAACTGCAAAGACTGACACTGGACAATTATCAAATATTGGAGAAAAGCGATTCCAGCTCAAATTATGAAGAGTTCTCCGAGGTTGTTTCTCCAACTGAACAAATTCTACTCAAAAGATTTAAAAGGATAGTAATAAGAGGTAAAAGGGGACGAGGAGTACCGGTTCTTTTTAGTCCCGACATTCAAGGACACATAAATATTTTAATTAAAATACGCAACAAATTTGTTAGTGAAAAAAACCCATTCCTATTCGGTAATGCTAAATCAAATGAACCTAAATGTGGTTATAAGGTTCTGAAGAAATTCGCACTGGCATCTGGGGCAAAGAACCCATCAGCTATTACAGCAACTAGACTCCGGAAGCATTTGGCTACCCTCACACAATTATTTGATATGTCTGAGAATGATTTGGAGCAGCTGGCTAGTTTTATGGGACATACCATTGGCGTACATCGGGAAAACTATCGTTTACCAAATGATGTATACCAAACAGCCAAGATTTCAAAACTTCTGCTTTTAATGGAAAAAGTTTAAAGGAAAAGCCCTGAATGATATTAATTTAAATTTGGAAGAAGACTTGATGCTTGCTAACGAAGAACAAAGCGAACGTTGTGAATCGCCATCTTTGCATTCCGACGTTCCAGAACCGTACAGTTCAAAAATTCCAGAGAAGAAAAATGAATATCTTCCTAAGAAAAATAAACGAGTACTCGTTAAGTGGACCGATGAACAGAAAAAAATTGTTTTAAATTTTTTTGCAAATCATATAAAAAACAGAAAACCACCGAAACGAAATGAATGCGAGGAATTGAAAAGGCTCCATACCGAAATATTCTCGAATAAAGATTGGCCGAAAATTAAAGTATTCGTCCAAAACCAGTATCATAAATATAATAACAAATGAAGGAATTTTGTTTTACTTTTCAATGGTTCCTATGAGGACAGATTCTGATTTTATTTTTGTAAGTGTTGTATAACTATTTTCTACACCTTACTTTTGCCTGTTCTTATTTAAGAATAATAAAGTGTTTTCTATGTAACAAGGTATTTTTCTACATCCAGCATTTTCATTCATAAAAACTTAATGCACTACCCCTTGTATAATGTAATTTGTAAAACTTATCATGTGGTTATATCTGTTATTCATTTCGCTTTGCCTGGCTTCATACTAAAAGCACATGTAACGTCGTAGGAAATATAGGAAAAAATGAAACACAGTGTGTCCCCAGAAAAAAAACTTTATTCTTCTTTTGATCCATTTTATTGTCAAAATTAGCTTTCAAGAAGCATATAATTTTATTTTGATAACCGCCCTGTGATAGAACTCCAAACGCCATCTACTGGTAAGACATTTTCTGATTCTTTATTAACAACTTTTTATTTACAATTTTATATTACAACAAGGGCACTTACCTGCTTCATGTCCATTTGATTTGAAGTTAAAACAAAATCCTTTGTACCTCTTCTTAGGTGTCCGATGTCTTCTTCCTTATGGGGTTATTACTGATAGTCCACATATGGCTCTTGCGAAGCGTTTTTTCCTGAACACCTTTCTTAGATATTGACTGCTAGAAATCGAGTTCAGCAGACCGAGCGCTGAACTTATTTGTAGGTACACTAGCCCGCTGACTTGAAAAATTTGTTTTTACGGGCCCCTTTCACTAAGATTCTTGGTCCCACACTTTGGACCAGCGAAGAAGCACTCACAGAATCGTTCTGTGTTGTCGACGTCCATTAGTACTAAGAATGTATTTTCTTCTCCGGAGTATAGCAGGCTTTATTTAAACACTCTTATGCTGTCCATTTTTCTTGAATCCCCTTGTTTTATACACTCAACCAGATGCCAATCTGATTTCTCTTGTAGAATGGTTATACTAGAACTTGTTACCATTCTGTCATTCATAGAGAAAATAGTTACTGGAATGAATAGATGACTTGGACAAACATATTTACTGACAGATTTGGCAACGTCTCCGGACGCTAGGTAATCCTTAGAGTGAATTTAAAATATATAAATAGGACGCCCAGTCACGGAAATTTAAAAGTTTTGCGTATATTTGGGACGCTCAGTGAGTGTTACAGTGAAAGGAAGCTGAGAAGTCCGTGATGTAAAAAACGATTTTTTCTATGTTTCTGAACAAAACTCTATTGCTTCTCAACACCAACTGCTGTCATATTTTGAAAAATATTCAGCCTATAAAATGCACATACCTTCAGAATTTATAGTGGACGCTCAGATATTGTTTCTTGAAAGGACGCCCGAAAGATAGCGGGATGTATATATATATATATATATATATATATATATAACTTGAGACGTGGTCATTGTCGTCTAGACCAGTTAGGTGAAAAATTAAAGCTTCCGCCTTTTGTTGGGTACTTCTTTGCTTAAATTTTGTCGAAGTACCCAACAAAAGGCGGAAGCTTTAATTTTTCACCTATATATATATATTGCTATTACTATAGCCTACAAACTAATAGTTAATAAGAAATGGTCACCAGATCAGTTTTCCATATGGGCCAGATTTGCTTCTGTAGTCGCTGTTTTGGAACATGCCGCTTATTTCGTTGGCCACATTTCTCGACACACGGAAATGCTCGAAAAATGTTTCATCAGAATATTGTGAGACAGTTGTCTCTGAACAGTGAATATTCTCATTATGATGTGTTCCTCGTTATTGACTTTCAAAATTACCCAAATAGTCTTCGTTTTTTACTTTCGAGTGTTGCATAAATTCGAAGTCATCATCCGAAGAAGACTTTTAAATATACTGAAGAAAGAATCTGATATGGCAAGATTGTATAGTAAATTGCTAGTATAACTGGCATTTCGTTTCTGTTTTTGGAAAAAAACATACCTGATTGCTTTTAGTTTTCATTAAACTTTGCTTTTAAAGTTATCCTTCATCTATAGTTTATCGTCAAAACTGCTGACAGTAAAGGACTGCGAGGAATATTGTTTATTTCTTTGTAGAGAGATCGTCCACAGTGGCGTGACGATTTCTACTTCGGAAGGGGTTGCAAAGTAGAATTCACCTCAACATTTTGCAACAATTGTCATCATTAAGCAGAAATAATTAAAGCAGTGATCTGTAACTGATTAATATTAGAAGAAAAGGATCAATTTGCAGCTCTCAGCTAGTCCTTGTTCGGACTACCCAGGACTCACCAAAAGGAGGTGGCTGCATATCGAGTTCCGCCCCTCCTTCCACCAGTCTTTCAGTTTCAATAAAATGATAAATACTCATTACAAAAAGAAAAAAAAATTGAAACTGTAAGACGCATAAAAATTCAACGATAAAATGTGATTATTCAAAAATTAAAAACAAATATAAAACGACTATGAATAATATATATCTGATAAACAGTAAATCTAAATAAGTGAATAAATATTCAATTGAACAAATGGTAATTGGTTGCCGTGTAAGGTGTTTTCATAATTCTTGTATACATTAAATTTGCTTCTCAATTTGTACCAAAGAAGTCATTTACCAAAACTTCAATGTATCACCTAAGTTACTTCACTCTTTTGTTTGTTATTTATTTCGTTGATTCTTTTGTTTCCTTGTTCTATAATTTCAAATATACTGAAAAAAAATGATAACGGAAAATTGTATTTTCCATCTATTTTTGCAAAAAATGATTGCCAGTGTTTATCATTGTTTCTCATTAGACTTTGTTTCCTAAGTTATTCTTCTTATAGTATTCATATTGTAATTATCTAGGTCGATCATATCTCTTTATATGGTTTATTTTTTCATTGTTATCTGAAAAAAATGAAAATGCGTATGTATCATTTTTTGTTAGCAAGGTTTTTTAAAATATTTTAGAAATAATAAATATCTATAAACGTAAAATTAAAATCTTTAGAAGAATGTAATTGAAAAATGTTTTGCAACAGAGTAACTTTCATGAAACCTCTTATCTGTCATCTGTTTTATTATAATTCACGTTTTCCGTTATTAGTGTTTTATTCTATAATTTCAAATATACTGAAAAAAAAACCTGAAGATGGAAAGATTATATATTGTGTTTGAGTGGTTTTCAGTA
This sequence comes from Acanthoscelides obtectus, assembly GCA_963669975.1. Lineage (NCBI taxonomy): Eukaryota > Metazoa > Arthropoda > Insecta > Coleoptera > Chrysomelidae > Acanthoscelides > Acanthoscelides obtectus. The sequence continues at coordinate 61,592,283 of CAVLJG010000010.1, read as the reverse complement.
AATGTTGTCGTTAAATTATCCTTCGGTTAGCATTTATATTGTAACTTAACATTGGTTAGATTATATCCCTTTTTCTGGTAGATCCAAAGAATTTAAAGCGATATTGTCAACTCTGGAAATAAATTCGATCGAAGGTTCATTGTTAGGCTCTTCCACTCGTTTTGCTTCTATAAAATTTTCGTGTAAATTATGAATCAATAAACATGTGCCGTTACATAAGCCTCTCTTCACATCTAAATTCTTCGTTAAAATGATAACTGCGCCAATCTTTAGTGTAAGTATGTGGGGAGGAAGTCCTGGAGCATCCAAAGAATTTAAAAAGTCTTGCGGCCATGCGGAATCTAAATCATCAGCAGCATTTTCGGTTGTATCGTCTTCTCGGATGATACTATCGACACTTAGGTATTGCCGTGACCTACCTGGCAGTTTTTCTAAAACAACTGAAATGATATCCTTGACATGAATGTTTAGTGGAGACAAAATCGCTTTTTGTAATAATGTGAAATCGTGTTCAGTTAAATTACTACCATCTATGCTTTCAGTAACATCGTCTACAATGATACGATTAGGAATTTTAACTATAGTGTCTCTGCCATTTTCTAAGCGACGTAAAATTTCGGAATTATTTCCTATGGTCATAATCCAGTCTTTGAATTCGTTTTCTTGTGGCAGTGCTCTACCGTTCGTAAACAGATCGTACTGAACAAAGTATTGAGATAGTTGGGAACATTTCACTGATGCAGAAATAGTTTCATTTTTGCCTGCCAACGGAACGATAGGTACGCATTGCCTGAAATCACCTAGAATTATAATAATCTTGCCGCCAAATGGAATGTCATTGTTCATTATTTCTCTTGTCTTTCTATCTATCTCATTGAATATACTTTTATGTACCATAGGTATTTCATCAATGACAATAATTTTTGAATATCTAATATTATCAGCAATCGTACTCTGATTGCGAATCCTTGACGTTGAATTTTCTAGAAATGGAACCGGAAACATAAAAGAAGAATGAATCGTTTGGCCATTTTTCAATAAGCTGGCTGCGATACTAGTATAACACATAATAGCAATATAACGGTGATTATTTCTTAGTAAGTAAGCCAGTAGTGTATTCAACAGAAATGTTTTTCCTGAACCTCCAATTCCGTTAATAAAAAATAGACGATGTGGGACCCTTTCGTTTTCGTTTATGGCCAAAAGTATGTCGTTAAAAATAAGTCGTTGTTCTTGGTTTAACAGATGAATGTTCCTATTAGCAATTTGTTGTTCGTCTGCTTGGTCATAATTGTATTCATCTTCGATTAGGTGTTCTACTGGTTCAGTGGGTAAGGGTAGTTGAAAGTCTCTATTTGATTTGCCTAAAAATAAAAATGTATGTGATTCAACAAATATTATATAATTATACTGGGAAATTACTTATCATATTAATATGATTTTAATATAATTTAGTATAGGTATAAAATCGATTGAAACAAAAAAAATTATTATGTTATGTTAAATTAATAGTGTTAAAGACACTGAAGTAATGAATTAATTCATATTTTTTTAGCACGGTAGTGTTACCTATAAAATGATTTAATTTAAAAAATTTCTAATACGAAAATTAATGATTTCAGTATGCTTAAAAAATGTAAAGTAAAAATAAAAAGTTATTTGAAAAATAGGCATCAATTTTAAATGAATTAATAAAACTAATTATTGACAGAAATACTAACCTTGTAGTGTTAGGTATCGATTGATGTAAGTCAAAGCATAGTTGTAGGCTAGCTCGTTATTAGCGTCGTATATAATCTTCGGATAAATGATATTTAAATTGTTCCCATAATGCTAACGGATTTTCGATTTCACAAAAAAGTAACATTTGTGAAAACATACGACGAAGAGCTCGTGGAATTTCTACGCGTATAGCCTCTTGCAAAGTCGAGAACCAAATGCTATCGTCCGTGAGAAGGTTCATCGCAATAGCAGCATTACGGAACGTTTCGCACGTACGGCCATGTACAGTTCGAAGGCCTTCGAATGATCTACATCCTGTTTTATGCAAAAGAAGTTGACGAAGATAAAATCGTTCACCTTCTCTAGGATGAACAAAATATAATCTAGGAATTAAACGATCAAAATGTCGTTGACATTTCACCCAATGTCTTGTTTGACTTATTTTGCACACATACTTATAAGGTATTTGTACGTAAGTGCATTGCCTAGCTTCTTCGTCTTGTACATTCAAGGCGAACCATCCTGTTAGCGTAATGTGTTGTGTTGCGGCTCTTTCTAAAACGTCAGCGATGGGGTACTATTTGTATTAAAATAGACTTGTTGCATATTGGGAAGATGTACAGAAAGTTTGATGATAGCATGAGACATATCGTGCATTTCGAATGTATAAATTCTCCACATTGCCTCAGGTGCGCTAACATAGCGAACGTCCATGAACGTTTGAATTTCGTTGTATACAGGTTCCTGAATAGTTGTTTGACCGTCTTGTTCCTCTACAGTTCGCACGACAATTTAAGCTCTATGAAGTCCCTTATATATATATATATATATATATATATATATTAAAATAAATATGTTACGCTTTTTATTGAAGAACAAGCCTGCACGTTAATATGAGCTTCGTATTTTTCAAGTAGATAAGCGTTATATGGTACAACGCAACCGTTATCTACTGTTCTTCTATCTAACATATATGTACAGGTACTTCTATTGGCCGTCTTTTATATAGCGGATATCCAGAGGAATTGTATAAGGTATCTTCACGCAAAGATTTCGTGAATTGTTTGCTGCAATGTCCTTCGTCATCTAAGCATCGAGCAGCACTACAAGGTCCATGAAGCATATGTACTTTGACTAATTCGTGCAAGTTGGGATGCGCGATAGGGTCGGGAAATTCTGCTGAAATTAAACGGTCGATTGCTGCAGAGTCCAAGATTTTATCTGATCCTTCTAACCAAATCAACATATGCGCATGAGGGAGTCCTCTTTTCTGAAATTCTATCACGTAAACGTAAGCAACGCAAATTCCCATGACATTTCGTATATCAATATCTTCTATTAATTCCTTCAATTTGCTCTTAAACACCCTCGAAATAAAATCGGGCCTATTTGAGGAATGTTGATTTGTATCTAGGTTTTTCCTAATTTCAGGCCAAACAGTATTGCAAGTAAATGTTAGGAAAATATCTGGTTTCCCATGTTTTGTGACTATAGATATGGCATCCAAATAATTTTGTCTAAATGCGCGTGGGCTTCCTATGAATCTCGACGGTAGGATGAAAATATTGCCTGGTTGATAGTGAACGTCAAGTTGTCTAGAGTCTAAATAGTCGATTAGTCCTTGAAATATTTCTTGCCTGATGTGTGGTTGGTTTTCAGTAATAAATTGTAATCGACTCTGTTCTATTTTTACCTATGCATCTATTGTTGCGATGTATTGTTGCGTCAGCTTGCCTGCCATTACAAATTGGTTGAAAGTATCTGGTCGAACAGCTATTCTGAAACTGTAGTATTCCAGTAAGGATACATCACCTCTTCTACATTGATGCGCTGTTCCAGATTGCCAGCCTGGCTCACCTCTTGGATGTAATAGAGGATATGTCATTTCGTCGCAGTTAACACTAAGATATGGTAGTTCGTGGATGATTTGATCGTTGTCTCGACAATAAACATGTAAGCAACGATCCAGGGGCGGTCTTCCATCTTCAGAAATAAATACGGCCGCTATTTCATTCGCTTGTACTGCGCCATATTGCCTAAAATTAATATCCAGAACACGGTTGTTATTGATGTACAATTCTAAAGTTAGTTGACGATTGCTATGTTGTTGTTCCTGATAGACATCTTTAAGAAATCTATACGCTTGAGCAAAAGGATTGTGGCTGTGCATGTAATTAGAAATAATATCGACGGTTTCTCGATTTAATTCTGTTCGATTTTGTGGGCCAGCAGACCGAAGCTGATTTGCCAGTTCAGTATCCAAAAAATATAGAGTGCCATATTGTCTGCGTTCATTAGAAATATTAGTCGAAATATTTGATATATGATGTCTTATTTCTCCCTGCACCTGTAAAGAAAAGTAAATTCATTATGGAAGGGATAAAGAATTTATTAATATTATAAGTGGTTTAAAAAAATTAAATAATTGGTGTCTAATGTATAATTGTTCTTTGTATATGGATAAAATAAACAGTATTGTAAAAAAGGTAAAAGTAAGATATGAAATATATAGTGGGAAAGGTTGGGAAATCTCGAAACTGGATATGTTACAGACCAAAATGTGTGAATTGGCTTAAACATGTCACAGCCTAAAAGTTGATAGTTTGCGAGATACAGCATGTCAAAGTTACAATTTTATTTTCTATTTTTCCTTAATGTTCGAGAAGTATTTCAGATGTTGCCATAAAAATCGGTATAGGGAGGTCTTCTACTGTAAGAAACAAGAATTCGTTATTTTTCATGGCCAAACTTTTTGAGGGCGCCATATACAGCACTATTTCGGTAAATAAATCATCATAACTTTTTTGTGCTATTTCAACAACAGTTAGAAGTGTATAAAGCTAATAGTTTTCGAAAAAGTAGTTTTTAAAAATACCAATGCATTATTTGTATCATGACTATAAATTACTTTTACAACATAATAATCAAGTTGCTTTAGATAATATCTGGGTAGCGTTGCTATGGTTTTTAATGTTTGGCATAAGATTATTTTAAGCTTTATGAATAATTTTAAGTTGACAATAAAACGTTAACCATCATGGAATATACATTTGAAGAATATTCTGATGAGAATTTAATATATGGATTAGCAAGATGTAGTGCTTTAAAAGCACGAAGATTGTAAGCTGACAGATTCCCTAATTCAAAAATTTTCCAACGAATCGATCAGTGGTTACGAGAAACTGATAAGAAATGAGTATAGTTTTATTTTGAGTAGTAAACACCATTTGGATTTTAGGTAAATTTGCTCGAAGTATGGGCCGATATAGTGGAGCTCCCAAATTGTACGTACAGCTGAAATTGAAGAAAATGTTTTAGATGTTGTCTTTGAAAATCGTACAGTTGGGGTTGGGAATGTAGTTCGAGAATATCAAGTTTCTAAATGTACTGTAAATATCATTTTTCAAGAGTAACTGTTCCATCTATACCACCTGCAAAAAGTATATGGTTTAAGAGCGGATGAAGAAACCGCAAGGGTAGAAATTTGTACATGGCTCTTAATTCGCAAAATCTTTACATTTTTGCAATATATCCCTATGAAATAATATAAACCTGCCAAAAAGTACAACTTCAAATTAATTTATATAGAAGAAATGTTCTTCTAGGGTGATTTAAAACGACGCATTTACAATACGCCAGTGGAAATTGTAGATGATCTTCAACAAAAAATGTTCCACCATAGTCAGGAAATGAAAAATAGCATCCACATGTTTTGGAGAATGCAGCAAGGATTAGTTCGTCGAGTTTGAAAGTGTATTAGATAAGGTAGTGCTCATTTTGAACAATTTTTGTAGTTATTATTTTCGTTTAGCAGTTTTGTTGCCATCTTCATTTATTATTGTTAAAAAGCATAGCAATGCTACTCACATATTGTATAAAGCAACTTGATTATTATGTTATAAAAATTATTTATCATCATGGAACTTTTAAAAAGAAATATCTCGAAAACTATTAGCTTTAAACATTTCAAACAAGTAAACCCTTTTTGTTGTGAAAATACGAAAAAATAAGTTTTTTTGTTTAGTTGTTGTATACAGAGTAGCGAAAAAAAGTTATGGTAAGTTATTGACCGAAATAGTGCTATAAGTGGCGCTCTGTAGAACTTTGCCCAAGAAAAATAATGAATTCTTGTTTCTCTTACTAGAAAACCTCCCTATACCGAGTTGTATGCCAAAATCTAAAATACTTCTCAAGCAAAAAGGAAAAATAGAAAATAAAATTGTAACTTTGATGCCCTGTATCTCACAAACTATCGACTTTAGGACTAAGGTATATTTAGGTCAATTCACATATTTTGATCTATAGTGTATGCTACGCTATACTGTATGTCTCTCTGTCTATTTTTTTCATACACATTGCAATGGACATTTTTAAAATATGTATTTATATCGTCAAAATATATATATATATATATATAATGATAAAACTAAAATTCCACGACTTGGTTTGGTGGGTTATGTTTCAGCCCAAGCTAATTTTTTTCCTGGAAAGTACCTATTGAAGTATGAGGCTTTGTGAAATTTTAAGATTCTAGGTTGAATGATCTGATTTAGACATGCGCTTAAAGTTTGTAGGTCAAAATATAAATTTTAATATTTTGTCAATTTTTCAATTTCTCGCTACACCTGTTTTGATATTGTAAACGTGTGTCCAGAGTGAATCGTTTCACCTAAGAGCGTGAAATTTCAAAAAAATCATGTTCCATAGGGTAACAAAATTGAACCTGATATGGGCCAGGAGCCATCTTTTAGAATTAAGGAAAATACTAATTTTGTAAATTTTTAATATTGTAAGCTATTCTAAATGTCTAGCTAATAATAAACCAGTAAAAAATTTCTACAAGAATTATTTGAAAAATTTGTCGAATAAATTATATTGCAATTTGAAGGTAACATTTGACTTCGTTGGACAATTCTATTTAGATAGTCATATATTATTGTACATATTGCTTTCCATTGACAGGAAGGAGTAGCGAAAAAAAGAAAAATTGTTAACATACTAAAATTTACATTTTGGTCGAAAATTTATATTTTGAGAGCCGTTCCAGAGTAAATTGTTCATTTTTTTTATACTCCAACTACCATGACGGTCTAAGGCCTAAACACCCATTGGGCACCGTGGGGCTATAGGGGGATACAGGGGAAAGGGGGACGCCACACGGACTCTGGCGAGGGAACACGTGTGCATGCAACATGCACACATTCTGGCTTCGCCTACGAAATCCGCCGGGTGGTACCTCCACGTTCGACAGTCAGAGACCGTCTACCACCTACGGACAATCACAACATCCATAGCCAAGAGAAATATTTCTCCTGGGACGGGACTCGAATCCGCACAGCGCACGGCAACTGATCAGGAGACCGAAGAGTCTACTACTGCGGTCACCGCTGCTGCCTAAGACTCTGTAAGACTTTGAAATTTTGTAAAGTCACTTCCGTAGGTACTGCTTAGAAAAAAAAATGAATTCGATCTGAGATATGATTCGTCAGGTTACATTGTGGAATTTTATTTTTGATCCATATATCATGTTATTTTTACTGTTCACCTTGAATACATAAGATCCTCGACCAGGCGGATTTATAGTATTGGTAGCTAGGCTGGCGAATGCGAAGCTATTGTTATAATAACGCACTTTTTCCATAAATTCTCGATCCTGAAATAGTACTCATAATTGCTCAGGATATGAATCAAATGGAGGCAGATGTACTGCACCATCCTTACAACAATTTGAATAAATATTTCTGGAATTTTTGTCACATAAAAAATGTAAGGCTCTACAGTGAAAACAGGTAAAAGTGAAAGTTCCCAATGTATATACACCTGTGTAATGATCAGTTGCTGCCATGTAATGACTCCCTCTTCGATGAATAGTTTCATTTACATTTTCGGCTATTATATTATTGGTATTTTCTAGCAAATTGTCTATATTAAGGTTAGCTAATATGTCATTAAGTTCATCGTGTCCCATTGTCATAGTGATATTGTCATCATTCTGTTGTTGGTTTAAAGTTGGTAAGGATGACGTTTCTATTGGTTCAATGTGTTGTAATGGGATATCAATTTCCATCCTTGTTAGCAAAGAGGTAGTTTCTTCAATGTCTTGTTGTGTGGATGCCCGCATATTTGTTGGATGGTTAACAATCTCTGAACTATTAGTACATGTCATTTGTGGTGTGATTGCTTCAGGAACAATACTGAAATAAAAATAAAATTACAAATATAATAAACATAATGTTTTCGTCCAGTGGAACAAAAACCAGAAAATGATGAATAGCAGTTTCGTGCTTTTTGGCTACACATTAGAATGGCCTAGGTATAGTTTTATTTCTGGAAAATGAATGAAAACATTGTGACTATTCTTTATTTCGAATGTACGGTGTATTGAATTAAGACTGTGCTATCTATTACACCATAATCGACTACTTTGCTCTTCGCAATGGCTGATTTTAGTGTGATAGATAGCGATTTATATATATAAAGAAGGAAAATGAATTTGCGCAAAAAATAGGATAGGTAACTTGAGAGATACGTATTTCTGTTTGTTGGCTTCATCAGGGCCGAAATGAATACACATTTGCAATTAAAAAACTAGATACACATATAGTTGTAGTCACTGTTTTTGGCGGTTAAGTCATCACCGACATATAAGATAAGTAAACAAATCGAGTCTCCGTACTTAGGACGGAAGAATGCGCAGATTAATCTTCAGTGCTTTTGTTACTCTCTCCGGTACACATGAAGTGGGTAACAGGAGACCGTTTTTGTATTTTTTTATATATAAAGAGATATTGATAGTCTTACTTTGACCCATTACCAACGGTGACTACAACTATATTCATACATCCAGATACGAGTGTAACCTAAAAAAACGAAGATGGATAGGGGAAAAAATGATATACAAAGTCCACAACAAGAGCCAACGTACACAATGTAGTATAAAATGGCTATAAGACCTTGACTTTTCAATACGAGCTGTCATCACAACCACGTGACCGGTTATAATTACCTAATGAGGTATTTCATGTCCTAAAAATCTACAAATAGAAAAGAATTATGCGGAGAAAGGTATATATCAAAAAAATAATGGGTAAAATCCGCAAAAAGAAGAAAAGTGGATTTGAGTAGAAAACACGATAGGTAACCCGAATGATACGTATTTCTGTTTGCTGGCTTCATTAGACCCGAAAAGAATACACATATGCAATTTAAAAAGTGAATACATATGCTCATACATCTAGATTCAGGTGTAATCTGACGAAACAAAGATTGAAAGGGAAAAAATGATACACGAAGTTTACAATAAAATCCAACCTCTATTCGTCATTGTCCGTCAGAGCGGTCCGTGGGACCTTTGTTCTTTGTTAAAGTATTGTAAGTCAGTAGGTGTGTCAGATCTGGTTGCCCAGAAACCATACGAAGTCAGAGAGAAAGAAAGGAAGAAGAAAGAAAGGAAGGAAGGGGGAAGAGCAAAGAGGATGAAGTGCGTCGGTTTAAGGGATGCCTTGCTATTGTTAACTGGTATTCGGTTATTTTAAATTAATCCAAAAATTAATTTAGGAAGTTGTCTAGAATTGCACAATTTGATTTTGCTCATAGTGCGAGCCGCGGTCTTGTATGCTTGTGAACTTGCTCGACTGTGTAGTCTACTGACTCATGCAACAGAGGGTTGCTGTGTGATTCTGCTTGAGTATAACGTAACTGCGCCTGATGTTTGATGTAGTCCCTTAGGTAAGGGATGTTGAGGTCCCTGTGAGGGGTGTCGTTGGAGACATACCATGGTGCGTTAGTGATGGTTCACAAGGTTCTGTTCTGCAAAACCTGCAGATTACGTATATGCGTTTTGGCAAGAAAACACCATGCTGCACATGCGTAAGTGATTGATGGTCTGATAACCATCTTATATAGCCAAACTTTGTTAACCAAACTTAATTTTGAGCTTCTACATAGTAAAGGATAAAGTTGCCGAAACGTAATTTGGAATTTAGTTTTTAACGCTTCAATGTGATTCTGCCAGGTGATTTTCCTGTCAAGAGTGACACCGAGATATTTAGCTGAATTTCCCCATTGTATCCGGGCTCCATTCACTGAAACCTCAGGCGAGGCGCCGTTACGTTTTTTAGTACGATAGCCTGCGTTTTCGAGTAATTAATTTTGATTAACCACCGATCTGCCCACTGCAATATTCAGCGCACTTTGTAACCTGTCATGTACCAGATTCCTGGTACGTGACTGGGCCACTAGTGCAGTGTCATCAGCATATAGATAAACTGCACAGTCGCTAGGGCAAGGGACATCATGCGTAAAAAGTGAGTAAAGGATTGGCCATAAAACCGAACCCTGAGGGACGCCGGTTCTGATGTTCCGTATTGTCGACAGGAAATTATTAATTTCGATCCGAAATTTCCTACCGTCAAGGAAGGATTTCAAAAGTTTTATGAGTCAAAATGGAAAGCCCTTTTGAATTAGTTTATAGAGAAGGCCCTTGTACCACACCTTATCAAATGCCTTCGAGACATCCAGAAGCACGATGTTAGTATTTTCGTTAAGAGTGAAGCTCCTAGTTGCTCGCTCCATAAGCCTAACCGCTTGTAGCTTTGTACTGTGCTCAGACCGAAATCTGAATTCCACGTCAGGAATCACATGGTGATCTGACGAAAACTTCGCAAGGTGACGAAGAACCAGCTTTTCAGAGAGCTTAGACGGAGCAGACAGTAGGCTGATTGGATAATAGTCCTGGTCAAATATTGATCCCACCTTCTTTGGAATCAGTCTTCCACGCCGATGGAAAGTACTGGGTCCTTAGCATGGCATTGATAATAGCCACGAGATAAGTCAAGGACATCCGTGAAACCAGCTTCAGCGCCTTATTAGTGATTTGATCCTCCCCAGGCGCTTTACGCACCTTGAGGTCTTTAATATGACCTTGAAGCTCTGCTGGTGTGTAATGCGGGATCTCGGGAGAAGCCACTAATGTGGTGTGCAATTCTTCAGCTGAAGAATTTTCCGATGAAGAATCACAAATGGCGGCGTCGAGATCATTGACGTCGTTGGCCTTAAAATATCTCCTGACGGATCTTACAATATGTTGCTTCTCGACGAGATCATTATGAAGATCATAGTTGGGAGAGAACTGTCGTTCTATAGCATCACCGAAAACCTCGACTTTGTCCTCTGTCCTGAGACTATGTCCCCAGGACCGTGGATGTGCGGGAGTTGTTCTCGTTTTCCGTCTCTAAGAGACTTCGTCACTTTCCAGAGAAGAGTACTTGAGTGAAGCATCCCTGAAAGTCGTTCCATTGCTCATTGCGGAATTCATGGAGAACATTTTTTACTTCATGTACAAGATTCGTCGCTCTGCGAATGGCATCAGGATGGAAAATTCAACCTATACATTGTAATATAAAATGGCTAAAAGACCTTGAATTTGAAAACAAACAAAGAGAAAAAGATTATGCGGAGAAAGGTGTATAACAAATAGAAAAATAATGGGTAAAATCTACAAAAAGAAGGAAAGTAAAGTGGATTCGAGCAGAAAATAGGATAAGTAACCCGAACGATATGTATTTGTTATTGTTAGTTGGCTTTATCAGGCCCGAAATGAATACGTATTTGCAATTAAAAAAATAGATACACATAAAGTTGTAGTTACCGTTCTTAGCGGTTACGTCATCAGCGTCATATGAGATAAGTAAACTGATCTAGTCTTCCTACCATGGGCGGAAGATTGTGCCAATTAATCTTCAGCGCATCTGCTAATCTCTCCAATATGCATGAAGTGTGCACCAGGGGATTGCTGTTTTTGTTATCTTCTTGTAAATACTCTAATAAATTTAGCATGAGTTATTGCTTCTGACCATTGATCGTATTTTCGGGCATTGTACAATTTTATATTGAAGATTGATAACAGGACAACTTGAGTTGCTCGTCGATGTTGAGTGAATGTCACTCTCATATGATTGAAAAGTATTCATATGTAACGACAAGATTTCAAGACGGAAACATAACTAAAAAACGTATATCTTTGAATGAATAAACGTTCATATACAGGGGTAAGTTTCATATGTATCTATATAGAAGATAGAGGTATATAAAAAGATACTGGTAGTTTTATTTTGACCCTCCAAGAAGAGTGACTACAACTATATCGATACATCTGGAAATATGTATAACTTGAGGAAACGCAGATGGAGAGGGAAAAAAATGGTACATCAAGTTCACAACAAGAGCCAACAGACACATTGTAGTATAAAATGGCTAAAAGACCTTGAATTTTCAAAGCGACATCTAACTACAACTACACGGCCGGTTACACCTACTTGCTGTGGTACTTCAAGTCCACCAGGAACTACAAAGAAAAAAGGATCATGCGGAGATAGGTGTATAATATAATAATATATAATGTGTATAATATAATAATGGGCAAACTCCGTAAAAAGAAAGAAAGTGGATTGGAACAGAAAATAAGATAGGTAACCGAAGTAATATGTATTCCTGCTTGTTGGCTTCATCAGGCCCGAAATGACTGCATCTATGCAACTAAAAAAGTAGATACATATACCTATACATCCGCATGCAGGTATAATTTAAGGAAATAAATATGGAGAGGAAAAAATAACATACAAAGACCACAACAAAAGTTAACCTACACATTGTAGTATAAAATAGCTGAATAACTTCCTATTTTCATTCATGCCATAAAGGCGTCCTACAATTGTAGGGACGACTGACGATACGGGCCTAGGGAAAACCCATCTTCAGGGGAGCCCTTTTAAAAGACTGTAGTGCCCGTAGGGAACGTTTGTTGAGCTATGTTTATATAAACTTTTCTTCCTATTTTAAGCTGTAGAAACCGCTGGTAGAATATTTCACTTTTTTTTGGGACACTCTGTATAACAAATAAATCAAATAATGGGTAAAATCCGCAAAAATAGGAAAGTGTATTCGAACAGAAAATAGGATAGATAACCCAAGTGATACGTATATCTACTTAACTATCTTATATTTCGTTTGAATCCGCATAATCCTTTGCTGTTTGAAGATTTTTTAAATTTGAAATACGAAGGTAAGTCGTTATAACTGGCCACGTGATTGTGATTAGATGTCGTATTGAAACTTCGAAGTATTTCAGTCATTATACTACAATGTGTATGAATTTAACTTAAATTATATTTTATTATTTAATTTTGGATCTGAATTAATATTAAAAAATAAATGAATTCCTCACCCTGCATTTGAAAGTCGTGATGGACCTGGTATAGCAATGAGATTATTGGGGAATGCAGTTGTAATTCTACTTGCTTCGTTAATAAAAACCTCCTCATTTGATTGAATTAGATGTTGCGATATCACTGGAAGTGTTGACTGCAGAGGTTCGCTTGGTTTTTTAGATTTTTTCAATGGTGTTTTGCCTTTGTTCATTTTTCCTCTGAAAATATAAAATAAACAAGTAAATTGTTAGGTAAATATTTAATGGCATAATGGAAAATACGATGACAGAAGTAGGAAGCATACAAAAGAAAAAAAAATGTATTACTTTATAGAGAGAAAAATTAATTTATTTCAAAGATAGAAATGGAAACTTTTAATGCATCCCAAATTGTTTCATTTTTTTAAGAATTCCTGTTTTACAATTTGATAGTTATTTTTTGATTCTATATATGCGTACTTTTTTGCTTATTTAGTCAATGTTATTATCATCATCATCAATCAAGTAATATATGTAACATTAAATGAAAATAATCTATTATGATGCATGTCATACAGTAGTTATGTAATATATTGTTGGTATGAAAAAATGTAATTATATTTTCATGTATAGACCAAATGTTAACGAAAATTAATATTAGGTATATATAATTTAATTGAAAAAGATAATAAGTATTAAATTTATACACTTACTTTGTTGTTGATTGTATAAGAATGTCGGAACTTGCTGTACTGTTATGAATAACCATTTGTTGATCTATTGTAGAAGAAGACGTAAGTGATGTGTACAGAAGTTGTATGAATTACTGTATGCTTTTTTCGTTTGCTTAGACATAACTTCCTTTTATGTTTACGTTTTTTCCCTTTTACTGAGATGTTTGACTCCTGTGTTTGACCTGGAGTATGTCTACAAAACATTAAGACTAAATTAAGGTATAAAATAAAATGAATTAATACAATACATTGATATCAGTAATCAAGGTTGAAGAAAAACTATGTTTTAAAGAAACAAAATTCATGTCTTGTTAAAAACTGTTTTTCTTTAGTTTAAGATATTCAAATTTAGCACTGTTACACTGTTAATGCATGTTTGAAACAGTAAAAAAAATTCTAAAACTATTGCTTGTATAATCTAGCGACATTAACGAAGTTCCCTGAAAGTGTTACTACATTCTTGATCCAGCTCTATCAGAACACTCTCTAATTTAAAAACGGACTGTACTGACATTGGGGAAGTACCGTTGGTCTCTGGGTAATTTAACGACCGACAAAAAAAGAGGGAAAGGGTCTCATATGGAAATATTTTAAGGAGACTGATGCCAAAGCCGGCTCGAAAATAAATAAAAGAGCAACATGTTTAAACTGCAAATATGGATATACTGCCACTGGTGGCTAGAATGCGCAATCATATTGAAAATTGTAGACAACTTAAAAAAGGAAGTTTCTTAGAGTTGCTAATAGTGATTATGTTTCTATTGAACCTAAACAACCAAAAAAAACAAACAAAAACATTTTGCTTAAAACATAATAATCTTGTCAGAAGTAAAGTAGAACTTGGATAAAAGAATGTGAAATACATAGTCTTACTATAATATTATGGCAGAATAGTAGGTGACAAATCTCATTTCATGTTATTTATCATGTTCTGATCAATGAAGATTATTATTTTTTTAAAATATAAATTCCATGAGATTTTTTAAAGGTTGCGTTATTTGTATAAATTATGCAATTTGAATCAAGTTCTATATTATTAAAACAGTGATCTTTGTTGTAAACATCTGTGTAGAGGTGTATTTAAAATAAATTATAGTTAAAAAAAAGCTTTAATCATAAATTGTTATTATATAAATATAGCTAACTGTAGCTCATATCTCTTTTTTTGTTGTAATTGAATTATTTGTAAATTGTAAAATACTTTAATTCTTATATTGATATACTAAATTAATTAGTTATATTTGACTGTTAAACTTTCTATTGTATTAATATAAATTATTTTAGAATTGGAAAGTATTTGTAACGTTTTATTTCGAATTGCTACTTAATTTTTTCTTTTTTTTTAGTTTATCTAACTATAATTTCTTTTATATGAATTTTTAATATCAATATAATAAAAAAAGCATTCATAATTAAGAACGGTCAATCTTCTTAGAAGGGTAAGGTTCATACGCAACAAGGTGTGACCAGTTTTTTGTGATTAATGCTAGCAATACGATATTTTTAATATTCTGCTTTTCATTCATTTGTCGACATTTTTGTCATCTTATATTGGTTTTAAATACAAACAATCTGACAATACATCAATATGTCTACCTTTGATTAGCCTTGCTGACTTGTGAGTGGGCAAGTTTTAAGGCTGATGCACATAATATCACTTTTCAGTTTACTGAGACAAAGATATATTAGAGAAATTAATTAAAACTATACGTCGATTTAAAGCTGATATTTGTGCTAAATATGTAAATTTTAAGGTTCGATTGGTTTTCAAGAGGTGTCTATAAAAAATTATTAATATAAAATAAATACATACGTTGCTCTGGAAGGGCCAGGCTGTGGTTCTTCTACAGTTATAGACTCTACAATTCGTTCAATTTGGGGTTCATCTTGTTCATCATCATTTGTAGAAATAGTTGTAGGATTCTTGATAATACGTTTCTTGGCGTACCAGTTGTTTCCTCTCTTCTTTTTAGGCATGTTGATGTATATATTTTTGAAATACTATCCTACTATAATATAAAGCTAAAAATGAAAGTATATATATATATATATAACAAAAAGCAAATTGTGACAAAATTATAGGTATGTTTTATGTTTGCAATTGCAAGCTTTCGTGTTCAAAACATAAATGCTTTCATGCTCACAACGCTCACAATTACAGAACAAAATGGAAGTTTTGGCGGTAAAGTCAAGCTGTCATTTGTCAAATGTCAGCTTAGTCCCCAATGTTGCCAGAAGTAGTGTTGGAATATTGTAATTTAGGTAGACCTGATGGATATTTTTACCAAAAAAAAAAATTGAGTACAGTTAGTAACCAAATCTAAATACAGGTATCTTGCAAATCGACAGTGGTAACCACCAGTCGGTAATTGTTATTCAACGGAAACACGTTTAGATGGTAGTAGGTGGTAAAAACAGTAAGAACACAACCTGTGAGGTGTATTTCCAAAGTATGTTTAATAATGTTAACATCTGTCACATGGTAATGCAGATATCGAGTGGATATTCTCATATATGGAAATAATGAGAACAAAGAAAAGGAATCGTATTTTACGTTTAATTTTATTCGCGATAGTTATCAAAGTGGATACAATACAAAAAAATGTTGCTGCATAGACGAGTTTGGTGAAATATATTTTAAAAATACTAAAATAATTTATATAGTATAGAGAGAACAGAAATGCAACAAGAAGAATCTGATACAGACAGTGACTAAGCTTAAGTAATTCAAAAACCTCAATTTTATTATGCAAAACAGAAATGGCCTTTAGTGATATGCTTTTTATTTTTTAGTTTCCTGTAATGTTTCTTTAAAATAACTGCGTAATAAATGTTCTGTTGTTTGACATTTATTGGTAATATTGTATTGATTTTTATAGTCAAATGTTTTTTATTACATTTGTTATATGTTATATTTTAGCACGCTGTTTGGTTTTTGTTTTCCTTTTTTCACACAACCTGTATAATCAATACCCCCCTGTTTTATGATAATACGCCACCTCTCTCCTGCCCCCCCCACCAATAATCCACGGGCTAGTGGAAAATAGCCAAGTTTTTCGATACCAATGCAGAAATTTACAATATTGGCCCTGCCAACACTGCAGTTCCTTTTCAGTGTTTTTGACAGTGTTAACGGGATTTAGCCGGTTCACTCCATGAAGGAGGGCATCATAGTTGGTGTAACGTTGTATGTACAGGCGATGCCTTCTATTGGGCCTGTTTTGATTTTATATTTATTTAATCATATTGTTTGTTATCTTTGTACATTGAGTAAATAAATATTATTATTATTATTATTATTATTATTATTATTATTATTTATGTGGTTTTAGTAAAACTAAGAATATAGTCACTTTGTAATGAAATACGCAATAGCTTTAGCTAATTTGAAAATAAGTATGAAATAGTGAGCTGATTTATATGAATGTAATGGCAATTTGGAAAATATGAATTTAACCGCCTTTGCAAATAAGCGAATCATGAGTTCATTCTTTATAACGTGGCCGTATCGGTATCTTGCGATGGGTACTTTCGCATTGTTCTACTAGTTTTTTTTGTTAATTACCTAGGTACTATTGTAATATAATAATTCTTTTTATAAATATTTGAAAAAATAAGTTGATATACGCCATCTAGAATGTGTTCACTGAAATGATCCGATGTCTTCTTCTTCTTCTATTCGTCACTGTCTGTCAAAGCGGTCCGTAGGATCCGATGTCATTTCCAAAGCAGGGTTTAGATCCATGGGCGTCCATTAGGGTTTAGCTTCAGCTCAGTCAAATATTTTTAATAAGATATTTATTCTTGGATAAAAAGTGGTGTGTGAGTATTTTGAATAGTTGAGAGCTAAGTTTCTTCCTAGGGTATAAATCAAATTCATCGTGCAACACAGCGTTAGATTGGCGGCCAAACAGCGGGGTTAAGGGGATGATGCGCACGATTCAATTATGCATTTTGTATTTGATTTGTGATTGCTGCGTTAATAAGAGAAAAATGTGAAGAACGTGACTTATTATTGTAGTTTAATTGAAAAAGTGGGACGTAAAATTAAATAATGTCGAATAGTTGACGTTATTATATTCACCACCCAAAAATGCATATTAAATAAGATGTATAAAAAATACTTTTATAAATATTTGTTATTGTTTTCGATTACGTTTCCAAAATTTAAATTTATTGGTGTCAATATTACAAATTGAAATTAGTGTACATTCCCGAATTAAAAAAATTTATATTAATTTGGAGTTCATAATTCGGCAAGCGGCTTGAGATTTGCAATTTTTACAACTATGCGGAAAGTAAAATAGATAGTAATGCTTTACTTCTATAGAATCACATAATTCATTTGAAGTTATCATTTGATTAATTTTCTCATCCATGTTCCATTAGCAACGAACTGAAAGTATGAGTTTATAAATCCGTTTTTGGTCGTATATGTATTATATCGTATGTTGTATTTGAAAAGAGATCAAGAAAAATCGAGAGGTATTATTGTTGAACATACTAATGAAGTGATACCTTCTGTCCGACGCCTCAAAGTTAAAAATTGTCTGTAAAAGAACGTTCCGCCGTTGAGGGTTTATGGCACAGAAAAAAATGTCAGATTCGACAAAAAGAACGCATTTATAATAGTTCAACGACCAAGTAATCAATAAATTCTGTATTTCGTGGGCCAGAGGTTTAGAGGTTCAAGTATTTTAAAAACTCGCTTTGCTATTTAAAGTGCCCACATATAAAGTTAGTTGACTGGGCCTGTAATCAGAGATTCCAATTCTACCGTTTTTGCATTAGATTTACCGTTTTTGAACGTTTGCCTCTTTACTACAGCAATACGATCAATTACTATCGTTTTTATTGTTCAAGTTCTTGATGGTATCAATTCCTCCTAAACGTACAGTTTATCCAATAAAAAATGGGTATATTGCTATATTTTGGGGAGGCGGAAGCAAACCTACTCTTCTTCCTTTTTTCCGCATCAACCTAGTCATGCGCCCCGCTGCCATCCTTCCCTGCTACCCTGTCTTTAATTTTCACCAACGAGTTGGCTAGTTCTCAGAATTTTTGATCCTACATGCCCTCCTAAATTTTGCTATTTGGACGCCCATGTATACATCCCTTATTATAGGCGCCTTTTTGTTATGAGGTTATTTCACAATGGGCGATCAAGAAGATCAACGTAAGTTCAATCTGTTATTTCTAATGTTAACGAATTTCAAGCAATTATATCTGTTATTTTTGAAGTTGTTATTAGTTTAATTGTCGGTGGTTTTGTAATTGTTTTAAGATTATATATATATATATATATATATATATATATATATATATATATACATATATAAACAAGCATTCTGTTCTTAAAGTATCTATAAACAAAATTTGACTGAATTTTAAAGCTTCAAGCTTGATATTTTTGGCTTCTCGTCATTGACTTTAATATTTTTATATAGTTTTTACATTTTAAATTTATAGAGAGTAAATAAACTAATACCAAATGACTATTAAAATTTATAATATGTTCTGTTCAAGAATTGCATGATTGCGTTATTTGGTTATGAAAATTGTAAAGGAAAGGTATACCTTTTAAGGAAATAATGTATTGTTGTATATAATTTATACAAATAACTTTTTAAATATGTTTTGTGATTAAAAAATAAAATTTAACTTGTTTAGTAATTTTCTGGGACATGCTTTCAATAGATACAAATTTCTAAAATTGTACTTTTCATCACAACTAGAAAGAAAAATCAAATATTTTTTAAAACGTTTATATAAGCACTGTAAAGTTTGAATTTCAATTTCAGTGTCATAGTATCAAATACTGTTACAATGTTATTTATATGCTATATTAATAATCACCATACCAAGTTTTGTCTGTTAATTGATTTTTTCTATTTATTTTTTGATAATCGTACTAAAAATGGTTTTTTATGTTTATTTCAGCTGATGCTAAAAAACAAAGCCAAAAAGAGATCCTCTCAAAGAATATCCAAATCATCGATATGATGGCCATCGGCATGACAGAAGGCGACTTGAAAATTGTAGGTTTTAATTAATGTTAAGATGAAAATAATTTATCTAATAAAATTGTATTTTCAGATAATATGGATACTTTAGTAAGATTTTTCAAAAGTCAGCAAGATAGCCATGTCAGGCTGTTGGAGTACCAGGCCTGCCTGCTTATGGAATTCATGACAAAAAATAAAGAATTTACATAAAATGTTTTTTCTTTTTTCTCAAATATGTTTCTTTCAGGTTCTTGTAGATTATTTTGAACAGAAATGATTTTCATTATTTTTTCTCTATTTTTAAGTTATTAGCGATTCAAGGTTTGAGGAGTCTCAAGTTTAATGCTTGAAAAGTTTCATTGGAGATCCGGTCCTGCTACCCTATCAGTTAGCTGAATAGATAGCCAGCTCGCGAAAGTGTTCCGAAGTATAATTAATTTGTGGCTCCTACTACAAAGTATCGACCACGATCCAGAACGCATAGTGAGTAGAAGTACTTTCCATATATCACAGATATAGCATATAAATTAGACGAATTAAAGGCCGGTTAAGACACTACGTGTTATCAAACTATTTATCGAATCAGACAAGTCTTATCAAGTGAAACGGCGCGTGTAGACCACAAAACGTACGTCTTGCATGATCGAAATAAGGTTGTACGATAAGTCGAAAATTTGAAGTGCGAGGCATCATTTATGAAACTTGATTCGACAAGTTGGAGCGTGTGGACAGATTTCGGTTTTATTGGAAATTGTTTTAGTATATTTTCATAATATATACGTATCACACTGTGTTACTTTGTGTATGCGTATTTAAATATATTTTGCATTTTAAACTTTACAAGCAATATGTCTGATCTTCGTCAGTGTTCCCGACAATTTTTAAGAGAATTTATTGAACTCTATCGTAGTTTTCCTTGTTTGTGGCAAGTTAAAAGTGCCGAGTATAGTGATCGGAATAAGAAGTCACAGGCATATAAAATAATGATTAAAAAATACAAGGAGATTGATGAAGCGGCAAACAAAGAGCCAGTTACCAAGAAAATTAACTCTTTACGCACCGTTTACAAAAAAGAGCGTGCCAAAATAATGAAATCCACAAAACGTGGTGCTGGTGAAGATGATATCTACAACCCGACGTTATGGTATTTTGATTTGCTTGACTTTCTGAATGACCAAGATCAAATAAGACAGTCGACAAACACTATCGATGATGAGGCACATCAAGAGGAAAGTGAAAAAGAGGTAAGTAATGTCTATTTATTAATAATAAAACTACATTATGTAGGTATTGAAAGCATTTTATTGCCCAGAATTATAGAAGTCTCTTTTTATAACATGTTATACAAACTATCACCTATTGAAGAACTAAATTATCTTGCCATGGGACTGAGCCCTCTTTGTTAAAATATTCACAGAACTTTTCTCTAACTATTTTTGCATCATTAAAAATTTGGCCTCTTCTTCCTCTTTGAAGGTCATGCATTAAATTAGGGTCACACCTGTCTCCTAACGCAAGAGAATAATCTGCAGGAATATTTTCTCTATCCATACTTTCTGGGGGTGTGTAATTTTCTGGAGACTTCCTGTGAAAGAAATTATGTAATGCACAACATGTTAGAACAACCTTGTCAATGTTCTCTATCTTCAAATTTATAGCAGTGTGGAAAACTCGAAATCGGGACGATAAAATGCCAAAAGTATTTTCAATAGTCCGTCGGGCTCTGGATAACCGGTAGTTAAAAAGTCTTCGTTCTCTATTGAGTGTTTCCCTACTATATGGCTTGATAAGATCGGAACGCATTGCAAAGGCCTCATCTGCAATAAACGTATATCCAAGAACTTCGTTAGAATTGGGCATAGATTCCGGATTAGGAAGTTTTAGATCATTATTGGCTAGTTTTTCATAAAATGTGGTATTAGCAATTAGCAATTGACATAAGAACTATGCTATGCGTCTTTTTGTAGTTAAAGTAATACGATCCGCTTCCCTTGGGAGGAACAATTCTGATATGCTTGCCATCAATACTATCCAAACAATGCGGAAATTGCCATTTTTTTTCAAAGTCGGCTGCTATTTGTAACCACTCCTGTTCGCTTTTTGGAAACTAAAACAAAAGAGATTACATTATTCTTACCTTTATAGTAACTTGTAAATACATATTCTTATCGTTTAATAATTTTAGCGATAAAATTTAAAAAATGGAACCTTAAATGAGTTAATGGAATTTTGTTTTGAATTAAACATGTTTAAATTTTTTTATACATTTTATTTACGGTTGTATTTTTGTTGTATTATAAAATTGTAATATTTCTTTGTTTCAGGTTGACTTGGATTATCAGAGTTTTCCTGCTACACCATCTACAGGTCGGCCATCTACTCCGACTAGTGATACCGCTACCAGTGCCCTGCTACCTGCACGCACTGTAAATCGCAAAAAGAAGGCGGCCTCAAATAACAACGAAACAGCCGAAGTTATGTCTAAAATTAATAAAAAATTGGACTTATTGCAGGAAGATTCACATGACCGATTTGGAAAACATGTCGCTGATAGACTTCGATCAGTTCATCCTGATTAACTTAAATTTGCAATGAAACTTATCTCTGATGTTTTATTTGAGGCAGACATATTATCCTTAAACAGATATTCCAAAATTATAACTGAAGACCAACCCCCTCCTCAACAGTCTCCACGAGAAACCAGAAAGCCACACTTTAACCAATATGCGCCACCTTGTGTCACCAATACCGAACCAAATAGACAAATTTCAAGTCAAGGCTGGCGTCAAGGGTATTACGTACCGGAAATCGGTCAAGAACAGCATGTCCAACAGCTATAACTAATTCATAATTTAACCACACCGGAGGAACCCGCTAACACAAATTTTATTCTTTCAGACTATCGAACCCCAGTTTCAGAAAAGGACACAGATTCTAATCCCAAAGATCTTGTTCAGTATGTTTTAAATTTTAAACCTAATGAGGGTGTTTAAAGAAATCAAAAACGTGTCATCACTAAATTAATTATTGGTAGTGTATTATGGAAGACGTTTTTTTATTTTTTACTTTTCTTCACTAATGTTTAGTTTATTTCTAATAAAAGTATTTTCCAAAACTCACCTTTAGGAAGTCTTTTTTTAAAACCCTGTAAATAACGTCACAAGTTTCCGGTATAATTTCACTCAGTGATTGCTTGGACATGATGGTGGTGAATTCCAATTCCTTTGTAGCTTCTTCGTGTGGCAAGAAATCTTAACGTGGCACTAAGTCTCTCATGAGCTGAAATGGCTTTTCTCATACAGGTATTTTGCCTTTCAATGTAAGGAGTAACAGATTTTAACAAATGGTTGTATGTTTCAGTGTCCATCCTCAGGTAATTACGCCAATCATCTGGTTCAAGTTCACGTAATAATCTGACATGAGAAAATTCCTGTCTTTTTAATAACCATTCCCTCGACCATCTTAATCTTCGATTTTTTCGTTTATTTCTGCCTTTTATCGCAATGCAAATACCATAGAACGACCAAAGAAGTGCTTCTTCCATGACTGAAAACGTCGCAAAACTAAAATTTGACCGATTAGTTGTAAACGTGTGGCCGCGCTATCGTTTGCACTTTTTGTCGAACAATTTGTATGAACGTTTTATCGTTTGTTAAGACGTAGTGTCTGGACCGGCCTTAACATCAGCAGCGAAGATACATTCCGATCATCCAAACAAAAAGTCACCAAAATCGGCAGACCAAACAAGACAGGTCCGTACTCAGCAATGAGATTTCGCCGAGCAGAAATACAACCATAACAGCAATGGCATCAACTCAACTTAACCGACCCACACGCTACTCCACTATATTATCAACATAAAAACACCCAAACAAAGAAAAAGTTATAATTTTTAACTCCATAGATGGACCTAAAATACAGGATTACTTACTACAGTTAGGTCCTATCGTAGATCCGAAGAACATTTTGTTCTGCTCTAGGATATCAAACAATAGGATTTGCATATACTTATCAACAAAAGACCTCGTCAATCGCTTCCTGGAGAACCTAGGCGAAATTGTTGTACTAGGAGAAACAATTAAGGCTCGAAAACTGGTGACACTATCAGATAGGTTGGTGTTATCGAACGTGTGTCCTAAAATCCCACATACAGTTTTAAAAGAGCAAATCCAACAGCTAGGTTTCACACTACTATCTGCTATATCATTTTTGAGAATTGGAGCACCCATACCAGAATACAGTCACATACTGAGCTTCAGGAGGCAAGTGTATATTGCGCCGCTAGAATCGAACGAAGTACCTGAGTCAATCGAAATCAATTACGATGGTCTGTCATACCGGATTTTTCTGTCACTGGACAGCCAGATGTGCTTTAAATGCAAACTAGCTGGTCATATCGCTTCACATTGCCCATCTGCGTCCAACACAACATCTACAAGTAACAGTAACAGACAAGAAAAGCAACAAAAAACGCTAGCCAGACAATCCCAGCAAAACAACGAACATGCGCCCAAAGAAACCACAACTTCCCTCACAATATCTCGACCTAACGATGAAGCAAAATCACAAGAAACTCTCAACGTCTCACAAGTAACACAAGAAACATCTAGCGCAATATTCATCAATAATCAGACACCTACAATAGAAAAAACATCTAAGAAAAGACCCGTCTCAGACATCCTATCACCTCCAGCAGAAAATACGCCAAATACAGTAAATAATACTAACTTCGTTATTCCCAAATCTACAAGCGCCACTAAAAAACAAAAGTCAGAACATGGTTCAGCAGTCATTCATGAAGATGCCATGACACCAATAAAAACGTTTATAGAGAACCACACCTCACCCCTAGTATTAAATTGCGACCAACTAAAAAGCTTGCTAGAAAATACACATGTGCTACAAGATATAACTAATGTGATAAACGATTACACCCAAGATGTAAAGGGACTGATAGAGATGTGACTGCTAATATATCCACATATTAGCGACAGAACTTTGAAAAATAGATGCACCAGGCTACGAAAGAAGTTAGAACGACACCTTGATACTAACCTTAATGACTCATTCAGCGATACCTCGTCAATAGATTCATCTACATATTAACTGGACAATTCATGCCGATATTATAATGGAATTTGAATGGATACTTTATCCATTTAAATATGCGGAAAAAACTAATAAGCTACCACCCACCGGATGTCATTTGTCTCCAAGAAACACATTTTATTGACTCGAAAACACATTCACTCAAGAACTACACCGGGTTTATAAAAAATCGTCACAGATCAACAGCCAGCGGAGGAGTTGCAACTTTTATTAAATGTGATATACCGGCACGACAAATTCCATTAAACACAAACCTAGAAGCCATCGCTGTAACACTAGATCTCAAAGAAGCTGTTAATATTTATAATATATACATTCCTCCAGACTATCGTTTGGAACCCAACGAGCTTCAAACATTGTTAGATCAAATACCTAACCCTAGAGTGATCTTAGGAGACGATACTTGAGGGCAACTAGTTAAAGAAATATTTGACACTTACAATCTGACTGTACTTAATGATGGGAGCAACACAAGATTCCATGCTGCTTCAGGAAGATTCTCCACCATCGACCTAACTGCATGCTCTCCAAACCTACTAAACTGGATCACTGCTGAGGACTTACATAGTAGCGATCACTTTCCCATCATCATCTCAGATACAAAGAATGAAACGAGTGACACAACACCACCGAACAAATGGAAGCTGAAAGATGCTGACTGGGCTAATTACGCACGACATATTGAAGACAACATTCACAGGATTGATCTAGGCAAAGATATTGACATTATAACTGATATGCTGAATACTGTGATCACTGAAGCTGCAAGATTGCATATTGGAAAAACAAAAACTATCAGAAAGAAAGCTCCGGTCCCTTGATGGAACCAAGATTGCGAGGCAGCATTTAAAGAAAGCAAGTCAGCACTTAATAAATTCAAGCGGCACAAAACATCAGAAAACCTGCGGGACCTAAGACAGAAACAGGCCAAAACAAGACTTGTAACTAACAAAAGTCAGAAAATATCATGGCAAGACTTTGTTAAAGGAATAAACACATCTACTCCCATGTCAAAAGTCTGGTAGAAGGTAAAATGCATCACAGGTGTTAGCAGTTTCCAAAAAATTAAGGCTATACGAGAAGATACAACGATCCACACAAATAAAGAAGAAATTGCGGAAACATTGGCTAAAACATATCACAAACACTCCAGTAATGAAAATTATCCTCAAGATTTCATCATCTATTAAACCCAGCAAGAGGCAACGCCAATCTCAATCGAAAACGATGCAGATCCCATTAATACCATACTGACCATGAACGAACTAAATGATGCTATTGAAGATCTAAAAAACACATCACCAGAACCCGACGACATTCCACCCATTTTCCTCAAGAAACTACCACCAGTTGCAAAGAAATACCTATTAGACATCTATAACATAATCTGGATGAAAAACATATTTCCAAGCAGTTGGCATCAAGCAATCACCATTCCAATTCTCAAATCAAATAAACAGCAGCTAGATCCAGAATCATACAGACCTATCTCTTTGACCTGTGTCCCATGCAAACTTCTGGAAAAAATTATCAACAAAAGACTGATCTGGAGCTTGGAGCAACAAAATATACTCATTCAGGAACAGATCGACAATGGACAACATAGTCGACTTATCTAACTGTATCCATGAAGCATTTGAAAACCAACAGCACTGCCTAGCAATATACTTTGACATCAATAAAGCATTTGATACCGCTTGGAGATAAAAAATACTTAAAAAACTCAAAGAATATGGTTATAATGGACACATATTAGCATTTCTCACCAACTTTCTCAAAAACAGAAACTTTCAAGTTCGCGTGAATGGGTCATTATCCAAACCCAAAACACAAGAGAACGGTGTACCACAAGGTTTAATAATCAGTCCAACTCTCTTTCTCATAGCAATAAATGACATCTTGAGAAATATGGAGAAACCCATCCAAGCTCGCCTCTATGCGGACGACATGATATTATATGTGAGAGGCAGAAATATTCAAACCAGTGCCAGACTCTTGAAAACCCAGCTATCCAAATTTGAACAATGGTCAAACAATACAGGCTTCACCTTTTCGCCCAGCAAGACTAAAAAAAATCATATTCAGCAGAAAGAACACAGATATCATCAACCCAATATTACAACTACATGGCACAACATTGGAGTACATAGATGAGATCAAATTCCTGGGAATAACATTTGACAAGGATCTGACATGGAAGAATCACATCACCCAACTTATCCAGACATGCCAGACATGCCAGAGAGGAATAAACTTACTGAGATGTCTTGCAAACAAACACTGGGGCGCAAAGGGGAAAACACTTTTATCCATCTACGTATACAGACTGTTGATAAGATCTAAAATAGATTATGACTGCATAGCTTACGCATCTGCCAAGAAATCAATATTAAAACACCTGGATGTTTTTCATAACACAGCGCTGCGTATCGTACTAGGTGCCTATAGAACTACTCCAGTGGACAGCCTATATTTTGAGGCAGGCGAAGCCCCACTGCAACTGAGGCGAGATATTCTAAGTACATCCTACGTAATCAAAGCTCCTGCTTACAAATATATGCGTATACAAATGCAGCTAGGCAGAAACAGAAGGCACACAACAATAAACATGAGACTTCAAGCACATTTAAGAAGCCTGAATATACGCCAACTACCACAACCATACTTGACCAACGTATCAAACACTCCGCCATGGACCATTCAGTTTCCAATGGTAAATATCTGGCTGACAAAACTAGACAAAAACAAAGTACCAAGTAAAATAATCAAACAACATTTCCACGAGATTCTCGGAAAATATCCTGACCACAATCAAATATACAGAGATGCCTCAAAACAAGGATCAAACTGTGGAGCAGCCATTGTCACACCAACCAGTACCAATACCCTGAAGATTCCAGGTGCTGCTACAATTTTAACAGGAGAACTGCATGCAATCCTAGGAGCCCTGAAACACATCAAAAGTAATCCTGCCCAGAAATGGATAATAGTAACAGATTCGCTCAGCTCACTATCTGCTATCAACAAATTATATACCAAAAAACCTTTAGCCATAATAATACAAGAAACCATATCCAATCTTATCAGCAATAATCAACTTATAACGTAATATTTATATGGGCTCCATCACACATAGGCATAGCAGGAAACGAGACAGCAGATACAAGTGCAAAGGCAACAGCAATGAGTAACCGTACAAGTAGTCTACAAATACCAGCATCAGACCTAAAACAATATATAAAACAAGACATGAATGACAGACCAATGGAATAGTGTGTGGGAAACAAAGCCTACTAAGCTGCGTGAGCTGAAATCAAAATTCGGAGAATGGCAGACAGTCAGAAGACAGAAGCATACAAACAGCCGTAACACGACTTCGCTTAGGCCACACCAGGATAACCCATAGTTAACTCATCACCCAGCAACCTGTACCAGTGTGTGCTTTGCGTGAAACCAGGTTAACAGTGAAACATATACTAGTGGAGTGCCAAGTCTACGAGCATCAAAGACAACAATCTAATTTAAGTGGGAAAAATCTAAAACATATCCTTGGATCAAACTGTAACATCCAAAATCTAATCGATTTCTTACATAACTGTAACATGCTTCATCAACTGTAATATGAGACCAATAACGCTGCTAATAGCCAGACGGCTGATGCAGCTTAATATAAAAAAAAAGTTTCATTAGTTACATTTTTTTGAATTCGTTATGTGTTAAAATTAATGTATATATTTATATATGTTTATTGTTATAAAAATACAGTTCATCAGATTTTATAGCTAGCAATTGATATGAACAAACAGAAAAATTGATATACAATTATAAGGTATCTATTATTGAGAATTTATAGTTATCAAATTTCATTGCTAAAATATAATTTGTTTAAAATTCACTATTAATGCTAAAGTTTCAAATTTCTAGAAATATTGTCAAATGAAAAAATATATTTATGTTTTGGAAAACGGATTATAGCAAAATAATACATGAAATCATTTTTCACTGTTAATTTGTCACATTAACATTATACGTTAATTAAATATAAATACAGAGGTATACATAATACTAAATATCTTAAACATAACAATAGGTATACATTATTCAAATGTATTTTTTTCTTTATATGACTTCTTGTTCTACATTTTTTAATACACTAAAAAATCCTGGAATAAAAAAATTGTAAATATACTAAGTGACACATAAATCCGAACACCCAGTTTAAATGGTTTTATTTTAATAAAAGTTGGTGAATGTATTTATCTTACTGTAAATAACAAGTGAAAAAATTTTCAGCCTTATCAGTTGGACATTTAACGTTGGCGGATTTTGGTTCTTGACATCCTTTACGATCGGTTACGATGCCTAGAGTACGGAGACTTGTACGATTTCGTCAACTTAGTGAGTTTGATAGGGGCCGTATAGTGGAACTTCGGGTAGCTGGACTTTCTTTTCGGGCAATTGCAGTTAGAGTGCAAAGAAGTGTAGACACTGTGGTTAGGTGTTGTCAGGCATGGCTCCGAGAAGGCCGTACGCAAAGGGCAAGGGGCACTGGACGCCGCCGTAGAACAACAGACCATGATTATTGGCCTTAAGGGACCGTTTCTCCACTACCAGGTCCATTGCAAATGAATGGTTTGCAGAACACGGAAGACCTATTGGCATGCGAAGTGTTTACCGACGAATAAGAAGTTTTGGCTTATTTTCATACCGGCCACACTGGGTCCTCCCTTTAACTCGAGAACACCGACGTAATCGCCTTGAGTGGTGCAGACAACGGTCACTCTGGGATCAGGAATGGAACAGTATTGTCTTTAGTGACGAGTCTCGATTTTGTTTAGGCATGCACGATGGTCGTGCCAGGGTTAGAAGGCGACGTGGTGAAAGGAGGAATCCACAGTTTTTTGTTGAAAGACATGTTCATCACACTGTTGGAGTTATGGTTTGGGGTGCTATAGCTTATGGTTCCAGGTCACCTTTAATCTTCAGCAGAGGTAACATGAACGCGCAAGCGTTATATCCACGAAGTTCTAGAACCCCATCTTTTACCCTATCTTGACACCCTGGCAGATCCAACTTTCCAACAAGATAATGCCCGACCACATTGCAAGAGTCACAATAGACTTCTTTCAACATAATGATGTCACATTGTTACCA
This sequence comes from Acanthoscelides obtectus, assembly GCA_963669975.1. Classification (NCBI taxonomy): domain Eukaryota; kingdom Metazoa; phylum Arthropoda; class Insecta; order Coleoptera; family Chrysomelidae; genus Acanthoscelides; species Acanthoscelides obtectus. The sequence continues at coordinate 61,562,374 of CAVLJG010000010.1, read as the reverse complement.
TGGCCACCAAGATCTCCCGACTTATCCCCAATTGAGCACGTGTGGGATATGATGGGTAGGAGATTGCTCAATTTGCAACGTCCTCCTCAGACTCTAGAAGCACTTCGAGAGGAGTTGGTGGTTGCCTGGAATGAGATACCACAGGAGGACATTGACCACCTGATCAGAAGCATGCCTAAGCGCGTTGGAGAATGCGTAGCACATCAGGGTGCATCCACACATTATTAAAGGTCAAAGGGCTTTAAGGCAGTGCAATCATTTTGAAATTTTTATCATTTACTTGTTATGCTTCATTAAGTACTTACTACAAGTCGATCTTATCTATTATATGTATGTATCTTTTTAGCATTTTATCTAGAAAAAAGTAAACAGAAATGCAAATTTTTTGTTATTTGAGTTCTGTATATTAAACATATTATGTACCTGCGTTTGAAAAAAAATTATAAGTGATATTAAAACGGACAGTTTAGAAAAAATCCAAAATATACCAATTTTAACATGACAGGATTAAATATTACTTTCAAATAAACTAAACTGAACATACTTTTTATTATTTATCAACATTAAAAATAATAGTTTTTAACACGTTCGCTGCCAATAAAATGTTGTTACATGTAGTCAGGGATCAAGGGGTTTTTATTTTTTTGCTTAAAAATTGCTTAAATGATACTAAGAGAGAGATATATTATAATTATCGAATATTTTCTTACCTGAATACAAATATTTTTTTGGTTGTCAGGTGGCGAAACCGGTATTACAGGTTGAATTTAGGACTGAGGTGCCAGTGTCGCCATTTAGCGACAAGATTATTTTTATTCAAATGAATAGCATATTGAACTATCCAAACAATTTATAAACAAAATCCATAGTGGGGAATGAAAAAAGTTTAAAAGTAGAACCGAAAAAAATACCGTATAATAATAGATTATAAGCGTCGCCCCATCGCGACGGAGACAACAGTCTAGACATCAATGTTGGCAATAGGCGGCAGTGCCATAGAACGTGTTAACGGAGACGTTATGTATTGAAAATGATCTTTTCAGGATTTATTAGACATTAAATTTTGCGAATGAGTCGAGTAATTCTTGTTAATAAATTTTCAACATTTTTCTTAAATTCAAAGTTCGTATTGCCAACCTACAATGGATTTAAAATTTCAACAATCACAATTTGGTAATGCCACAAAGCTCAAAAGAAAAAGTGACCACTACACCGGTAATAAACTAAGATTCTTTAAACAATTATTTGAACAAATTTAAAGAATTGTATGTTTGCTTTGTTTAAGGTATTTTTAGGATATCTTGAACAAAGACAATGCTTAAAAATATTTGTTTAAGATTGATTAGTTTCGAGATATGAACGATACAATACCTATATCCTTGAATTCTCTATAATTAAAAAAGTATCTGTCGAATTTCGACGAAACTTTTGAACATCGATCCAGTGGTAACAGAGCTAAGGATAAAAACACTAGGTAAGATATATCTCATACTGTTGGCAGCAGTATAGTTAAATGCTTCCAACGCCTAAAAAATACAATTAGGGCATTATATAAATCAATTTACATACTATACATACATATTACAATAACAAAATTTAATGGAAAATAAATCAAAATCAAAATAAGTATAATATTCCAAGAAATAAAAATGCACAGGAAGGTGCGCTTAGAAAACATGGTAGCCTATTCAATGGTACGGTAAGTCTAAGCGCGCTTTAGTTGTAGCCCAAGCGAATCTGGAAAAACTAATGTAATGATCAGTTTGTAAACACATCCTAATGAACTGAGATTTGAGAACGTTTATCTATACTGCAAGTCGCTGTACCAACCCAAGTACAAATATTCACGAGAACTACTAACACCGCTTCGCGAAATAGAGTATTATGAATACAGTGAAGATGAAAACATTGCGACACCAGAAAACATTAAACCCAACTCCGTAATAACTTTTGACGACGTTTCATCATGTAATCAGGATATAATAAGACAATATTTCAGTTTTGGACGACATTGTATATAATTCTATCTTTGTCAAACGTATACTGTCGCACCCAGACATAATTTAAGGGATAACATAAACCTACTCTTATTATTTCCTCAAGACAATTTGAATCTGAAACGTATCTACAGTATATTCAGATAAGAGATAGACCGGATGTAAACAAAAGGTTCGGGTGATTTTCACGTTAACGCCGCCGTCTCGACGTAAAACAGGAGCCCTCATTGGTCAATTCGCAATTAAATGCCTATGCCGAGCGGCAGAGCAGTCGTATCAAGGCAGAGTCACATTCAGGTTCAGACGTGTTACGTATGTCGTGTGCATCATTGCAATTTGATATTTCTTTGGACGTTTTCGTTTGTTATCTTATTAAGTTGTTGAGTTTGTCGTTGTTATTGTTATACCTTGTTACTTATTGTTATTGTTATCAACTGCTTGCGCAAAATGCCCAGTAGTACAGATACTGCTGATGAAGTTGTAAACTCCTGTAGTCCACCTAGGAAACGCTCTAAAAAAAGACACCTGAGTGCAGAAATGAAAGAGGTCATTTTGAATATATATAAGATCGAGCGCGAGGAGAACGAGGCATCAACCATCAAAGAAATTGTTGTGAAGGTTTCTCACAAAGTTGGGGTTTTGTCGCGCATCAGTGTTTAATGTGTTAAGACAATACAAAGAAATCACACCTTTTCTGAGCCAATGACCAGTAAACATCGCAAAAGTATTGTTAAATCATTGGATGAAGCTGATAAGCATGCGATTAGGAGGAAAGTGCATGAATTCTTCTTTAGGAATGAAATACCTACTATAGATAAAGTACTGCAGGAGGTAAATGGAGATACAACGTTGCCAAATTTCAAACGATCAACTTTCCATGCGTTACTGAAGCATTTAAATTTCAAATGGAAAAAACGGGGTCGTAATAGTTTACTACTGGATAGAGAAGAAATTGTGCTATGGAGGAGGGATTATTTAACAAAAATTGGGAAATATAGAAATCAAAACAGGAAGATTTAATACCTTGATGAAACGTGGGTAAACGCAGGACATACTACAAGTAAAGTATGGGTTGATGATTCTGTAACTTCATCCAGGAGGGCCTTTCTAGATGGACTGTCCACCGGATTAAAAAATCCAGCAGGTAAATAGGAGTAATAGACAACAATCGGATGTTTTTCAAATCTTGGGAACAAGGTTCTAAACATTAATTCCAGGGGGCAGATAAAACATATTACAAGTAACAAAACTTTTATAACTTTCGATAAAATGCGTGGATGTTTTATTGTCATTTTCATTTGTTAGAACTTTTTTAAGCCATGTTTTTATGTGTTTTCGATATTTCAATAATTTTTTAATATAATCTTAAAATATGTCGAATATTATAAACTTAAAAAAAGTTAATAAGTTTTATATTGTGTACCGTTCCTAATATTTCTAATCATTTTAATTCATACTTTAAGCTTTATAAAGTTATAATTTGTTAATATTAATATTTGCGCGTATTTCAGGTTCCTGATCATTCATTTTTTAAAGGTTTATAACTTTAAATTAAATTGTGAAGCGCTGAGTAATCATACGACGTTCAATATTCTTTCTTTCAATATGACTAAATAATCCCAATTATAGCAATCTGATACTCATGTCTCAATGTTTTTTCACTGAATGTGATGAAAACATTTGAAAAAGGTTCGCTTATTGAAATAAATCTACACCAGTTAGTACTTCGATTTCCAGGTAAAGGGAAAAGGCTCATTATCTGCCATATTGGCAGTGAGGATGGATTTGTTGTTGATGGTCTGTGGTGCTTTGAGTCTAAGAAAACTGGAGATTACCACGAGTAAATGAATGGCGAATCGTTTGAACAGTGGTTTTCAAAAATTTTACCGAACTTAGAGGAAAACGCAGTAATTGTGTTGGATAATGCGCCTTATCATTCTCGAAGAATGGAGAAGGTCCCAACAACGGATTCAAGGAAAGTTGATGTTCAAAATTGGCTCCGCTCGAAAAATATCAACTTTGAAGAAGCAATGCTAAAAGTACAATTATTAAGAATTGTCAAGGATCACAAGGCGGAATATCAAAAATACGCCATTGACGAAATGGCAGCAAGTCAAAATAAAACTGTGCTCCGTTTACCTCCATACCATTGCGAGCTCAATCCCATTGAGCTCATATGGGCAGAGGTTAAAAATTATATAGCTAAGCACAATACAACTTTTAAATTTTGTGACCTCAAAGGACTTTTCAAAGAAGCACTAGAATTAATAACAGCGCAAAAATGGGAAAACTGTATTAAGCACGTGAAAGACAAAGTTGAAAAGAGAATGTGGGAACTGGACAATATTTTAGAGGATCAAGTCGAGCCATTCATTATTGACGTTGGTGCTTCAGGCAGTAGCGATGATGAAAGCTCATCAAGCTCATCTTTCCAATAAAAGATGTCGTTCATCAAATTCGGTAAGTTATAAGTAATTATAAAGCTACTGTATTTTTTAATTAATTATTGACATTTTTGAACCCATTTTGGCAAAACCTATTCAAGAATCTACTTTCTGACAATGTTCAACCATGCAAATTTTTTACGTTTTGAACGTTTTAATTTGGTTACATATTTACCTAGAAATCAAAAAATATACTAATCAATATTCTAAAAGCAATTTTAAGAGATATACGATGATTTTTAATTTAGGCTAATTTAAACGCCATTTTGAGATTATATTTGACTGTATTTCACCAAACATCAGGCGGCATCCGAAGCTGGAAATCGAAGCGAAAATTTTGAAACCCTTATGTATATTTACATCATTATGTATTTCTTACCCCACCCCCACATGATCCTATATCCATCACCAATCGTATACACATCGAATTGTGCCAATTTACTACAAAGTTACGCAAAGCAGCATCTACTATCTAAAATATGTACTGCGTGACTCTTAATACGTCCCTGCCGAATGTTACAGCGTTCGATGATCACGTGGTCTTGTTTATGTCTGGTCTATCTCTTATCTGAATATACTGTATGATGATCATATCAGTCTAGACAAGTCACTCAACGAATTTAAAAGCTTGTGCAGTTTGTGTTGGCACGAGCCACATAGCTTTGTAGTGGTTGATAAATATTCTCCAAGACAGGGAGGCAGGTATAGAAAGTGTTTGAGCAGCAACATAAGTTTGTAACAGTAATATATACAGGGTGTCCGCAAAGTTGGGGTTTTCCTTTACACGACGTGTAGATCTTGAAAACATAAGCAATTTTTCTTAGTACCATATACACCAATGTCTTAAGGGAACCCAGATAAAGGGCTCTGCAACATCAAAAATATCTGAATACCGTCCTGTAGCCGCGACCCGCGATATCTCAGACTGGTACCGGCTGCTAGCTGAACCCGACGACAGAACTGGGTCGGGGGTCGGGGTCAGTGTGTCAGGTCAGTATGCAACCTTCAACCGACGGTAAAGGGTCACGCGTATAGAGGTAACGAGCCCGTATAATCGATTGCGTTTCAAAAAAAAAAATAATAATGGCACACTCATACACCAATAATGAACTCGTTGATATGTTGTTAATTTATGGCGAATGTCTTCAAAATGATACAGAATCGTCGCGAGTGTATGCAGATCGTTTCCCTAGACGACATCATCCAAGGCCCCGCAGATTTGTGTACCTGGTCCAGAGAGTCAGGGATACGGGCCATTTGGAGGAATTTCGAGGTGGGCACAGTGGGAGGCCTAGACAACCACGAATGGTGCAAGTTGAGGAAGAACTACTGAATCGCGTAGACGAGAATCCCTCAACAAGCACTAGAGACGTGGCTAGAGACGTGCAAGTATCAAAAACTAAAGTGTGGCAAACGTCCAACGTGTACAAGCCCTTCAAGCTGACGATTTTCCAGCAAGAGTGCGGTTTTGTGAGTGGTTGTTGCATCAACATGACAATAATCCGGACTTTTTGAAGTGCATATTGGTGACAGACGAATCTACGTTCACGCGTAATGGGGTGAATAACTTTCGATTTCAGGCAGATACGTACTTAGCCCTTCTCGTCAACTGGAGAGTGAGTACTTTTTCCTTTATTTTTTTTTACTTGGTCGCCCTCGTTTCACTACCCATTACCTTTGTTATGTCAAGGGTAGTTGTTTCTGAAAAGGAAAACCCCAACTTTGCGGACACCCTGTATATATATATATATACATATATGTTATATGCACTCATAACAATGGATTTACTATTCCATACAATTTTGCATCAGACGCTAGCTCAGCAACAGATAACCACTTCTCGCTGACTCGTTGCTTATGCTTTGTTTTCTAGAAGTGCTTTGTAAGCACACCAATAGTATAAATAGGCCTTGCGCCCATTTCATTGTGTTCAATACCCGGCTAGGCACCATAACAGTCACTTATGTAAACTTGTGTTCAATACCCGGCGCGGCACCGTAATGTACGCTAACTGATAAGTTCAATTGTAAACGTTTGTAATGAACAGTAGTTACTGTCCCCAAGTAAATTTTGTAAAAAGTAAAGTTGAATTTAAATGATATAAAAATTGGTGTCAGAGAAGTGGGATAGCTTCAGAACACGCGAACGCTCACTAGTGTGGTGGATGTCTATCCTTCGAGCTACAACGGGGCCACGAGCCTACAAGTAACAAGAAGAAATAAGAAGAAAGAAAACAGGTAAGAAGAAGAAGCAAAAGAAGAAAGAAAAGGGCACAGCGAGCAGCAGCCACCCAGCTGCAGAGAGTCTACTTGGAAACATCGGAAGAGATCCGAGAGCCTCCTCTGGAGAACACGACTGCCTCCTGATGTACCACCGGTAATGTACAATTGAATCTACTATCGTTTGCAATTATCTCTGTATTTTTATATATTTTGCGCAACATTTTCTATATTTTTCACATTTTCTTACGACCTTTTACGTATTTTCTACCACTTTTACGTATTTTCCCATATTTATTCATATATTTTGAGTACTATTGTCGAACCTTCCTGAAACATATTTCCAATCACCATGTCAGAGCACGGATCAGACGATTACCAAGCACCTGAAATTCTTGATAACGCTCATGCAAACATCGAGCCTTATAGACTGTCAGAAATATTTTCAATTGTCCCTGAATACGATGGCAACCCGATATTGCTTTCGACTTTTATCAACGCGTGTAGAACAGCGCACCAAATGGCTGTCGACGAACAGCGTCTCCTCGTCGTCCTATATATAAAAAACAAACTGCGCGGACGAGCAGCAGAACTCGTCAATTCCCGTAATCCTTCGACATGGGAAGACATACGCTCACTCCTTGAAACACATTTCGGAGATCTTCGAGATCTCACATCATTAATTGCTGATCTGCAGCACATGCGTCAACTACCAAACGAATCCCCACTAACCTTTGCATCAAGACTTCAAACTCACGCGGTGAAGATGCATTCAGCCGTCAATCGACAAAACATGAACCCAGAGCAGAAAGCTGCTCAAAGTTCATTAATAGATACTATGACTCTAAACTGTCTCCTTTCAGGACTAGATTCCAAAATTGGCCCGATTGTAAGATCAGGTCACCCAACAGATATCCTTACTGCAGTCGCTTTTATCAAGCGCGAACTACAATTATCATATCTTGAGAGACAAAAATTTTCTAGAGCCCCTAACTCTAATCAAAATTCTCCCATTAAGAAACCAGGTCCGAGAGTGTGCAATTTCTGCCACCGACCAGGTCATTTAGCAAATGAGTGCCAGCAAAGACAACAGCTCTCACATAATATTCCGAGACCAGTTTTCCAGCCCCAATCATTTTCACCTCGAACTAGCCCTATAGCACAAAATAATAGGCCCCCAATTCCAATCAGTACCATCACAGACGCTCTGTTATTAGGCCAAATGTTCCTAATACAAATATACCAAGACCTTCTGTTATACAACAGAATCCGAGCTTCCAAGACCCTAACTTCCAAAGAAGCTTCCGACTAAGCAATTCCATAAATCGAATCAATTACGTAGCCCCAGATTGCTACGAATATTCCGAGTACCCCGAACCCGACCTTTACAATACAAGTTATGCCAGCGAGTATGGTAGAGAAATCCAGTACCAGGATTTTCGCGAACGTTCTCCGAAAGAAGAAAGAAGAACCGCCTGTGAAGCCCAACGACGATTCCGATCATATGATTACGAGCTTGCAAAAGCTCAATGTCAAAGACCCTCATACAACATCAACTCCCGACCAAATGTTCGTTTAGATAAACATATTACAGTCCCGTCGACAATTCTCTCCGTCAGCCCAAACAACTTATACTACATCAACGACGCGACAGGAAAATTCAAAATCCTTATTGACAGTGGTGCCGGTTGTTCCATTTTCAAGCGAAACACCTGCCAAAATTACACGAAACGTTTTGCCGAAAATATCTCCATCCAAGGTATTTCGGACGAAACATTTTTTATTACAGAAGCAGTTTTAGTTCTCTTTGCTCCCAACGATTACCACAAAATTTATATTCACGATTTAGATATTGCTTTCGATGGTCTCCTTGGTTCAGATTTCCTCGAGCACTACGATTGCATCATCAATTTGAAAAATCGTCAATTAATCACAAAATTCAAAACCATCCCTCTTTTCAAAGTAGGTGATGAAGAAAATACCCCAAGTTCATAATGTCATCTCAGTCCCTCCTAGAGTTGAACAGGTTGTCAAGCTTAAATCAGAGCTTAAAAATACCGAATCCATTCTTCTGGCATGCGAGGTAGAAAAAGTCCGTCTACCCAGCTCCATCGTTAAAATCAATTCTAACGGCGAATTTCTCACTACAGTCTTGAACTGTAATGCCATTCCTAAAAATGTGATACTGCCCAGATTAGAATTTGAACCCTTTAATGAAACGTCTGTCAACAATTTTAACATATCACTGAAGAACAAGAGTCAGTATAACCGTAGAGATGCTATTCGAGATCAATTACGTCTTGAACATCTTAACGATGAAGAGAAAGAACTTATTACCAACCTTTGTCTAGAATTTTCCGACATTTTTTATTTAGATGGTGACAGTTTGTCATTCACCAATGAAATTAAACATTCCATTGACACTACAACCAACAAACCAATTTTTACTAAGTCTTATCGCTACCCTCATGTCCACAAACAAGAAGTGAAAGACCAAATTTCCAAACTGTTAAAACAAGGGATTATTGAACCCTCGAGTTCACCTTGGAATGCCCCTGTCTGGGTAGTCCCAAAGAAAATGGACGCTTCAGGCAAACGAAAATGGCGTATGGTAATTGATTATCTTAAACTTAACGAAATCACCATTGAAGACAAATACCCGTTGCCAAACATTTCCCATCTGCTACATCAATTAAGGAAATGTCAGTACTTCAGTACACTGGATTTGGCATCTGGATTTCACCAAATTGAAATTAATCCAGCCGATGTTGCCAAAACCGCTTTTTCGGTTGAGAACGGACACTATCAATTCTTGAGAATGCCTTTTGGTCTCAAGAACGCTCCTGCCACATTCCAACATGTTATGGACAACATCTTGATGGGTATACAAAACGAAAGATGTCTTGTATATATGGACGATATCATTGTCTATTCCCCTTCCATCCAAGAACATATCACCAGACTTTCTGAAATTTTTAAACGTCTCCGAAACTCGAATTTTAAGGTTCAGCTAGATAAGTGTGAATTCCTCAGAAAGGAAGTAGCCTATTTTGGTCACGTAATAACCCCTGATGGCGTTAAGCCCAATCCAGATAAAGTGGATTGTATAAAAAATTTCCCACAACCTAAAAGTCCTAAAAAAATAAAATAATTCTCAGGTCTTGCCGGTTACTACCGATGCTTTATCCCAAACTTTACTAAAGTTGCGAAACCCTTGACTAGACTATTGCAAAAAGATGCAGTCTTCGATTTCGACAGCGAGTGTGTTAAGTCATTCGATAGCTTCAAAAATGCTTTCACAAGATCTCCTGTACTGATCTACCCTAACTTCGAAGAACCGTTTGTGCTTACTACGGATGCAAGTGCTTTTGCAATATCCGACGTACTTTCCCAAGGACCTATTGGTAAAGATCTTCCGATATCTTATGCATCTCGTACACTGTGCAAAGCAGAGACGAGGTATTCTACGATTGAAATAGAACTCCTAGCTATTGTTTGGAGTGTAAAACACTTTAGACCCTATTTGTACGGTCGAAAATTTAAATTGGTCACAGATCACCGACCATTAACTTGGCTTTTTTCTTACCGTGATACCGGTAGTAGGTTAGCAAGATGGCGCCTCAAGCTAGAGGAATACGAGTATGAAATAGTCTACAAGCCAGGCAAAGCCAACAAGAATGCCGATGCCCTATCCCGCATTAAAATACCTACGAATGTTAACGCCCTTAACCCTAGTGATAAAGAAGGTTCCCCTTCTACTCAATTTCTCGAAAATGAATTTGACCTATTTGCCCGCCTTTATGAAACCACCTCTTTAATAGACTATTCCAAAATTCAATTTTCTAACTTCCAACTCCCTATACAAAAGCCACAAACACATAGTCACATTTTTCAGACAAAATACCCTTTCTGATCTTCATGAAAAGATCATCGAGGACATATTCGAAACCAATCTCGAATTTTCTATAGACAAAATTAACATCGCTTCTACTCAGACTGTCAAAGATAGGAAATATTATATAATTCCCGTGCTGTACGATCCTGCGACCTGCGTACAACATCTCTTCACCCTTATTTTAAATAACAAAGGTATATTCGATTTGTCCCAACAAATCTACGTCGAAAATAACCTAGATTTGCCCATCCAATACATATTTTCTTTCATATTTCCCGACGAAAATATCAAAATTGTCATTTGTCAGAATGTAACTTAAACTCCAAGCCCTGATGAAATTCCAATCATTTTAGACCAATACCATTGTGGTAAGAAAAATATCCACAGAGGTATTAACGAAACCATCAGACGTATCCGTGAACGATACAATTGGCCCGGTTTGACTAAAGATGTCGAACATTTCATCAAGAAATGTGAGATTTGTCAGAAAACTAAAATCTGCCGAAAAAACCTCAGTACCCCTTTGGTGGTTACGAAACTCCAAAAGCCCCATTTGAGCGAATCAATATTGACATTCTAGGAGTCCCGCCTCAGTGCTATGCTCTTACAATCTGAGATGAACTTACAAAATTTTCCCAAGCCTATCCTATTAACGACAAGTCTGCTAAATCTGTCGTGAATACACTTCTTTTTTATTTCCAACATTACGGTACACCCCTTCGAATATATTGCAACTATGGCAAAGAATTCGACAACGCTCTTATGAAAGATCTCTGTAGTCTTTATGATATCAAAATGACATTCTCTAGCGTCAGTCACCCCTAGTCCAATGGATCGATCGAACGATTCCATGCCACTTCATTGGAAATGATTAGAACGCACGTATCTGAAAATCCGAACGAACACCCCTTTAATATCCTACCCTATGCTGTTCAGTACTACAATAGCACAAGGAACAAAACCACAGGCTTTACTCCCTACGAACTTGTCTTCGGACATACATCTGATGGTCCCCCAGAACACGTCTACCTTGAAAAGGAATTTATGTCTGAATACCTTCGAGATATTCGGAATAAGCTCGTATATTATTATAAAATAGCCCGTGCCAGAACGGACGAACGAAAGCCAAAGGCTAAGGTTCGTTTCGATAACAGAGTATCACCGAACCTACAAACGTACAAAATTGGTTACAAAGTCTTTGTCAATCAGTCCCAAATTTCCAATAAGCTTCAAAATAAATTCGATGGACCATATGAGGTCATTCAAGTATTTGAAAATTCGGCATTGCTCAAAAATCCGGAAACAAACAGAACAACTAACGTCAATTTCGACAGACTGAACCCATGTTTTGAGACTTAGATTCTCTTCCAGGTGCAGTCTGCAGTTTCTTGCGGCTGTTTGTACGGCCCAGATTGACATCAAACCCATTAACAACACATTAGGTATTTACTTCCACGAAGATGGCCCTCTCAAAATTTCTAACGAAGTTTGGACACTACTCGTTTACAAAGATCATGAACTGATCAAAAAGGCGCTCGACGATAACAATAATATCCTCGAATACTTAACCGCTCTCGTAAATGAACCTACTAATCGCATGAAAGTATTTGGAAGCGAAATTAAGACACATACGAGCCTACTCTACCAAATTTCCCGTTCCTTGAAAACCAAATATTACGAAATTTTCGACGATACAACTAGCGCATCGCGAATGAAACGTGGCCTAATTAATGCCATAGGTACCATTTTTGAAAGCAATAACAGGTAACCTCGATTCATCTGATGGTGAATATTATAACGACTGCATTAACAAAATTTCCAAAGACGAACATGAGCTTGAAAACCTTATGAAAAATCAGATCTCAGTAACCATGTCGGTTATTAAGAACTTCAATAATACTATTCAGAAACTGCAAATTGACGAAGCTACTTTTAACGAAGACATAAAGGTTATTCAAAATAGAGTTTATGAAATTTCAGATGATCTTGCCTTTTATGAAGCTTGATTTCAATTTTTGGAACTTTTCGAACAACTAATGGAAAGTTATATGTTTCTAAAAGAGACAATTAACGATATTCTCAATTCCATTACCTTTGCACGTTTCAAAATTATTCATCCTTCGATAATTAATCCTCAAGACTAGCGCAGTTGCTGGCACGCTAACGCTATGCCAAATATTGCACGTTGATGTCTTTATTTAAAACCTCACGTAGCGCAGTTGCTGGTATGCTAATGCAATGCTAGCGATAACTTTATCCCTATCTCTAATCATTTTTTATCCTTTGGCATCTTTGATCTGGTATCTGGTATCAGGTATCTGGTATCTGGTATTTGGTATCTGGTGTCTGGTGTCTGGTATCTGGTATCTGGTATCTGGTATCCGGTGTCTGGTATCTGATGTCTAGTATCTGGTATCTGGTGTCTGGTATCTGGTATCTGGTATCTGGTATCTGGTATCTGGTATTTGGTATCTGTTATCTCTTTATCTGGTATCTGGTATCAGGTATCTGGTATCAGGTATCTGGTATCTGGTATCTGGTATTTGGTATCTGGTATCTGGTGTATGGTGTCTGGTATCTGGTATCTGGTATCCGGTGTCTGGTATCTGATATCTGGTATCTGGTGTCTGGTGTCTGGTATCTGGTATCTGGTATCTGGTGTCTGGTGTCTGGTATCTGGTATCTGGAATCTGGTATTTGGTATCTGTTATCTCTTTATCTGGTATCTGGTGTCTGGTATCTGATATCTGGTGTCTGGTATCTGGTATCTGGTGTGTGGTATCTGGTATCTGGTGTCTGGGATCTGGTGTCTGGTGTCTGGTGTCTGGTATCTGGTGTCTGGTGTCTGATCTCTGGTGTTTGGTATCTGGTATCTGGTGTCTGGTATCAGGTATCTGGTATCTGGTATCTGGTGTCTGGTATCTGGTATCTGGTATCTGGTGTCTGGTGTCTGGTGTCTGGTATCTGGTGTCTGGTATCTAGTGTCTGGTATCTGGTGTCTGGTATCAGGTATCAGGTATCTGGTATCTGGTATCTGGTTACTGGTACTTGGTATTTGGTATCTGATATCTGATATCTGGTGTCTGGTATCCGGTGTCTGATATCTGGTATCTGGTGTCTGGTGTCTGGTATCTGGTATCTGGTATCTGGTGTCTGGTGTCTGGTATCTGGTATCTGGAATCTGGTATTTGGTATCTGTTATCTCTTTATCTGGTATCTGGTGTCTGGTATCTGATATCTGGTGTCTGGTATCTGGTATCTGGTGTGTGGTATCTGGTATCTGGTGTCTGGGATCTGGTGTCTGGTGTCTGGTGTCTGGTATCTGGTGTCTGGTGTCTGATCTCTGGTGTTTGGTATCTGGTATCTGGTGTCTGGTATCAGGTATCTGGTATCTGGTATCTGGTATCTGGTATCTGGTGTCTGGTATCTGGTGTCTGGTATCTGGTATCTGGTATCTGGTGTCTGGTGTCTGGTATCTGGTATCTGGTATCTCGTATGTGGTGTCTGGTATCTGGTTTCTGGTATCTGGTATTTGGTATCTATTATCTCTTTATCTGGTATCTGGTATCTCGTTTCTGGTATCTGCTATCTGGTGTCTGGTATCTGGTGTCTGGTGTCTGGTGTCTGGTATCTGGTATCTGGTATCTGGTGCCTAGTGTCTGGTGTCTGGTATCTGGTGTCTGGTATCTAGTATCTGGTATCTGGTGTCTGGTGTCTGGTATCTGGTATCTGGTATCTGGTATGTGGATCTGGTATCTGGTATCTGGTGTCTAGTATCTGGTATCTGGTATCTGATATCTGGTGTCTGGTATCTGGTGTCTGGTATCTGGTATCTGGTGTCTGGTATCTGGTATCTGGTATCTCGTATGTGGTGTCTGGTATCTGGTATCTGGTATCTGGTATTTGGTATTTGGTATCTGTTATCTTTTTATCTGGTATCTGGTATCTGGTATCTCGTTTCTGGTATCTGCTATCTGGTATCTGGTATCTGGTATGTGGATCTGGTATCTGGTATCTGGTGTCTAGTATCTGGTATCTGATATCTGGTGTCTGGTATCTGGTGTCTGGTATCTGGTGTCTGGTGTCTGGTATCTGGTATCTGGTATCTCGTATGTGGTGTCTGGTATCTGGTTTCTGGTATCTGGTATTTGGTATCTATTATCTCTTTATCTGGTATCTGGTATCTCGTTTCTGGTATCTGCTATCTGGTCTCTGGTATCTGGTGTCTGGTGTCTGGTATCTGGTATCTGGTATCTGGTGCCTAGTGTCTGGTGTCTGGTATCTGGTGTCTGGTATCTAGTATCTGGTATCTGGTGTCTGGTGTCTGGTATCTGGTATCTGGTATCTGGTATGTGGATCTGGTATCTGGTATCTGGTGTCTAGTATCTGGTATCTGGTATCTGATATCTGGTGTCTGGTATCTAGTATCTGGTATCTGGTGTCTGGTGTCTGGTATCTGGTTTCTGGTATCTGGTATCTGGTGTCTAGTATCTGGTATCTAGTATCTGGTATGTGGATCTGGTATCTGGTTTCTGGTATCTGGTATCTGGTATCTGGTATCTGGTGTCTGGTGTCTGGTATCTGGTATCCGGTGTCTGGTGTCTGGTATCTGGTGTCTGGTATCTGGTATCTGGTTTCTGGTATCTGGTACCTGTCATCTTTTATAAGTTTTCATTTTTCGTTTTCCGTTTTCCGTTTTCCGTTGTCCGTTTTTCGTTTTTCGTTTTTCATTTTTGGTTTTTCGTTTTTCATTTTTCATTTTTCGTTTTTCGTTTTTCATTTTTCATTCTTCATATTTCATTTTTCATATTTCATTTTTCATTTTTCATTTTGCATTTTTCATTGTTCATTCATTTTTCATTTTTCAATGTCGCATGTGTCACCATTAATAGCACACAATGGCATTATAAAATCTTCGATATAGCATTAATGCCCTCTATAAAATTGTATGACAAACTCAGATTTATGTGAGGAGCCGGCAACGTCGCATGTGTCACCATAAATAACACACAATGGCATTATAAAATCTTCGATATAGCATTAATGCCCTCTATAAAATTGTATGACAAACTCCGATTTATGTGAGGATCCGGCAACGTCGCATGTCTAGCTACCGCACTTACAAAAAATGGCGCTTGACACTTGACATATGTGAACCGTGTTCGCCTAAGGATAGCACGTTCTTTCTTCAGTGTAAATGTTTTATGATTTGACAGGAATGAAAATTATTTTTACCTTATTTAAATCTGCTGACGATTAATAAGGGTACCTCTCAAACTTCTTCAAGGATGAAATACATTATCACGATAGATATACACTGAGGCACTTCGTCTGAACCGAAAAACTGTAAACACTCGGCACCGGGTATCACTAGACTGTTGTTATTTGTTATTATATTATGCTATAAGCACAAAGTCTTGCTCAAATGTTGTGGATTTCTGGTCTCTTCAGGAATTGATCTTTGGCACTAATTAGGTCTTACAATCATATTTGTCGTATTTAAGCTGATGATGACTTCTACAAATTGCTAACCGTCACACCCGATTCCACTACATAGTTGGGGGTAAAAGACAGGAATGAAAATTGTTTACCTCATTTAAATTTGCTGACGATTAATAAGGCTACCTTTTAAACCGCTCTCAAACGTCTTGAAAGATGAACTAAATTATCCATAGATACACTGCGGTACGTCGTCTGAACCGAAAAACACTCGGCACCACTAGACACTTGCAAGACACACTGCTATAAGCACAAAGTTTTGCTATATTGTGGACTTGTTGCCTTTTTAGGATGGATCCATATAAACGTTCATCTAAAATTATGCCACTCATTAGGGTTTACAATCATATTTATCGTATTGAAAGTGATGATGACTTTTGTAAACAAATCGCTAAACGTCAAAGCCTAAATGCTTAGCTGCCGGTAAAATTACATCGTTGCCAAGGCATACTTGATTATCATTATAATAATGGCTATAGTCCGGTCCGTTTAGACTATGAAATATAGAAATTCTGAATCTGTTCGAAAATGTTGATTTTCACGCGTAAAAAAGGACAATTCTATTTGGCGTGATCCAATATTGGATGAAACGATAGTCATGAAGCCGAAAATGGCACGTTTTTGACGTTCCGCTTGCACTCGCTCGCTTTCGTAATACGATCATACCTACATTACCCCGCCTAACAGGAATCGCGAATCTGGAGGGGAAATTCAAAATTGAAACTTCAAACTAAAAATATCTGCATATCTTCGAATTTTCTAATCTGCCGAGTTTAAAAAATGCGATCGGGTAACGTGTCGTATGTCGGTTTAATCAGGAGACTTTGGTCTTTCGTTTTGCGAAAAAAAATCGCTAGCTACGTCGCTCCGTAACGCAGGTCCGTATCGACGAAGACAAAGTACGCCGAAAAACGGCTGTCATCGGTACTTTTGAGGCGCTCAAAGTTTACTTTTTCGAAATTTGACGGTAATTCTAACGGTCAGAATCGTTTCCTCAGCTCATTATCGTTATATTTCGATAGCTGTATAATTTTTACTCGCTCACGTACGGTAGTAATAGGCGAGGACAGAGCCGGATGACAAAGTGACTTTTTCGCGCGTCGAAAAGTAGCGTGTTGTCGGGCAATTTTTAAAAAATCGAAACTTTCGAACGACAAGGGATAAAGGAAAAAAAAAGACGCTATCTTTGAGCCCGATGTCCGGGCTTTCTAACGCAAAAATCGTCAGGTTCGTAGCTCCTTTATCTTCGGAGGAGATAGAAAAAGCGCGTCGAACGGCACGAAAATCTACCGATTTTTCAACTTTACCGGCCATTTTCGATCGCGTTCGTTCCTCCTACCGCGACAACTCTCACTCCATCGTAAAGCGCCGAGTTTCTAGTTTCCGAAACGGTATCGTTTTCCTTCCGAACGTTCCGCGAACCCGGAAAAAAACCGGTAAAATCGGAAAGTAGCGCGTAGTCGAGGAAATCAAAAAAATCGAAATTTTCGAACGAAAAGGCATAAAGAAAAAAAAAGAAAGCCGCTATCTTTGAGCCCGAAGCCGGGGCTTTCTCGCGCAAAAATCGCCAGGTTCGCAGCTCCTTTGTCTTCGGCGGAAACCTATGTTGAACGTCGGACAGAACGAAAATCTACCGGTTTTTTCGACTTTACCGGCCGTTTTCGATCCGATCCGTTCCTCTCACCGCGACGGCTCCCGCTTCCCGGTAAAGCGCCGAGTTTCTAGTTTCCGAAACGGTATCGCTTTCCTTCCGAACGTTTCGCGAACCGGGAAAAAAAACGGAAAAACCGCGTCGACGTCATACGACAATTTCCGAATCCCTACCAATTATACCAATTACTACCAAATCGAACAAAAGATCACCGCTTAATATTATCGATTTAGTAAATTCTCTTCAAGAAATCTCTCATTCCTTATCAAAAAACAATTTACCTATGCCAGTTAATTTGGCAACAGTATCAGAATATCTCAATTTAATGGAACTTGAAGCATTTCAAACAAAAACAAAAGTAGTTTTCGTCCTACGCATCCCCTTGTTAGAACCTGAAGTTTACACTTTATAGAAGGCGATTCCTCTGCCCATTTCAAATGAAAGTACAGGTCTATTTCATGTAATTTCTACCTTACAGAGATACGTTGCCAAAGATAGCGATTCTCTTTTGTACGTCTCCTTTCAAAATTTCGGTAGTTGCAAAATTCTCCAATCACAGGTCAAGATCTGTTTTAACCTCTTACCGTATCCAATAGACAACAATGTAGTCTGCGAAGCACAATTGTTGTGAAATCCGGTCGATCTGCCAGCAACATGTCAAATAGCCATTGTGCCGCTGCAGGATTATAAAATCCAGGAATTAGCAACCAATTTTTGGTTGATTACCATATCTAGCCCGCTGCCCATCACAATGAAATGCGGACAACATGAGACAACTGCAAAGGTGATAAAAGCTAATACACTTTTGAAAATGCAGCCAGAATGCAGTGGATTCAAAGGCACTACAAGGTTTCATGCCAGATATTCTGTTAACGCTTATAAGAATATCACTTATAAAAGCCACCCTGTAGAGATACCCTACGAATGCTGCAACCATATCCCTGATAAACAAAATTTGCCGAACCTGAAACCGATCAAGCTAACCGTCATCTTAGCCCTCTACATCTTCTACAAGTGCAGAAAACGCCGACCGCTCAGTATTTGTGCACCAAATTACCCAGCTGATGGACCGTCCTCAGGAACGTCGAAAGCCAGATACATCCCCAAACTTTTTCCACGACGAAGACCGACCATCTAATCCCACGAAGAAAAAATTGAACTACAGTAGTGTTCAGTGAGTGAAACAGTTCCACTTGTGAGAAATCAATTTTCCTTTTCATTTTTAATGATATTTTTGTACGCCTTGCTTTTAACGTTTTGTTTCAGCATTTACTTGTCAAGCATTGCACTCGCATAGCCTATATATATCATATTTTATGCTAACAATTTTATTTTTCAGAATCTATATTTTCTGATGTTATTTTGCAATCTGTATTTTGCAATTTTATTACACCTACTTTTATATTTTTATATTTTACAATGTTTACAATTTTACATTTTTACATTTTTGAATTTTTACATCTTTTACACGTTTCTAATTTTGTCAAAAGTAATAGGGGGAAGTTGTTATATGCACTCACAACAGTGGACTTACTATTCCATACAATGTTGCATCAGACGCTAGCTCAGCAACAGATAACGACTTCTCGCTAACTCGTTACTTATGCTTTGTTTTCTAGAAGTGCTTTGTAAGCACACCAATAGTATAAATAGGCCTTGCGCCCATTCCATTGTGTTCAATACCCGGCTAGGCACCGTAACAGTCACTTATTTAAACTGGTGTTCAATACGCGGCGCGACACCGTAATGTACGCTAACTGATAAGTTCAATTGTAAACGTTTGTAACGGACAGTAGTTACTGTCCCCAAATATTTTTTTTAAAAAGTAAAGTTGAATTTAAATCATATAACATATATAAGTATACTCTGTGCAAATCTTAGGGTAGTACTTATATAACATCGAAGGTAGACAGATGGATCCAAAACTGGCCAAAGAACTAGTCAAAACCAGGAAAGCGGTTAAACAGTTTAAGTCGATCTCAGAACCTTTGCAGAAACTCTTATCAAAAGTGGAAGGGCCTAAACAAGAATTGCAGATTAAAGAAGAACAATCTACACCCCCATCAGTGACATCCACACCGAAGAAACGACAGTCATTCAATAAAGAATTGTCAGAAAATGTATACCAACGATATTTACCACCTGTCAACTACAGCTTTCTCGACGATACATATTCAAACTTTCCGGAGCCAAATCGCAATCAAGATGTATCTCCCGTGGAAGAATTTACTCCAAATGCTACGGTGTTGGAGACAGAAAACCAGCAAATCAATGAAAGCGTGGCTCGAGTGGCGCAAGAATTACACCAACTAATTGATACACCTGCATATCAAGAGTATCTTGTAGGCTTTCACCCAGTACCTCGAAAATATGTTGATGAGTCAATTCGTGAGAACGAGGGCGAGTTTGATCCATATTATTATTGTTTCTGACAAGTTTCAACGCGGTAAATGTCCGGTTACGCTAGACGGAGCAAATATCGTGGTGCAAAATGTAACATATCCTGGCACTGAACTGCTTTTCAAAAAACAAAACCAATTGGTTATAAGCAAAGTGATCTAGATCAGTATATGGATATGCTACGTCGCACAAATGCATATCGCAGAAATTTTGAACCTAATACTCAAATACAGGGTAGTACGTCCTACAAATATCGAAATATAATTCGACCATACTTACATCAGCATAACATTCTGAAGCAGCAGGGCATACTCAGATCCGGCTCCTTTAAGAAACCGCCACCTCCTAAGAGTCAGTTACGACGAACACACTCATTCAAACATACAGGTCAAGGAATGCCCCACTTATCAAATAAACCAATCGACTACATCTATTTTGATGATCCAAATGAATTGGTTGCTCGTTTACGTCTGTTGTTAGCTTCACAGTATGCTGGTAATAATGGACATCGTAACGAGATTATGTCTATAATTGAGGAGTTACGTGAATTAAAAATTATAAAATGAATTTGTAACGTAATATACTTTATTTACATTGCTGCAGTTGTAAGATCAAGATGAAAATTGATAAATTTGGAAGACATATGCTCCGCTTAAAAAAGACGGACACTGCTACAATCTTCAGTACTTTTCTAAGATCCAACCTATCCAGCGTATGTGTGGTACCCATTTATTCCTTCACATACAGCGACTATACCGTTCCTGTGACTGGGATAGTTGATAGCATAAATGTTCCGACAAAAGTAAGAGTGACAATTGGTTCAAATAGTCTCACCGACAACTACCTCTCATGAAAGGTGATATTCTCCATTTCTTCACATCTCAAGAACCCTGACCAGAGCAGCTTATAGCAAATATTGTAATGCGCTGTCTTTTGATACAACAATGATCGACTTTAAAAAGCAGGTTGTTGAAGAACTTCATAAACCAGCTCGCCGAAATTATAGACTTCGGCGCGTTATTGTGGAGGGGGTCAACGATCTCCTGCAGACAGATTTGGTGGAAATGCTTCCGTATCAGAAAGTGAACAAAGGATTCCGATATATTTTAGTAGTCATCAACGTTTTTAGTAAATTTGTGTGAGCAGAACCAGTCAAACGAAAAACCGGAAAAGACGTTACAACTGCAATGAGGGCGATTCTGTCGCACATGAAGTCAACTCCAAAAAATTTACAAACAGACTTGGGTAAAGAATTCTACAATAGTGATTTTACCAAGTTGATGGAAGAGTACAAAATTAATCATTACAGCACCTACTCATAGTCCAAAGCAAGTGTAGTTGAAAGGGTGAATCGGACTTTAAAGAGTCGTATGTGGAAGCAGTTCAGCCTTCAGGAATCGTACAAATGGCTAGATATCCTATCGCCAGTCATTGACGGGTATAATAATACCAAACACAGTACAATTGGAATCGAACCCGAAGATGTAAATAAACGTACAGAAAATACATTATTGAATACGGTTTATACACATTTGAAAACGGTAGATCCAAAGGGTGTAAAATATCAAACTGGAGATCATGTCCGCATAAGCAAACATAGAACAGCATTAGCTAAAGGATACACTCCTAATTGGTCCAATAAAATTTTTACAATTCGTAAAGTACAGAATACCAATCCTACATCATACTTATTGGCAGTTTGGCGTGGTGACGAGATACTAGGTGGATTTTATGCTGAAGAGCTTCAAAAAGTCAAGTATCCAAACATCTATCTTGTGGAGAAAGTGGTTCGACGTAAAGATAATAAAGTGCTAGTCAAGTACTTAGGACTGGATAGCAGCTATAATTCGTGGATTAAAAAAAGTGATGTAATGATGAAAAATGTACCTCTATTTTCTCTAATGATTTCTATAGCAAACTTTTCTCAATAAAACACTCTACGTAATATAATATTTTTATTACAAATATACTGAGAATAGTTAGGATAAGTAATTTGAATAAAAGTTCAGTGTTGGAGCCTTGTTGAATTCCTTCAAGTTTGGATATTGGTATGCCAGTTCCATGGCAGTCCTGATGTTCTCCGATTGCGGCAAATCAGAGATGTGTTGCATAATGAAGTCTCACACATCTATGTGCTAGGTTTGTACATCCTGGACGACTGTGGTAAAACATTTTTGGAACTCCTGAGTTTTCAACATATTCATCGTATAGGCAATCAGCGGGGCTAATTGAAATAACTTCAATACGGTCTCTTTACCCAAATAAACTACGTTACTCTACCGATCTTCAATTTTGATGGTTTGAAAATCTGGAAATCTAGCAAAGCTGATACAGAAGGAGTTACCTTGGATCGGATGGAAAATATCATCACTGAAGAAAAAATTGGTTATAATGCCTTCTTGATTCAATACCTCATACCAGTCTTCTTCATTTAACGTAACGCCCTCGGTTTTTAAACCCTTGATATTGATAACAGGTTGGAAGCTCCACTGATATGCTCGCCCAATCGTGATCCATTTTGATTTGTATGGATTTAGATGATAGCGTTGCTCCTGGATGACAATTAACGGTGGCTGAGCTACACCACTTTGTACAGATCGTACCCCCTTGTCGTCTTGCACATTTGCACTACTCATGTTGTAACACTATGTGAAATGTAGAAGACTGGTATGTGATGCTGAGTAGCTACTTCTATACAGTGTCGATACTCCCTCCAGTCACAAACACTCCCCTCCCAAAAATTGGCGCAGGTGCAATGGAAAATGACCATTCATGATAATATATTTATTTATGATATATTTCTGTCATACAACACAGAAAGAAATATTGCGTTTTGGATAAATCGCATAAGACACTCAAACAAGCAACATAATCTTCGAATTTGGTGGATGGCCATTTCACACCACATGGTCCTGAACTCCATCATAGTGACTTATCTCCAATGTTACCTTCGGCTACGTTTTTCTTTAACCATTTAAATACATTATAATGTCTTATCTTATTTTCTATATCAAATACAAATTTAATATCATGCTACTGTATCACATCGATTAGACTCTTCAGTGATGCACAATCAGCCAGATATGCGATTTACATATGGTTTCATCGATATGGGATACAGTGTCTTTATATCTCTTAGTAATATTTTCTACAGGATGTGGTTTATCTACATCTTCATAGTTACTGTCAGATAACAACTTACACAAATAGTATTGTTCATATGCTGATGGTGTGCCGTGCATGTTCGCCAGCAGGTCTCCAAATTCTTTGATGCTCAATACCTCACAACCTCTATCGTTTAGACTTGGCAGCGTTTACTGTACCACCCAGTCAAGATGTTTCTTTCTTGTTATTACACTGAAAAGCACATCGGGATGGCAACTATCTGCATTTGCAATCCAGGATACTTTTTCGGGTACTGTAATTTCCTCCAGTACAAAACTCAGCACTGGAAATTCTCGTTTTTCTGGATTTTGAGACATAAAATGTCGGAGCTGTTGTTTCAACAGCTCTTCAGTTACATGACATAATTGCATGAACAGTGAATAGTATGTCTTGGTACTCATCTTTAAAACTGAAGAAGGTGAGTGGGTAAAGCATACTTTTTTTACTCCACGTTAAGATTAACCAGGGATACTAATTATACGCAGATAATCACAAAAACTGCAAAAATGGAGTTACGATCGCTTACCTATAAGGCACAGAGTTATAAAACAAAAATTTACTTAACAGAGATTTGTAAATTCTAGTTACGTGTACAATTTCGTTCGTTTTCTTTTTGTTGTGATACTGAAAAGAAAAGTGAGGTTATGGCAACAAAAACTCGAAAAAATGAAAAATGTGATTCTGCTTGGGAGTTTGATGAAAAGCGATTGAGGGATATTATCAAGGAGTCTTTTCTGAAATACTTAGGACCAGTAGAGCAGAAAATTGAAAGCAAAATCAAAGACCTGAGTGAATCTATTCAATACATCTCAGACTCTTTTGACGATCAAAAGCGGGCATTGGAAAGTGTCTTGTTGGAAAATAAGACACTAAAAAAGGAAACTGCGGACTTGAAGAAGAGACTTCAGATGTTGGAAGGGAGAGTCGAAGCCTTTGAGAACAAGGAAAGGACCAAGAATTTGATAGTAGCAGGAGTGCCAAAACAAACCAATTTAGACATTAAAGGAAGTATAATGAAGATTTTTACAGCTATGCAAATACAAACTACAAACATGGTAATGGAGAGTTTTCGATTGGACAAAAATGGTGAAGGACCTATCTTGTTAAAAATGCAAAGTGAGCAGGCAAAAAGGGATGTCATCAAAAGAATCAAGGATTTAAAGGGTATATCTACAAGGCAATGTGGCTTAGAGGGAAGTGACAGAAAGATTTATTTCAACGAGGATTTGCCAATGTCTAAGAGGGTACTTTTCAAGATGGCAAGGGAACTTAAAAAGCAAAAGGGATATAAGGCAGCTTTTTACCTCAATGGATCTGTTTACATCAAAACAAATGAAAATGAGCAAGCCATAAAAATTAAATGTGAGTCTGATTTGGACAAATTAAGATAGTATAGGTATAGTAATTTTTTTAGGAGATCTATAACAGAACTTGTAAGTAATAATTTTCTCTTTTTTAATGGCTATAAACAGTATTTTTGATGATTATAAGATCTTAGAAACAAACATATGTGATAACCTATGTCAAGTAGACTTCTTTGATAATTCTGTAAGCGACCTTAATTTTATGCATGTAAACATACGTAGTATTTATCAAAATTTTGACCAATTTTTGGTGTATCTTGAATCATTAAGTAAATCTTTCGATGTTATAATTATGTCAGAAACACACTATGTATACAATATAGACGATTTTAACATTCCTGGGTACAAGATCATCACCCCATTCTCCTTAATATTCAGCTAGATAGATTAGGTGAGGGCATTACAAATGAAATTAATACTTTTACAAAAATAGATTATGAAAATATCACACAAAAACTAAACGGAGAGTTGTGGGATGATGTTCTACAAGAAAATAATGTAGAGCTGCACAGAGGCTTTCATTAATAGACTAAAAGACATCATTTTGAAAGCCACTATAACTAGGCCTATACCCAATAAAAAAAAGAAATTAAAACCTTGGATCACTGGTGGGCTCCTAATATCTATTCGAAACAGAAACCTCCTTAAAAGGGAATGTGCACTAAATCCCAGCAATTTCGTAGTTTTAAACAGGTATCAGGAATACAGGAAATTTTTAAGTAAACTTATCAAGAAAGTGAAGTATAATTACTACAAATATTTAACACAAAAAAATTTGGATAACCCCAGAAAATTGTGGAATGTGCTTAGAGAGGTCACCAATGACCAAGAGAGTAAACCAGAAATAAAATGTATCACTACCAAAACTAATTCAGAAATAACTGATAAAAAAGAAGTTGCAGATGAATTTAACAATTATTTTTGTAACATTGGTAAAAAATTAGCAAGTGAAATTACTAGAGGTACTTGGAGGAATGAAGTGCGGGAAAAAAGAGGTAATGAATCACTTTTCTTGTGTCCTGTGACGAATAATGATGTAATTAGGGAGATAAACTATTTAAAGAATGGGGTAAAAGGCGGGGAGGATAATATTTCATCAAATATAATCAAGAAATATAAAGAAAAACTTAGTATTCCATTGAAATACATAATAAACCTAGTGTTTGGTACTGGTATTTTTCCACAAATATTAAAAAAAACGAAAGTGATACCTCTTCACAAACAAGGAGATAAAAAAGACATGAACAACTATAGACCCATTGCCCCATTGCCCATTAACTAGTACAGTAAGTAAAATTATTGAGAAATGTCTGAAAAGAAAATTGATGCAGTTTTTGGAAAAGCATAAATTACTCAACTTAAATCAGTTTGGTTTCAGAGAGAATTCTAACACTGAAGTTGCACTTGTCAGGGTCACTGAGAGTATTCTGAAAGGGCTAGACCAAGGAAAAAAGGTGATGGGTATATTTTTAGATCTAAAAAAGGCATTCGACACAGTGGCACATCCAATTTTACTAGGTCGTTTGGATAATCTGGGAATAAGGGGCATTCCAAATAAACTCATAAAGTCCTATCTTTCTGGACGTGAACAAATCACAAATGTCTCGGGTCAGGAAAGTAATATTTTGAAGGTAGAATGCGGGGTGCCACAAGGTACGGTTCTCTCAACTTTGCTGTTTATAATATACATAAATGATATAATGGAACAATTAAATGATGCAAACATAACTATCTATTGCTTTGCAGATGATACGAGTATGTTAGTAAGTGGTGAAAATTGGGATTCCGTCAAATTAAAAGCTGAAAGAGCATTGCACACAATTAAAAATTGGCTAGATTTTAGTTTGCTCTCTCTAAATATTGAGAAAACCAATTTTATGACTTTTTCCCTTTCCTCGCGTACTTTGCCTAATCTAAACTGCATTAAGATTCATGACTCATATTGTGACTTTGCACCTCAGTGTGCATGTAGCAAATATATAAATAAGAAATCGAGCTTGAAATATCTAGGAATAATTATAGATGAACTTCTTACTTAGAAAGATCATGTTGAGTATGTTACAACAAAGATTAGAAAACTTATTCACAAATTTTATGAATTAAGGGAAATATTAGACTTCAGAACTCTTAAAACAGTTTATTTTGCTTTAACAGAATCTGTAATTAATTATGGTTTCGTAGTTTGGGGAAATACAAGTTTAGCAACGTTATCCAAGTTACAGGTAGCTCAGAAATGGATCATAAAAATTATGCTTTTCAAACAGAAACGATATTCATCTGAACTTGTTTTTAGAGACAGTAAAATACTGAACCTAGAGCAGCTCTATTTAAAATCACTTATAAGATTTATGATGAAATATTATTTCTACAAAGAATACTTACAGCATGGCCAAAATACAAGAAGTGCTGCTCATGCAAAAGTAAAATTGCAAAACCCTAGACACACAGCTTGCCAGAGTCACGTTTACTGTATACGTCCAAAAGTTTATAATGATGTGCCAAATAGTATTAAGAGATTGAGATATTCTACTGTTAAAAAGAAATTAACAAGATGGATTATTGATAGTCAATACGCCATTAATTATGTAATATAAAACCTGTAGCATTAAAAGTATTAAGTTCCTAAAATTTAAGATAAAACATAATAGCTTTGAATTTGTTTGATCTATTTTTATATTTCTTTTTCTCTTTGTAAACTAGAATTAAGAACCACAATGAAAAAGTTACACTTAACAATGTGAATGGGGTGCACACACAGTATTTTGAATACAATTGTGCATCTAAAACTATTAGCAATAGTGGGTAATTTTAAGAATAGATAGCTGGATTTAAATATTATACAATAATTGTAAAGTCTATATATTTAATATGATGTAAAAAACTGTATACATGATGAATCTGCTGCTAATAAATAAAAAAAAAATAAAAATATATTTATATTCTTGTCCCACTACAAAGCTCTAATTTCTGATCATTTCATCTGATCACTAGTCAACTCACTGGCTTCGTTCATTAAGCGCAGCAAGAGGTCCAACCGCTCTTCGTCCGACATGTTATGAAAGGTGATATCTTGATGACCCCAAGCTAATGTCTTTGTTGAGTTTGGTATCAAGAAACGTTTATCATCCATACTGGTCAATGCCACTTTTCTTATATAATTTGTATATATATATATTGTGCGACTCCGATTTAAATACATAAATCGTACAGTACACAGATGTCCGTTTCTCCTCAACAATATCTTTATAATGTAACAAATGTAATTGATGTTTCACACTCGCCTTAGATATACCTTTGGCTCGTTAGGCCACTTGATCTACAGCATCGATACAGTATGCTTTGAGACCTGTACCATAAAAGGCAGACAGTACCTTGCCTTTCATCTTACCCAACTCTGACGCTGTTCGAGGCATGTTATGTGGGTTGTCAGCATCATAATTGGATGTGTCAAAGTAATGCATGTGTGATTTCATGTCTTCATAGAAATTATCGGCTTCAGCATGTACTATTAACGAATCAGTGTCCGTGTATGCTAACGACACCTTATCACTATATTGGTGCTTCAGAAAGTTATATAAAAAGTCATATATTACCGTTTTTGAGACATCTAAAATACAAAATCCAACATTTGTGGGACGGCGATAATCAATCATTGTTTTTTCCATTTGAATAGTTACTAAGTTTTCAGAAAATATTCTGTGTTCTTTAAAAGTTGGTTTACTAATATAATTTTCAGCACCTATTTTGTGTTTCGATTTTTCAAATTGAGTCGCTAATTTGATATCGACTCTGTTCTCCATGTTTTCAATCGTTTTGCCAAATTTAATTGCCAAAGCTCTTGTATCATCAACTTCACGGTTACGGTCACTGGGCTGAGTATCCCTAACGGGTTGAATATCTTCGAGATGGCGGATAAAATACCTCGTTTCGTGATACGCTTTAGTACGAACTGATCTATTTCGACTGTATATTTAAATACATCATTTTCTGCCTTCCAAAATACACCCAATGTTTTGTGCGTCTCATCGTTATTCAGCTGAAACGTATTAGATTCGTTGTTAACGGTTTGCTCTAACGCCTCCACGCGGTTTGACAACCATTTCCTCAACGGGAACCCATACGAGTCAAGTATAGCGGCTAATTCATTTTTTAACTGCTTTGCGTCATCTACCGAGTCTGATCCACTGATCAGGTCATCGACGTAAAGGTCATTTAGGATAACTTTACTAGTCTTAGGATACTTTTCGAGATTATCTTGACCAACTTGTTGTAAACAGCGAACTGCGAGAAAAGATGCCGATGCCGTGCCGTACGTGATTGTATTTAACTTATAATGAGTTATGTCTTCACTTGTGTTTTCACGCCATACAATTCGCTGCAAGTCACGCTGACCTTCTTCAACACCTACTTGCCGATACATTTTGGCAATGTCAGCAACCAACACTACGCTATATTTTCGAAATCGCACTAGGATGTCAAACAGGTCTTGTTGGATCTTAGGCCCGATACTCAATGTGTCGTTTAACGATAATCCGCTATTTGATTTGCTTGAACCATCGAATACAACGCGGAATTTTGTCGTTGTACTTGCTGGGTTCGATACTCCGTGATGAGGTAAATAAAAGGTATTCCCGATACTAGGGGTAATATCGGTTTCAGCTATTCGCGACATGTGGCCCAACGACACGTATTCTTTCATGAACGCGACATATTCTTCTCGAAATGATGGATTTTTGCTGAATTTTTGCTCTATTGCATGTAATCGTGTTATCGCGTTATGTAAGTTGCAATCCAGTTGTGTTACATTGTTTTTTATTGGTAAGGTGACAACAAAATGTCCGCGTTCGTCGCGTCGTGTTGTTTTTCTGAATAAAGTCTCGCATTCACCGTGCTCGGGTATTTCTGTTTTGTGTCTAGAGACTTCTTCTACGGGCCAAAATTTTTCGATCTGGCTTTCAAGTCTCGAGCTAACGGCAAGACTGCACACTACCGTACTATCGGATTTTTCCTGCTCAAGTTTCTCAGATATAATCCAGACTAATACCGTGTTATGCAAAACGGGTAGTCCTGGCCCTAACTGGATCTGACCAGAACACAATAGTTCTAAGTACAATCCTGCTCCCAAGAGAACATTGATTTCTGACGATTTATGGTAACGTGGGTCCGCCGACTATACGCTGGACGGTATACGCAAGTTTTCTGGGGCGAAAGATACGCTCGGCTGATTCTCGGTTATTTTTTCCAACACTAACAACGTTTGCTTTGTAGAAAACGTCGTGCAGGTAGACCTTATCTCTGTAGATACCACTTGGCATGCCTTTGGAATAGAACTGCCTACACCTAATACCGGTATTCTCCTATTCATAGGCTTTAATTTCAACAATTCCATCGTGCGTTTCGTGATGAAGTTCGGTTGCGATCCGCTATCAAGTAAAGCGCGACATTCGTGCCATCGACCTTCCGCATCTTTGAGTAAAATTATCGCCGTGGATAATAAAACTCTGTTTTTGAGGTCCACACAGCTACCCGTAAGCAACCCTGTCGACTGATCATCATTTTTTTGTACTGCGCTACTCGAACCCTTAGCGATTGCTACGCCACTGGTAGCCGCTGATTCAGAACTCGCGAGCAGTGCCGACTCTGTAGCAGACGATGTCGATGCAGGGACCGCATTGTGATGAGATGATTCAAGCAACAGCGTGTTGTGTCTGGCGCCACATCGCTTACACCCCCGTGAACGACATTCACCCTTCTGGTGTCCTTGTCGGAGGCAGTTCCAACATAATTTTAATTTTTGAATTTCTTGGCGTAGAGATGCGGCTGGTAATGCTTTGAATTTATCGCTCAAGTAAATCGCGTGCTGACCGTTACAATACACACATGATGCTTCGATTGCTGCGCCCGAAAATGTTCTATTCAAGCTTACAGGTTTCTTGTGGTTAACCGATGTATTCTGTGCTCTGCCTGTGGATTTATCAGATTTTTCACGCGATATGGCCTCAAGCAATTGACACCCAGCATTTAAAAATTTGATCAAATCATCTATACCAGGCGATTCAATTGGACGTGAGATTACGTGCTCCTCCCACGACTTTTCCGATGAAGGATCGAATTTATTTGATCACAAAAAAATTCTACTACTACTCCACTGTGTCACAGGCTCGCCTAAGGAAGTTAATGACCTCAAATGCTTTTGCAGGTCATCTGTTAATTTTCTAAGGGAGTTAGGATCTCTAGTTACCGATGGCATTTCAACTAATTCTCGAACATGATCGTAATTCTCTCCTGTGACTTCCATGTTTTCGATTACTCTTGCGGCTTCTCCTTTCAAACAGCTCATCAGATAATAGAATTTCTTGACATTATCTAACGTAGGATCTCTGTCAACTAAGGCCAAAAACATATCCCTGAATTGACCCCATTTTTCATATTCACCATGAAACTTTGGCAACTCAATATTTGGAAACCTTGTATTTGAGATAGAATTCAACTGGTGATGTGAGAGGCACACATTTGATGAAGGTTCTGTGTTCATTTGCTTGCTCGCTTTTGTGTATCTGTGAGCATTCTCTATTGCGCTGTAATACCTGTCTTCAAAGGTGACTCTCTCACTTGAACTCAGTTTCACTGAGAATCTCTATTTCATCTTGTACTTTACTGAAATTGTCTAACAATTCCGTGGCTTGCTCTAAACGCGCCTCTAATTGAATTATTTCACTTTTACCAAAGTTTTCTAGATACGCTATAAAACGCGTTAGTGAACCCTTTATTTGTCTTCGCTTGATGAGCAGCTGAGATAACTGCTGTGCAGTTTCACTTGTGGAACCGGAATCCATAGCTGGATCGATCATTTTTTCAACTAGACGATATGACTCATTAATTGCACTACTGATTGACCTGATTTTGAATCAACGAGACGAGGAAGTGATAAGGAACAGACTTGCAGCAGGTATTTCTGACTCAATCCTCTGGTTTCTATACTTTTAGCTTTCGTGGTCGTGGCGTGGCGTGGCTTCGTGGTCGTGACGTGGCTTATTTATTTCGTCGTTTTCTTACGTTAGTGATCGTGGCTCGAAGGACCAACGTGTAAAGCACTCACTATGAGGGTTTACCGATAAAATAACTAGACGTTCTTCGCTTTACGAAGGTTTATAACAGAAATGTAGGGTACAATACTTTGTGAATAATGTCTGTCTCTCGTGGCACCATCATCCTCATCCTCTTTTGCGTCACCGGTTGGTAACAAAAAAACCTGTTGATTTTCGCACGGTCGGTGACATGTAGGGTAACCGCCTGGCCAGTAGCAAACGGTTGATGAGTTGAAGCGCCGCTCACTAGATGGCGCGAGTAGTACGGTTTTGATCTTCTGGTGGGTGAGCTTAACAGAAACGGCAGCAGAATAACACCGAAGTGGCACTCGAAAAGGAATTAGTAGATGCAGCAGAGACAGTTCGGAAGAAATTTATTGCTATCAAGAACGGACGTGAATTCCATGATAGTGCATTGCAGCAGGTATAAGAGCCCCTTACTAAGCAGCTAAAAACAATAGCGGAAGCATCTACATCCAGCTTGTCGAAACAGTCAGCACCCCAAATCGATAGTCCAAGCATCGTAAAAAAAGTATCACTTGATGAATCAAGAAAGAAATTATTTGATGCGACAAAATCAGGTGTAAGAAAAACTGAGTTGCTTGAGAACAGTAGTGAATTCAATGACCATACATTTGAGCAGATCTTTCCACCGACTACAAGCACACCTAGGGCACAATCTATGGAATCAGATAAATCAGGAAACGCATCATTTGGTGACTTGACTCATACTAAACTTTCTACTATTGCCCCGATGCAAACGCAATCTGACACATATTCAGTACTCGGAGCGCATGAAGAAAATTCAATGAGTAGATACATGTCTACTTCAAATCATAGTGAAGCATCCGGATCTTTGACCAACTTGATAAATAACCATATATCTAATTTGAAAGCAAACAATCCAGGGTATGGAGGCATATACAATGTGAGAATAAATCCACAGTCGGAGAAGTTATTATTAGGCAAACTCCAAGTGAGCTTTGATATTGGTGGACGTTACCTGCTATTGCGTTCTGAGAAGAAGAAGGGGAGAATAAAATTTAAAATGTCTCCCGAATTACTCGATTTGATATTTTTGGACAAACTGTCTGATACAATTAATTTAGACTCCCGAAACTTGAACACATTCAAAAATATAATGATTAAAACTAATGTACTTCGTAAAGCATATTGTTCTACATATGACTTCAGAAACGATGGAACTGAATATTTCGCTAAATTACTGAATATCATATCAACATCATTGCCCAGACGCCTGAGATCGTCAGTGGGTCGGGGTATATATTTGGAAGCACCCAAATATGAAATATCTAACGATAAGCAATATGAATATTGGAATAATATCAATGAGTTAATTGATATACTGAGGCTGCTATATAGCTCAAAAATGGCTGGGCATACAAACCACGATAATGGAATGATATCAATAATAGAAGAATTGCGTGAAGAGGGTGTTATACGTTGATTCGCATATATTTTTATTTGTCAACCTAGAGTATATCACATCACTTACAAATATGCCTTCAATGCAGCGTGGTGTGAGGTATGGCGTCGTTGACAAATTTGGACGTCGCGCGTCAAAGTGGCATAGCGTACGTGGTATACCTGGCATTGGCTTCAAACTAACTACTAATTTTATGATATTGAAAAAAAAAGTGATAAAGAATGTTGCTGATCCTGTGGACAAAAACGATGCTGTGCCTGTAAAGTATATTGAAGAAACCATGAATAAATTTGTAACAGAAATGGGTAAATTGATGCGACCAGCAGTTTCCAATGTATTAAGTGATTCAGTGACATACTGCAACTATAAGGTGCTGGAAAGTAAACGTGACTTTGACAAAAAGTTTAACGAGTTGAGTACGATTTTAAACCTATCACTTCCATCTAAATAAACTAGATACCTGCAAATACAAGCTCATTCCATCAGGGTATTCATAGTAGTGAATATGTCCATCGTAAGCGATACAAAACGTGGTATAACCATGGAGCTACATATGGCGGCTCGAAGGAATTTCCCCCGCAGAAGAACTATCATAAAGTGTTTCGCTGACTTGAGGCAAGCTGATTTGGCTGAAATGCAATCTTCTTCTATCAATTGCTATTCTAGGTTCATGTGGTGCAGACCAATTAAAAGGAAAGATATGGTAACCGTAACTATTACAATGGATGATATTTTACAAACGGCTACCCATCACCCAAAGAACCTACAAACGGATAATGGATCGGAGTTCTACAACAGCAAATTCTCCGCTGTGATGCACAAGTATGGGATTAATCATTATTCCACATATAGTACAAAAAAAGCAGCAATAGTTGAGAGAGCTATCCGATCACTAAAACCCCTACGTTTCACTGAATTTTCAGGCAGGGCGAGCTACCGGTGGATCAATATCTTAGCAGTGATTTTTATAACAACAAGAAACGTCGAACGACAGGTGTAAGCCCCATCGGAGTCGACTTCCATACATGATTGAATGTGTACAATCATCCAAAAGTAGCTGGAAAGGGGAAGCTTACACCTGGCGATATCGTCAGAGTAAGCAAATACAAAAGTCTTTTTGAAAAAGGGTATACATCGAACTATTCAACGGAGTTGTTTAAAATATACAAAGTCAACATTTCAAATCCAGTTACATATATGTTGTCCAATAAAAGGCTGTTTCTACGAGAAGGAACTAAGTAAAACAAAATTTCCAAATGAATACTTGATTCAAAAGGTGATTAGGAGAAAGGGCAACAAGCTGGTAGTTAAATGGTTGGGATTTCCACATTATAAAACCTCTTGGATAGATATTACTGATGTATTGTAATCCTTTTTTGTTGAACTCTCAGTTTTATGTTTTGTGTTATATTTACGTAGTCGCTATATGTTCGAAATGGTTGTATCAATAAAAAATACAAATTCTTTAAATCTTGTTTTAATAAACTAACCAAGACACATTGATTTTTACATTCATTCAAAACCCCTGAACATACCATACCCACTTCACTCTCCCTCCACTGTTAGCTTTCGTTTCAGATTCAGAGACCTGTCTACCAGTCCACAAGCTCAATATAAAAACGTTGCATCTATCTGCCTTTACGTATCCTTATTGGTTAGCATGCATACAAGAAGTTAGGCCACGCCGTATATTTACTAATCATAAAACGCCTCTAACCTACCGATTGATCGTTCTCCTGTTTGAATTCACCCCCTCCCCCCTTATATGTCTGTTTGTTCCACATAAATTCAGTCGCACCTCCTAAATTACACTAGTTGAGTCTGTTAGAGTAGATGTTCTATGGGGATTGAATCTCAGTAGTTCTAAAATCGGCCACCAGAGGCGCTGGCGTCGCGCGCCATTGATGGGTTGTTGGACGGAATCTGTATGCGAAATTCATGAGTTGGGGATTCCGCCGCTAGATGGCGCTGTCAAACCAAACGGAATCTGTGTGTCATTGGACACCTGTCATGCGTCATTGGGCATCTCACGCATAGATGGCGTTACACGTCATCTGTCATACGTCATTGGACACCTGTCATTGATGGGTTGGACATCTCGCGCATAGATGGCGCCGATGTCGCACCTGTCTGGTGTTGGCGTGGATTACGGGGGGCATTTAGAACCTGTATAGAGGGGTGCATCGAAAAATAGCGGATCGATGGACCGACGGTATATCGCTAAATCGTATATAGCAAGGCGTGACCTAAATAGCGTGGTGGGCTCCTCTGGTCGGTCGGTCGGTCAGAATGTCTCATAGCCTGTATACGATGTACTGTTATTATTATACAGGATGATACCGTTCAAAATGAAAATAGTATAATGGATATTTTATTGAAACATATAGTATATATAACAATAAGGTTGATTGGTGTGTGTGTGTGTGTGTGTATGAAATTTTCAGTTGCCTACAGTGTCGTCTGAATCAATATCGCTGTGTTCTGGTCGTGCAGGTAGATTGAATGATTGTTTTAAGTGATTCTTGTAATTATCAGGGAGTACTTTAGATGTTGATACTAATCGACTCAAATCATTCTTCGACAACTGATTTGGTTCATGACAGACAAGAATCAAATTATGTATTTCACGGTTCAGTTCTGGTTGTTTTTTAATTTTTTCCCTAAAAGCCTTGTAATGAGCCTCCTCGCTGGTAATTTTTGGTTTTACCATTTTTTATATCAACCTCTTTTTGAACAAAACAATTGCTTGCGACTGGTTTGAATGATTGATACTGTAGCACTGCTAGTGCTGATACACAGACTTTATGTAGTAGAATGATGGTGGGGGTGGGGAGTCGAAGGAACCGAATGTTTTTTTTTTTGTTTGACAACAGGCTGAATACGAAATAAACATAGCTTTCTGAAAAATGTATTTTTTAATGATATACAGATAGAAGTTTGGATAACAGAGTTTTTAGTTGATGTAACAAATCCTCGCTGGGGCATGGTACTCCAAATAGAGTACAATGAAATGGTCCGGTCGCAACAACTTTTCTTGTAAATTCATTAAATTTATAGTAAGTTGCGTGACGGAAAAAGTAAATATGGCCATCAATCCATCGAAATGCGAGAGAAATATCTTCAGGTAACCCAGGAAATATGTCTCTTATCCGTCCTCTGTTCAACACATCAGTAAAATCGTTAGAAAATTCTATATATGACATATTATTATAAAAGGTATAGGACCGTCCTGCGTTTGATTGAAAAATAGCATTGATTCGAGCCCTATCGGGTATATCAATTGAAAAATTATCAAGAAATTTAATGGTAGGGAATGATGCTGAGAAATATTTGTTTGGAGACACAATGGTAATCAAGTCACCGTTTGTTGATTGGAAAATATGTTGTAAAGTGTATTGACGTAATTCTGTAGGAACATAATCGACAAGAAGTTCAGGCTGAGATGGGATAATCATTTCGTTTAAGTCTAGTTTCCATATAAACATATCATGTGCAATATATAATCGGTAATTTGAAAACTCTGGAGCAATGGCTAAAAACATAAAATCTGGAATAATATCACACACATTTTTGAGGATCGGCTGCTTACGAGTTGTAGATCTTATAGTTGTTGTTATTGTTTTTGGTATTGCTGATGCGGTGGTAGACTTTGGGATTGAATCATATTTGTTTTTTCTTCCATATAGATATTGTACTGCATTTATATCATCAACATCTAGACCACGAATCTCATGCTGATAGAAG
Organism: Acanthoscelides obtectus; assembly: GCA_963669975.1. Taxonomy (NCBI): domain Eukaryota; kingdom Metazoa; phylum Arthropoda; class Insecta; order Coleoptera; family Chrysomelidae; genus Acanthoscelides; species Acanthoscelides obtectus. Next base: position 61,525,461 of record CAVLJG010000010.1, on the reverse strand, counting down.
GCAAACATAATAGCATTCGGAGAAGCACTATGTGCTATGCCGAGAGCATGTCCAATTTCATGAACCAACACCATAAGAAAACTAGTTTGATTTTTGGGTATATATGGATTATTTCCAAAATACCAGCGTTCATTTATATCTAAATGGATTTCTCTACAGGTGCCGCTAGAGTCAGGAAAGTATGCATGTCCTAAAACGCCGCCAGCATCATCTAATTTCAATGGACATTCATCATTACCCATACAGTTTGCTCTAAAATAATGAGTCTTGCTAACCATGGTTATAGTAATATCAGGAGGATATAGAGTGGGATTGGTAACCATTGTAAATGTTAAGTTTGAAACATTTTGCCACATCTGAAAAGCCATTTCTGCATCTTTTTGGGCCGCAGGTGTGTTTCGAGGGAAATACCATTTCAGGTCATGTTTCCGAAATGGAAAACTTGCTCTAAATTCAGCATCACTGTATTGACAACGCGGACGATTCATAAATTCAATTGTTGCATTATTCAGCAATCCATCCACTGGTAAATTATACTTTTCTTGCAAGTTAGTTAGCAAAGTAGAGAGATCTGTTGTATTATCAATGATATGTTCATATTGAGTTAGGTATACTATAGCGTCTTTTTCGGAGAAATCGTTGCAAAGCACGTATGTGAAAGTTGAAATAAAAAATAATACGTCTACCCACATCAACATCTTGATAGAGAATGATGTCAAAAATCTCAGATAGCAAATATAAATTCGTTTACCCCCCAATCAAAATCTTGACTGAAAAAAAAAATTAGGCAGCAAATATACAATAATCATACACGAATTTCTATATTTCTAAAATTCTACTCTCATGTGCAACTTGTAATTGGAATTTCCGCCGGACAAACGATACATTCATGTATTACTAAGAAATTATATAGAAAATACTGCAACCGCAATGAATGTTGTTTTCTCGATAAAAATGGTACTGAGAATATGATGCATATAATATGCATATTTACGATACAATTATCTCATGCACTTGTGTGTCATCTCAACCACGTATTTATATTGAGCGAGCGCATGCAATAGACATCATTGTTTCACACTCAACGCACAACGCTGCAAGCTGCAACAACGACCGCAGTACAATAGTGCTTCGAGAGAGACGAGAGAGCGAAAATTTTAAAAAAAGTAAGTGCTATTTTATTTAATATTTTTCTTTTTTATGTCTCTAAGTGCAACTGTCGTGTTATGCTTCAAAATAGTTAGACGACTCAATTTTTTTTATAGATGGATTTATCAAAAATTAATGCTGCGTCTTCGATTGTAGACCGCAAACCTATCAGAAAATTAAAGGACCTACCAGTTGGGACACCATTTGCAATCCAAGCAGCTAAAGTGGTCAAGTCGAAATTTGGGGAAGCCGTGCTACTAGATTTAGGACCGGAAGTGCTATTTCTACCACAGCGGGTGACGGAAACGTACCAGCCGGTCATCGACGAACTTTTTCACGGAAAATACTCGATCATCTTCCAAGGGGAAGTGGACGTAGGGAAAAGCCGACCTCTAGCATCATTCAAAATAGTGGAAAACTAACAAAGCAGAGAACAGGAGGAGGAGAAGGACAGGGTGAGCATTTTTATATATTTTTGAGTAATGTGTTTGCTTGAAAAAAAAAATGTCGTCTTTTCAAATGTCTTCAAATAAGGTTAAAAAGATCATCAAACAAACAGACGGTGTTCTACTATCAATTGTTAGTCTACGGAAAATTTTATTTGATAATTTTGCAATCAGAGACGCGGAAGTGTGGCTGAAACGAATAGAAAAACAAATTAGATTATGTAAACGGGTAATTCGTAGTAGAAGGCAAAATAAATTATCTGTAGGGACCTGTAGAAAAGTAGAAACAAATTTGGGGCATTTTAAACATTTTAGAAAGTTGATTTTAACTAGACATATTGGGGCAGGACTTCACTTAACATTGGGTCAGAGGGTTAGATGGGAAAATGTAGAATCGAGCTTTCAAAGTAGAATAAAAACCGGTTCCATAGCTAATTTGCGTCATAAGGACTTGAATCAATTTTTAGCAGATTGTGTAGTTGTTTTTAAAAGGAAAATTAGGAATATTTTGAACACCCATTGTGCACTCAAAGTAAATACAACATTTTGCGGGGAGTTTATTAGGAAATCGGGGGATAATGAAATTTTGGGAATTAAATATATTAATACTAAAAATCATATTATTGATACATCAACTCAAATAGACGAGTGGTTTAACCTTTAACTACTCGCGCTGGTGTATATAGTACACCAAAATGGCGCCGAGGGCTGCCGAGTCCATGCGAATAGCTGTTCGTCCGCGCCGAGCCAGGTATGCCTCGCTCGATGTATGTTCCAGATGTAGCGCCAGTACGGTTCGGATCGCTAGAGGACAAGGTTAGATATTTCAAGAAGTTTGAGGTGGTGTACAAAATACACCAAGGCGAGCAGTTATGTAAGTAGATAGTGGAATGTATTTTTTTTAGGTTTTCCATGAAAACTTATTTGTAATGTAGTCTGTATATTTGTATATAATTAAACATCGATTATATGTTTTGAATTAATTGATTTATTCATTCAAGGAATCGAGTTAAGGTGAAAAATCCTCAAAAATTGACCCAAGATGAATTAGCGGCTATAGCCCAATTTATATGTGATACGGATACCCAGGAAGAAGTTGGAGGAGAAGGAGATTCTGATGGAAGTGAACAAGTAGAGGAAGAAGCACACAATTCGGATTCAGAACAAGAAATAAGCGAACTAGAAGAAGTGGATGAAGTGGATGTTGATCAAAGTAGTTCTGATTCTGAAGATATCCTGCTCTCGGTGTTAGCGGCCAATAAACAAGATAAGTATATTGGCAAAGACAAAAAGACTATTTGGTATAAAAATTATCCCATGAGTAAATCCAGCAAGTCCAAAATAAAAAACATTATAAAAATACTACCAGGGCCAAAGCAATGCGCACGTGACATAACCGATGAGACAAGTGCGTTTTCGAAAATTTTTGATGATGAAATGATTGAACATATTATTCACTGTACTAATTTAGAAATTTCAAGAGTTAGGGAAAACTATGATCGAGAACGAGACGCAAAGGACGTTACAAAAACGGAAATGCTGGCTTTTATAGGCTTACTGTTTTTATCTGGATCTAAAAAGCAAAACCACACTCATTTTTTGGAATTATGGACAAAAGACGGTACCGGATCAGAAATATTTCGAGCTTGCATGAGTTATCAAAGGTTTCTTTTTCTGCTGGCAAATATGCGATTTGATGACAAAACAACAAGGCATGAACGCAAGAAAATAGATAAATTGGCCGCAGTGCGGTACGTTTTAGATAAATTTGTAAGTAATTGCAAAAAAAACTACTCTATGGGCGAATTTATGACAATAGACGAAATGTTGATTGCGTTCCGAGGACGATGCAGCTTTCTCCAGTACATACCAAACAAACCTGCGAAATATGGTTTGAAGGCATTTGTGCTCTGTGATGCTAGAACATTTTATGTGAGTAATTTGGAGCTGTACTGTGGAAAACAACCAGATGGCCAATATAGCCAATCTAATACACCAACTGCCATCGTTCACCGTTTGCTAGCAGAACAAAAAGGAAGCAATAGAAATCTAAGCTCCGATAATTGGTATTCAAGTTACCCTTTGGCAGTGGAACTTCTTCAAGACAAAATAACTTTCATCGGAACCCTGAAGAAGAATAAGCGAGAGCTGCCGATAGAGTTCTTGCCAAATAAAAATAGGTTGGTTGGGTCATCACTTTTTGGATTCCAAAAGGATGTAACGATAGTTTCACATGTCCAAAAAAAAAATAAATGCGTGGTTTTGATTTCAACTATGCACGACGACTCCACTATTGATCCATATACCAACAAACCTGAAATAATTCTAGATTATAATATGACCAAAGGGGGTGTGGACACAGTGGACAAAATGTGCAATACTTATTCTGTTGGAAGAAGAACAAAAAGGTGGCCATTGGCTTTCTTCTTTCAGTTGCTAAATATAGCAGGCATCAATAGCCAAATTTTGTATAACGGCACTCACCCTGAATCTCCTCACAAGTCCAGAAGAATTTTCCTGAAAACTCTTGCTCTGTCATTGATGAAACCTTTTCTTTCTGAAAGAGCTGCAATACCTACGTTACCTATAGATATCAGACATTTCCTATCCAGATATAGACAAACTCAAATGGATGAAGAAGAGGAGCCACCCAGAAAAATTAGAGGAAGATGCTCCATCTGCGCCCGAAAAAAAAATAGAGTTACCACAATTACATGCAGCATTTGTCACCAGTTAGTGTGTAAAGAGCATAGTGTCAACGTTATCACCTGCCACAAATGTAAGGAAGGCGGATCCCATAGTGAATAGAGAATTATTAATTATGGTTGTTTTTTTCAATTTATTTTTACTGTCTTATTTGATTTTGTTTACTATTTTTGCTAATAAATATGTATTTGAGTTCAACAGTTGCTCTTATTACCACAGCTATAACTTATAGGGCAAACAAAACATATATTTGGATCATAACTTGCAACGGTGTACAAAATACACCGCGCGAGTAGTAACGTGAAATAAAAATGCGCGAGTAGTTAAAGGTTAAGATATATGTTAAAGATAAACTTTTAAACGAATTATCGGAATTTGCTGAAAAAGATTCGGGATTTGCGTTAAATAAAATTATTTCCTTAGTTGTTAATATCAGTAAATATCAATTGGGAAACGGTTCATCTTATATTAGACTACCAGAACCGATTATAAGGAAAAAAGCTTGTATAAACATTAAAAATATAGATCAAAATTGCTTTTACTGGGCCATTGTAAGCGCTCTTCGGACTCCTAGCAATAAACGACATGCAGAACTAACCTCCTCATATCCACACTTTACTGACGTTTTACAAACAGAAAATTTAGATAGTCCTATGCTGCTAACAAAAATTTCAAAATTTGAAAAGATGAATAATATTTCAGTCAATGTTTACGCTTTAGAATTGATCGAAACAGAAAAAAAATCATTTTACATAGTAGTACCAGCAAGATTAACGGAAAATAAACAGGATACGCATGTTAATTTACTTTTAGCTCAAAATAAATATTATCCGCGTTTAAATGATTATGATGCCCCTCCACCACCACCAGCGAATGAAGATAATGATTCAATCGATGAAATTAAATATCACTATTGTTGGATTAAAAATCTTTCGCGTCTTATTAGTAGCCAGTTAAATAAACATCGTGAGAAAAAATTTATTTGCGATAGATGTCTGAACTATTTCCATCAGCAAAATAAATTAGTTGAACATGAAAAACTGTGTTCTAAATTTAATAAATATAAAATTAACCTTCCTAAAGAGAGCTGCGTTGAATTTAAAAACTTTACATACCAACAAAATACTCCTTTTGTTGTTTATGCAGATTTTGAATGTCAAGAAAATCATAAAGAAAGTAGCGTCGTAAATTTAACTAAAACCATAAAATATCAAAAACACGTTCCGTATAGTGCTGGTTTCTATGTAAAATGCAGCTATGATGATAGCCTTTCTTATTTCGAGAGCTATCGAGGTGCAGATTGTATGGATTGGTTTGCAAATCGTATGGCTGGCGCAATTTGTAAACTCAAAAATAAAAACAAGCGTACCTGTGATTGAAAAATTAAACACATGTAAGGCAACATCATGTCATATTTGCGGTAAGAGATTTTCAAAAACAAAAAAAGACATAATCGTTAGAGATCACAACCATTTCAGTGGAGAGTTCAGAGGTTACGCACACCAAGCATGCAATCTGAACTTTAGAAAATTGTTTGTTGTGCCGGTTATATTCCATAATTTAAGTGGGTACGATAGTCACTTTATGATTTCGAATTTATGTAAAAAAGGTCGCTTAAGTCTACTTCCCATCAACAAAGATAAATACATATCCTTTACGCTGCACTCAGATGAAAATTTCATTAAATTGCGGTTTATAGACTCTTTTCGATTTATGGGGGCTTCTCTTGATGAATTAGCTTCAATTTTAGCAGAATCAGAAAAGAAAATTTTACAAAGGGAATTTCAAACTTTAGATGAAGATAAATTCAAATTATTAACACAGAAAGGAGTTTTCTGTTACGATTACATTGATTCTTTGAAAAAATTAAATGAAAAGACTTTGCCCCCAATTGAAAAATTTTACAATAAATTAAACGATGAAAGTGTAAGTGACGAGAAGTATGCTCATGCGCAATCTGTTTGGCAACAGTTTAACATTAAAACATTAGGAGAGTATTCTGATATATATTTAAAAACAGATATTCTGCTTCTTGCCGACGTTTTTGAGCAATTGCGTAAAAAATGTTTCTCCACCTATGGTCTGGATCCTGCGTGGTACTATACAATGCCCGGATATACGTGGGACTGTATGCTCAAATACACTGGGTGAAAGTTAGAACTACTAAAGGATCTAGATATGGTGATGTTTTACGAAAATGCTATAAGAGGTGGAATTTCGGTGTGTAGCAACCGATTTTCGGAGGCCAACAATAAATATATGCCCAAATATGATACTGAAAAGCCGTCCAAGTACCTTATGTACCTGGATGTGAATAACTTATATGGGGATGCTATGCAGCAACCCTTACCCTACGGAGGGTTCAAATGGGTAGATGATGTAACATCGTTTGATGTGATGTCAATACCCGACGACTCTGACGTAGGGTACGTGCTACAAGTCGATCTATCGTACCCACAAGAACTGCACGATAAACACAAAGATTTTCCGTATGCGGCAGAACGTAGCGTACCACCCAGCGACGGCGGGGTAAAATTGCCGAAATTAATGACAACACTTACGGATAAAAAAGAGTACACGGTTCACTATAAAAATTTAAAACAAATGCTAGCTAATGGGTTAAAGTTAACGAAAATCCATAAAATTTTACAATTTAAACAAGCAGCCTGGCTGAAACCCTACATCGAGTTGAATACTCGATGTAGAGCTGCAGCCCGGAATGATTTCGAAAAAAATCTTTTTAAATTAATGAATAATGCAGTATTCGGTAAGACCATGGAAAATATACATAAGCACCGCGTATGTAAAATCGTTAAATCTTGGGGTGGTCGCTAGGGGGGAAGCAAACTTGATTTCGAGTTTTCGGTTCCACAGTCGCACAATTTTAGAGGAAAATCTGGTGGTTATCGAATTGAACAAGGCTGAAATAACGTTTAACAAACCTCTGTATGTAGGGCAGGCAATTCTAGACCTATCGAAAGTAGTCATGTATGATTTTCATTACACCTATATGCTACCAAAAATGGGTGCAGAAAGGTGTAAGCTCATGTACATGGACACAGACAGTTTTATCTACGAATTGCAATGTGAGGATGCATATGAGGAGATCATTAAAGCTGATTCCAGTAAATTTGATACTTCGGATTATCCTGACAATAACATTATATAAAATACTGCGTAAGAACAAAAAGGTACCGGGTCTAATGAAAGATGAAAATAACGGTAAAATTATGACACATTTTGTTGGACTTCGAAGCAAAATGTATAGTTACAAGGTGCAGGGTGGGAAGGTGGTTAAAAAATCTGAAGGGGTTAAGTACAATGTTGTTAAAAATAAAATTGCATTTGAGGATTATGTTGAATGTTTGAAAGAATTTAAGGAAAAAACAGCTACACAACGCTGTATCAGGTCGTATGCACACAATGTATATTCTGTTGAACAGACAAAAATTAGTTTAAGTCCGTATGACGACAAACGTTATTTAATTCCGAACAGTTTTGACACACTTCCGTGGGGGCATTACAGTATCTTATAATAGCGTTTTTTTTCTTTTTTGTTATAGATGAAAGCCCCAACATTATCAGAGTTAGCTGTTAGAAAAATTTGCGAATCAATAACATCAGCAGTAGAATTCATGGAGCAGTCTCCACTACCATGGAAATTAACTACGGAAATTGTGAAACAATTTCCTTTATATAAATGGCACGCTATGATAAAAGAAGCCAAAAATGATCTTGATTCTTCATATACAGGAATTAACTTTATGACATGTCACAAAGAAATAGATCCAAATTTAATTCATACTATATTAGGAAAATCAGATTGGGGTTATGTTTTTGAAGATTATTCTAGTTACTGTCTATGGTCAAGTGGATATTGGCTGGACCAATATTACCTAAACGTATGTAAAAATTGTTTTTCTAAATTTAAAGAAATACATAAAACTTTAAATAAACGTTTATTTACCTGCTATGACCATTCTCACGAGGTTCACGATGCACAAGACATTATTTTGAACGTATACCAACAAAAGTATAATTGGTGTCACAGCTGCTTTAAAAGCGTAGTGTTTGAACTAAAAGACCAGGAATCTTGCAGAGATGCCTTACATGATAGGTCTAGAAATAACATCCGAATCCGATTTGATGAATCTGATGTTGACAGCGATATTGAGTTTTAAAAAAACATCACAGCAAACAAATTACAAAAAAATATATAAAAAGCGTTCATCCGTCCTCCAGTTTCTCTCTATCTATTGTACTAACATTTATATATACATATATTTTTATTCATAAAAAAATGTTTTATTGATTTCGTTAGACTTTTCTAGCTAGATCTCTTCCTGTAAGAAGAGTTCACAACAAGATGTCCTGATAGCTTGAGTCGTCAGAGGTGTGCAACATCAGAAGCAATGTTAGTGCGTGGTTGGGGTTCAAAACTTAGCGTGTTCAAAAACAAAAAAAAAACACGCACACACATAATACTAACATTACTTCTGATGTTGTGTGTACCTCTGGCGCGGTTCTTCGGGCCATCAAGACATCTTTTTGGTATTTTTGAACAAAGTGAGCACGTCACGTGTCACGTATCACGTCACGTGCGTCACGTATCACGTCACGTGCGTCACGTGTCACGTCACGTGCGTCACGTGTCACGTCACGTCACGTGTCACGTCACGTGACGTATATCATAATGAAACGACATATATGCATTTTTACAAAAACTTTATTAAAATCGTTCAAGATCATTAGCGATCCTATGTCTATAGAAAAATATATGTTGTCCTAACGCTATATGTTGTAAAGTACAGCCTACGAGCTTAAATGTATACAATTTTTGAATAGCATCTGAAAACGTATAATTTTGATCATTAAAACTAGCTCGAACAATCTTAAGCGCATTATAATAATAGCTTGGAAATTCAACAGTTTCTAGCATAGACATATACGGTACTAAAAGTTCATTATTTGCTTCTAAAAGAGCGTTCACGTCCATTTCTGAGAGGTAGAAACTAATGTTGTGCTTGGTTATTTCGAGGATTTTCGTACTATCATAGATTAGTCGTCGAATTCTGCAATAGTCACCGCACTCGATTTCGACAGGATCATACTTGTCAGGAAGGTCCTTCTCCTCCTCCTCCTCCTGCTCCTCCGTCTCCTTCACCGTTACCACATTGAGCTGGGTGATTAATTGTTCCCACTCATAGGAACTGAAAGATAGTTTCAACCGTGATGAGTTCCACACAATTACAGCAGGAGTAAATGATCTCGCTGGGCTTAGACCGCATCCAATTTGGTATGATCCATTTGGAAACTGCGTGTACAGCAGATAATGGTCCTCGTTCTTGGCCGCTTCTTCGTACCTTTCCAGAATAGCATCCAGCTCACGGTCGTAGTTTACAGATGATTCGTGTGAGCTGCTGGTGGTGGTGAGGTCAAACTCGCTGCAACTTGAACCACTAGCACTGGTATCCATTTTTTTACTAGCTGCCTGACTGACTGACTGACTGACTGCAACCGACTGAGAACTCACTTTTAGCAGAAACCCCCCCCACCCCATACACCTAGACGATCGCATCATTGTCAATCCAACTATTATGTTTTGCATCAAGGCCAAGCCATTTGACGTACATTTTTTTACCTTTACGACGTAAAACTTTTTCAACTAAATAAACATCTTGATTGGCTGTTTTCTGTAATTCTTCGTCATAAAAGGCTCCTTTGATCGGTGCACCTAGCATATCTTCGAGCATGTACGTTGCAGGGTTGGTAATATTAATTTTAGTAACTTTAAATAATTCCGTTGTCCAACTTGGAACGTATCCCTTGTCGAATAACATTTTGGTTTTGCTGATGCGTACAATGTCACCAACTTTAAACTTACGCGGGCCCGCGATTTTTAAATGAGTATATTTTCGATTTAAGATACATTTTTCGTTGGATTTATTAATTTGTGATGGTTTACATCCGATGGTTTGATGACGTGTTCCATTGTATTCATTGGTAATGCTTTGTAATATATCAATCCATTTATACGATCCCATTAAGCTAAAGTATTTGTAAAGTTTATTTTTCAACGTCCTTATGGCTCTTTCAGCAATGGCCGCTTTCTTGATGCTATATGTACTATAATGATTAATATCATGCTTCTTCATTAAAGTCTGAAATTTACTATTGTAAAATTCTTTACCTTGATCAGATTGTAGATTTTTCGGTGTACGAGGATATCCGAAAACGCACGAGTTATCTCCTCACCCGTCTTTGTCTTTAACGGTCTAGTCCACATAAACTTGGAAAAAGAATCGATTACGACGAGAATTAATTTGGAATTTTTATTTTGATGAGCATAAGGTCGCATTTCAGCCAAGTCCGTCTGCCATAAATCGTCTAAGCCTTTAATGATGGTACGTCGTCTTAGATAATTTTTTCGAGCAGGCTTGTGCAGCTCGTTAACTAGTTGTAGCTTCTCCTTGGCGTCCGTCATCATGTTTTAACGCTTTAAATTGTTGTTCCATCGGCTTTATACGCTTAGCAAGATCAAATGTTTTCAATGATATATATGATGTGCGTCCTTGCAAAAGTTGTAATTCAGAAGATAAATCAATGATATTTTTCCGTATTGGAGTCAAATCGGTATGAGACTTAATTGTAGCCAACTCCTGTTCTATTCTTGTTGTTATATTTGCAATAGAGTCATCTACATATTTTTTTGTTGCCATATGTTTACCAGAAGTAGGCGGATTTCTCGAAATAAACTCTGTTATTTGATCTGTTTTTGCTGTTATTTTTTTTAAATCAATCACTGAAGTATCTACGTATTTTTTAGTTGCCGCATCTGAATTATCTGTGGGATCTTTTATATTACACAACTTTACGTTCTTGAAGTCAACATTGCCATCAGAAGTATGGGGTAGTGTTAACTTTGGCGGTGTACGCATATACGGAAGTGTCTTTTGTTTATCAAAGCGACGTCCGAATTTATCAAGACTCATCGTGTAAATGAAAGACCAAGGAACTAGATTACTGTATTATATTAGCTTCTTTCAGCTCGTTGAGGATGGCTACTATTTCATTATCATGCGACGTATTGCCAGCTTCCTGAGATGCCATAAGGAGTTGAAGTCGATCGATTAATTCATTGGGATTATCCCAGTACACGTATTCGATTGGTTCCTCGTTGTATGTCAAGTAATCACCGATACCTTTTCCTGTTGGTGGTTTTGATGTTGATGATGTTGTTGTTGTTGTTGTTGTTGAGGGAGTGGATCTTGTTAATGATCGACTAAGTGGACTACGTATTTTTGTAGATGTTGATCGTGTGACAATTGTACCTTTATTTTTCTGCACATCTTTAAAGAGAGGCTTAATAATGTGATTATATTTAAATCCTGTCGAACCTTTTAGGCGTCCAAGCGAATCTAAATGAACACCGGTACTTTGCAATAGATTTTTATAGGGTTGTAAATCTGCATCTACATAGTTTGGGTCATTATAGAATAAAAGTTGATACAGCCCAGGTGTGCCACGAAGCCATGTACCTGCTAAGTTTGTCCCCTCAGGTAATATCTGTATTTGGCCAGTCGCTCTATCAAATTTAATTCGGCGTTTACCTAGCATCCAACCAATGTTGTCGGTATATATAGGTCCATAATTTTTATCAATTTTATCGTTTTGTGTCCAAAAATCTTGTAAATAATTATGGCTTATTGGGGGATATTGATCTAAGTATTCCTCTATTGCTTCTTGTGAAATATCAGCAGGACGCATTTCTTCAGGTAGTGGTGGTGTTTCAGGTCTCGGCGGTATATTACCTTGTTCATCAGTTGAAGTTCTAAATTGAGATAGTTTGGGTTCTGTGTGAATACATCATCATCATCATCATTATCATCATCATCATCATGTTTCAATTTTTCCTCTTTTTTAATAATAAATGAAGGATGCTGCTGAGTCTTAGCTATTTGCTTAAGAGGTTCAGATATTGGTTTGAAAAGTTTTCTAATAGATTCATCTTCTGCAGTTCTACCTAACTTTAAAGTAAGATACTTTTTACGTATAGCTCGAGCAAGTTCTGCGATCTTTCTTTTATGACTAGCAACGGCAACTTGGTCCTTCGACATCATGTTACTGAATGATGGCGTACATGATAAGCCTACAATTTTATGTACTTATCAAATCCTACTCTGTATCGACCATAATTAAGAGGAAAGTCTTTAACAATAACTAACGTACCGTACTTTTCTGCCCAACATTCCGAACACATCTTTTTGAATTCATCAAAAGTAACATCTGGAGATACATGCTCATCAAATATATGTTTTAGATTAATTTCATCCTGCTTAAATAGTACTATAATGTTACAGTTGTCTCGTATGAGCTTTTTTGGAATTTTAGAGTATGTTTGGCAGAGATATGCAGCATCGATATCTTTATGACGACACATGGAGTAATACTCTCGAATTTTCTGCTGACCGTCACACTACACGTCGTCAAATATGAATATAGAGCTATTTTTAGCCTTACTTGGACTTATAATTTCCTCGTTATCCTTAAATGGGAAATAGCCAACACCCTTAGCAGCGGAAATCACTTCTTGAAGCAGTTGATACTTTGGTTGATACAACGATTTTGAATAAACGTAAACATTTTTAAACTTAGCACCGTTTGGATGGAAAAGCAGCGCCAGCATTACGTTCGTTTTTCCACATCCGCTTGGTCCGCAGATGATAGCGCGAAACGAATTCGGTAACAATTTACCATGTTTACTATGTTGAGTTTTTGCTGTAAAATCCAAGTTATCAATGGGTAATGACTGCTCTTGTTGAACAACCTTCATCGTGTGGCGTTCGAATAAGGAATGAGTAAAAGTATATATGTAGATATTGCTAACGCATCATCAACAGTTCTCATGTTAACGTACAAGGGTGAAGGTGTTGTAAACTCTCTGATAAATAATCTTCCGATAGAACTCCACGTACCTTCGTATCAGTTCCTGGGACGTAAGTGTGCGACAGATTAGGATATTTTTTTTTCATTCTCACACATGTATATGTATATTTTCAGCGGGGACTAAATTAAAGAAGAGGTTAGCACGAGGAGATCCTGGAAAGAACCCATTGGATCGTGCTGCAAGAGATCACGATATTGCATACGCCTTATACAAAAATTTGAAAGACAGACACAAAGCTGATTGGATTCTTGAGAACCGAGCCTGGGAACGTGTAAAAGCACCTGACGCTTCACTAGGAGAAAAGACTGCAGCTTGGCTAACAACCACCGCAATGAAAGTTAAGCGAAAATTGGGTATGGGGCAGAAGAAATCATCTTTTCGACGAGGTGTTCTCACGAAAATCACAAAGTCCTTGAAGAAAAATGCTCCCACCACCACGACATTAAAAAAGTCTGCATTGGTTGCTCTTAAAGCGGCAATATTAGCGGTGAAGAGTGCAGGTGGAAAACATAAAGTTCGACTACCGAGAATAATTCCGATCGAAGGAAAATCTGGGGGATTCCTACCCTTGATCCCCCTTTTCGCCGGATTAAGTGCCTTGGGGGCGCTCGCAGGGGGAGCTGCAGGTGTGGCCAAAACGGTCGTTGATGCCAAGAATGCACAAAAGAAATTGGAGGAAGACCATCGCCATAACAAAGCTATGGAGTCTTTGGGCAAAGGATTGTATTTGAGAAAAAATGCTAAAGGTGGTTATGGGTTGTACCTCAAAAAAAAAAGTCAAAAAAACTAAACATCAAGCTACCCAAGAAAGCGCTTTATGATTATGAAATAAAGCAATATGCGAAGCTCTTGAACATACCTCATTTCCGAGGTGTCTTCATGCGTGACACTTTACCACGAGACGGTCCACGTAAAAGAGAATGCGCCGTCGTGAACTTAGATATTTCACAAAACAACGGAACTCATTGGGTAGCTTATAAAAAGATAAACAACAACGTTGAGTATTTCGATTCATTTGGTAACCTGAAGCCTCCACAGGAACTTGTTCGATATCTGAAAAACGCTAAAATTTTCTACAACAACGATCCTTACCAAACTTATAATCAAGTTAATTGCGGACAATTGTGTTTGAAATTTCTATACAATAACAATAACAACAACAACGATGGATAATAAAACATTATCGGAATTTACATTAGAAGAGTTTGAGAAGAATATTCCGCCGCTGGAATATTTAATAAGCAATGTGAGACCTGCAGAATTGTTGAGCATATGGCACAAACTGCCTGCAGAATACACATCCAATTTTGATCTTCAAATACGACTTCCATGCTATGTTCACTACAACAGACCTGATTGGGCAACACATTGGGATGGATCGGCTACTGCTCAAGCAAATTGTTATTTCTGTAAATTATCCATTCGAAAATAAACAAAAAAACTTGAATAAATGCTTAGTACACAGCTATATTTTTTCATTCATCATGTCGCAGTTGTTGAGAGTCAATAGCACAACTCATATATTTTCATTTCGTCCTTCAACACCGATAGTGTTGGATCCGAAAAAAGATTATGAATTGGCGCTTAGGTCTTTTACTTCATACAATTCCATACCGAATATTGAAAAAGGAGATAAATTTTATTATATCGACCGGATAGGTGGTGGTGGTCAATTAAAAGTCATCGAGTTTCCGACAGGCTGTTATGAAATTACCGACATAGAAACATTTATACGAACGCAAATGAATCTTGAAAATGAAGTTGCTCCTCCGGATGATTATTTTTCTCTAAAACCTAACAATAATACACTGCAATGTGAAATCTTTAGCAAGTATTATAAAATAGTTTTTACAGAACCGAATAATCTTGGACATCTATTGGGATTCTCGAAAAAAGTTCTTAATCCTGGTCAAAAGCATTCTTCTGATTTACCTGTAAACATAATAAAAGTATCAACCATACACTTTGATGCTAACATTACGTCGGGAGCCTTTGACGGAGACACGCCTGCACACACGATCTACGAATTTGCTGTGACAGCCGATCCTGGATACGCTATAAGGCGCGTATTCATCTGAGCACGAACATGAACGAGGCATGGCGTATGTGCAGATGTGGACGTACATCCGAGGCGCGCCACGTTGCGTTCGGCCGTCCGTCGTATGGAGCGAGGCAGTTCGGGAGCCATCCGAAGGTAGTCGGTACATCAAAGACAAATTTTGCCTCGCGCGTTTAGATGTGGACAGTTTGTTTAGTCGTCGTACGTTCGTGCCGCCCGCCGATTGGTAAAATATGAGTTGGGACACGGAAAAAACAATATCTTTCATTAAAGAGTATGAAAAGCGCCCGATATTGTGGAAAAAGAACGATAAACATTATTATAATATAATCAGAAAAGAAGATGCATGGAGAGAGATAGGTGAAATATGTAATGAATCCGTGGACGTCTTAAAAAAGAAAATTGATAGTCTTCGAGGTTCAAGAAGGAGGGAAAAAAATAGAATTGCTAAAAGCATGGGAACAGGTAAAGGTAAGTTGAAGCACCAATGTTTATAATATTTTTTCAATAGTAATAATTCTGATGAAACCAAAAGTATAATATTTTTTTTAATTTCAGGAAGAAACGAAATTTATGAGTCCAAATGGTTTGCATGGGATAGCCTAAAATTTCTAGATGACCCAGAAGAGCTACAAGAAACATTGTCCGTACGTATTAATAATTTGATATTTTTGATTTTCTTTTTAAGTGAGTCTGTTTTTTGTGTTTTTTTTTGTTTGTTTAACTACATATACAGGGTGTCCCAGAAAAGATGGTCAAGCCGTCCACTGGACATTTTTGTAGACAAGATAAGATGCAAAGATTACACATAAACTCTGTGGCACAGTTTCTGTTTTAAATAGGAGATAATACATACATAAAACAATTATATACTAGTTGCATAAACGAATTTATTGGAAAAAAAATTTTACAATATTTTAGGCGTAATCATTTTGCCAAGGAACAGAACCATGTGAGCAGAAATAATCAGTAAACTCTGCTGGTATATTTTGTGCGGAAATACTTGATTTACGTGGAACATTTTCCAATGGAGCTAAAGAAGGTTTGTCACCGTTGCCTTCTCGCCACGAGCCAGGAATGATTTTTTCATTTTTTTCTTTGTCAAAAGTTCCATCCGGTGTATAGATATTTCTTGACGAATGGCTTTTACGCAAGAAATTGTGTAAACAAATGGTTGCCATGACTACTACTTTTGCCGTCTCTGGCTCCAGCAACATTGGCTTTCTCAAGACTCGAAAAACAGCAGAAATAATTCCAAAAGCATTTTCAACTATTCGACGAGCCCTACTCAGTCGATAATTGAAAATCCGTTCTTTAGAACCTTTGCGATGACGACCGGAGTATGGTTTCATTATATTTTCTGTTAGTGCAAACGCCTCGTCGGCAACAAATACGTACGGCATTTCTTTGTTCCTGCCAGGTAGAGGTGAGCACCTTAGAAATTTCAAAATGTTTTTTTCCATATCTTTGTACAACTGGCAGTTTTTGAATACACCTCCGTCAGAAACACCACCCTGGCAACCAACGTCCACAAAAATAAAATTGTAGTCACCATCAACAAGAGCCATTAATACAATACTAAAATTTGATTTGTAATTATAATAAATGCTACCGCTATTGATAGGACATTGCAGCGGTATATGTTTCCCATCAAGGGCTCCTAAGCAATGTGGAAAATTCCACGTTTCGTTGAACTTTTCTGCTATTTTTAACCATTCATCTGTTGTAGAAGGTACCTAAAAAATAAAAAAATATATTTTTTCAGAATCATCCTGCTTCATCCGACATCATAGAAGTTGATGAAGAAACTACTGACAATACAGACCGAATTGTTGAGGACCAAAATCCTATTTCTTCGCAAAAAAAATTTTTGTCACCACATAAAAATGCTCCGAAAAGAAAAAAAACGAGGACCCTCGTATACAAGAGGCCTACGATATTTTAAAAAGCAGAACAGCCACTCAGAGTAAAGATGAATGCTCAATGTTTGCTGACTTTATCGCACAAAAAATGCGAAAGTTTAGCCCTCATACGAGAGCTGTTTTGCAACATCAAATACATAATCTTATTTTCCAAGCTGAACTGGACTCTTTACCAATTTCCCCTCAGGTGTTATCACCATCCCAACAAACATTTCAACCTTCAACATCTATTTGTCAAAACTTTCGTACTTATAATTCACTACCGTCTCCTTCTTCGTCAATATCATCAGTAGGACCTCCATCTTGTACTCCATCACCACTTCAATGTCCTCAAAGTAATATACAACAATATAATGAACATGCACCACAACAATCATCCAGTGAGCACTCGAGCACCCATAGCCAGGAAGTGCCACCCGACCACCAGGAGATTACGTCCGAGAATTCACTCATCTTTCAAGTCAATTCAAGCCAACAAACTGCTAACCAGCTAACTACAGCTACCTACTTCTCGAAATATGATGAAATATGATACGTGAAATGTTAGTTAAGATTGAATTAAACATACCTTTACGTGTTGACTCAATGTATTTATTATTTCTTTGCATACTTCCGGGACAAATTTTGAAATAACTTGTTTTGATACGTTGAATAAATATTGTAGACTACTAAACGAGTCACCAGTTGCCAAGTATCTTAATGTTATGGCCAATCTTTCCTCAGCAGTGATGGCTTTTCGAAAATGTGTGTCACTTCTCGTAATTTTGTCACGAATTGATTCCAATAAATAAAAAAAGTCGTCGGATGACATTCTGGTAAAATTTCGAAACTGTGCTCCGTCCTCCTGCATCAAATCATTTAAGAATAATTTTCCACGTGTAACCAACCTATTACGATATATTTTAGTAGTCCACCAGCGCTTTTTCTTCTTTCTTTTGGATAGACCGGCTATCACAATAAATGCTGCAGTACTGATTACTAGAACGTCGTCATCAGCCATACTATTTTTGCGAAATTATTGTTAGTTAGTTTAGAGCGTAGTGCGGACTGATCACATATTTCCATCTATTCGGGTGTGCGGCGGATAGCTACTTTGTTCGCTGCCTCGGCGAACCGTTCGCGACTTCAAATTTGAACAACCGAGGCATGCGGCAAGCGTCCGTTCGGCCTCGCCTTGCCTCGTTCCCGTTCGTGCTCAGATGAATACGCACCTATAGTCGAAACACCTGTAAATTTACTATATCTACCTGTTATACCGAAACAAGAAATAACCAACATCACAGTGTTGGCTTTAGATCAAGACGGTCGTCCTGTAAACTTTCAAGGTGAAACTAGTACTCTTGTGTTGGAGTTGAGAGCGAAGCGCAGATGGGATTAGTGATTATAAGACATAGTGGTGCTTCCAAGGCAACTTCAGTATTACCCCAAGCACCTAAGCGACGACATCTACTACTAACTACATCAAATATCCTGTTTCTACGCTCACTTGGATATCATGTCAACAACAACAAGAATCATGTACAAAAAGAGAAAAACTGAGGAGGCAGCAGCAGCATCACATACTTCTCCGATGTTTGATCTATATCGATCTCCAGCATTCGATGAATCTATTCGCAAGGCTGAGTATAGATCTTATACGCCGTTCATCAAGTCATTTAATTGTAATGATGTTGTGGAATTTAGCATCAATCAAGTAGATTCGTTCTTTGCAATGAACGCTTCCCTTCTATCTATCAAAGGGAAAGTTGAAATAACTGGAGCAGGAGATGTATCTTTAGCTCCAAACTTTGGTGCCTTCCTATTTGACTCTTGCACTTACAGTGAATCCGCTAGAGAAGTTGAAACAGTACGTGATCCTGGTATTGTAAGTACTGTCCGAGCTTACGTATGTTACAGTGAGGAAGACTCAAATCATATGGCTATAGCTGGATGGAACTATCCTTCAACACCTATAATGGCGTCAACACATAACAAGTCTTTTAGCTTGCTAATGCCGCTTAAACATATTTTCAACATTTTCAATGATTATCCTATGATTACGTGTGGCAGACAAACTATCAGATTTGTGAGAGCTAGAAACGATAACGATTGTATCATTATCAAGGAAAAAACTGGAACGACGACGACGACGACAGCGAAAATAACTATTGAAAGCATGGAACTGAAAATCAAACATATTTACCCGAGTGATGATGTGAAAGAACAACTTTTGAAAGCTATTCAAACTGATAAGCCGATACTTATACCATTTAGAAAATGGGATCTGAACGAACTGCCTGCAATTACCGCAGATGCGAGAAGAGAAATATGGTCAGTTAAAACTAGCACCGCAATCGAAAGACCACGTTTCATTATAGTATGTTTCCAAACTGGTAAACGTGACGTCGCAACCTCAGACCCGACCCTGTTTGATCACGTGAATGCTGCTAGTATTCGAGTATCTTTAAATGGTGAATACTATCCCAGCGAACGTATGCAATTGGACTTTGCAAACAATCACTTTACTGAAGCTCATTTCAACTATAGCGACTTTCAAACCAGCTATACAACTTCTTCTTCTCTGAAGAGATGTCTTTTAGATTATACCGCTTTTAAAAATCGCGCTTTGTTTGTTATTGACTGTTCCAAAGAAGAGAAAACCATGAAATCATCAACTGTTGATGTTAGATTGGATATCGAAGCCGATACTGGCTTTCCAACCAACACCAAGGCCTACTGCATCATTATACATTACATGACTGCTTAATCGAGTACTTCCCCCTCACCGAAGTTATTAAAACCATCTCGTAAGCAACGAAGGACTCTCAGTTCCGCATCAGACATCATGAGGATCGCGTTTGTTGACATTCAAGGCTTTACAGTTGACGGATTATTCGTACCTAAAGAACTATGTATCGAAATTGGTTTCAAGAAAAGTCATTACATCTTTACACCTCCGCAACCTTTTTCTACATTAAATACTAAAGACAAGAAAACCGTCGCTTACTTGGAGAAGAATTTCCATGGGCTTAAATATTCTTCCGGCGACGTTAAATATTCCAAGTTAAATGAAATAATTAAAAATAAGGTGATATATGCGGCTGACTATGTCTACGTTCGTGGAGAACAGAAAGCAAACTTTTTACTCAAGAAATGTCACATTTTTGGTGTTTTTCCCAACATTATTGATGTTTGCAAGTATGATGGTACACCGTGTGCTACTGGAAACTTTGTTGCTGATTCCAATCCATGTCACACCAACGGACAATTTTCCTGTACCCAGAGAAATGTTGAACGTCTACGCCACTGGTTTTCAAATATCATATTACCTATGTAGTTTTTTTCTATTTTCAATAAAATATTAAACGTATTATTGTAGTTCTATTGAAAATACCTCTGGTTTGCGAAACAATTGTCAGAATGTCTTGTTTCAAGTTGTTCAAGCGCGGGTATTCAAAACATGGCACACACACACACACACACCAATGAACCTTATTGTTATATATATACTATATGTTTCAATAAAATATCCATTATACTATTTTCATTGTGAACGGTATCATCCTGTATAATAATAACAGTACATCGTATACAGGTTATGAGACATTCTGACCGACCGACCGGCCAGAGGAGCCCACCACGCTATTTAGGTCACGCCTTGCTATATACGATTTAACGATATACCGTCGGTCCATCGATCCGCTATTTTTCGATGCACCCCTGTATACAAGTTCTAAATGCCCCCCGTAATCCACGCCAACACCAGACAGGTGCGACATCGGCGCCATCTATGCGCAAGTTGCCCAACCCATCAATGGCAGCTGTCCAATGACACATAGATTCCGTTTGGTTTGTACAGCGCCAAACAAATCGGCGCCATCTATGCGCGAGATGTCCAACCCATCAATGACAGGTGTCCAATGACGTATGACAGATGACGTGTAACGCCATCTATGCGTGAGATGCCCAATGACGCATGACAGGTGTCCAATGACACACAGATTCCGTTTGGTTTGACAGCGCCATCTAGCGGCGGAATCCCCAACTCATGAATTTCGCATACAGATTCCGTCCAACAACCCATCAATGGCGCGCGACGCCAGCGCCTCTGGTGGCCGATTTTAGAACTACTGAGATTCAATCCCCATAGAACATCTACTTGTTAGTACCAGCATATTTTATCCCCATAATCAATATCATTACGCAAGCAACCGCGAATAATCTAGATGACATTGAAGTCCTCCATAATCATTTGGATGCAATTATAGCTGACCTGGAAGGTGACGGAATTCAACTGACTCAGATGACAACTGACATAGAACTCCAGGAGTTCATTCAAATTAGACCTGCTGAAGCTGCCGTGTTGGGAAATACAATGGATAATCCCACAACAATACCGCTTCCAGTAGTGAAGGCTCACATCTCGCATTCAAAATCGTTAAACCAGATGCAGCACGTAATTGAAAGAACAAAGAAAACCACCACCAAGCAGCCGAACAGTCAAACTGGTATCAATGCTTTCAAAGAAAGTATAATGCTTGTTAACAAGCTTGTTAGCTTATTTTTCTTTGCAAATATTGAACACCTTCAATAAACTTTTTTACTTTATTTTTAGGAAACGTGCAAGTCAGTACATTTTCAATCTTATGTCTATATAGTTCCGAGTTCTTCCGCGCGGTCAACATCAGGTTAATTTGCGGCGTTGCCACTGTGAAAACGTTTGGCGCGGTTGCCAGATAAAATTCCAACATTCTGCATAATTCAAAAAACAACATACAAGTCCTTAACAATGCTAATGAAATCAAACATCCAAAATACCGAGCGACAATTGGCAGTGGAAACGGATAAGAGTAAAAAACTGCGAGAACTTCTTCATCAAGACGAGGAACTTCTAAAACAGTTAGACGAGGACAGAAAGCGCGTACGTGAACAGAAAAATAGGAGGAAACGGCAAATGGACGAAGCAATGAAAAGGGTTGACAACTTGAAAGAAATGGCACAACGGAAGAGGGGCAAGGTTTTGAAGAAAAAGAAACACTTTTACTTTTATTTGATTTTTGAAAATGTACATATATATATATGTATAATGTAATATACCTCAAATTAATTTTTAATTTACTTTTTTTCCGTCATGTATAATACGTGTATCATAATTCTCAAAAATAATAGATTAGGTGTGGTCAAATAGGTGTGTTTGTAATTTTCGAAATACTTATTATACCTTTAATTAATAAGTATTTTCTCCAGGACTATTTTTCCAAATCTGGCAGACCTATCAGTACCTAGATGACCTATGAAGCCGGCTCCATACGCTTGGCAAACAACGGCAAACAGCAAACACCAAACAACAAATACGAACATGTGGATGAGTGTTTGTTTTTGTTTGCCTGTTTGTGCTTGTGTTTGCCGGTGTTCGACATCGGTGTCGGTTTTTCTTCAGAAATCAAAGGATATTCGGCAAACAGTTTTAAATGTATCCACATGCTTGGTAGCAATCAGTAATGCGCACAAGCTTGCGGGCGGCAGACGTTCCGTTTATGAGTCTAGTTGGTGCTAACAGCAGTGTTTCGCGGGCAGAGTAAAGGAGCTAGAAACTTTGAAAAATGTCTGATTGGTCTGATGATACAATTCCATCCTTTTTGGAAGCATACCAAAATGAACAATGCATTTGGAATACTAGAGATACCAATCACAAAAACAGGCAGAAGGTGAACGATGCGTGGACGCGCCTTAGTGTTCTTATGAACAAAAGTATAAAGGAATTAAAAACTAAAAAAGAAATATTAATGGCTACGTTCCGAAGACATTTGAAGAGAAAACAGGACTCCATTCGTTCTGGTGCAGGTAAGTTTTGACTATTATTATCAACAAATATAGGCTTACAAAATGTTGCCATTGCAGTAGTATGACCGACCCTCCTAAGACAGTGTGTGAGGTTAACTCCCATATAACCTACCGCGCTGAATCAATGCGTGTTGTTCTATTCCAATATACATATTCTTACTTGAATTTGAACAAATCAATTTTTTGTTTCAGGCGCGGATGATACTTATAAGCCTATCTGGTTTGCATATGAGGTCATGGAGTCATTTTTGGGTCCGGTGTATACCTGCACAAAAAATATAAACACAGAGGAGGTAAGTAAAAGATAATTTATTCATCGTCGTTGCTTGAGTAGGTATATTAAACTCGCTCTTTTTTATACATTCTGTTTAATGATATGACATAAAATAAAAACGAACTTTCATAGCTACCTGAACATATGAACCTAGTAATTGTTTTTCTATGTAACTGCTACGTCTGCTACGCTTATTCCCCAAATTAAAGTAAACACTGGTATAATTTTCGATTATTGTAATAATGCTATATTGACCTACAGAAATATGAAGTAAATTCTTCTCTTATCTGGTTAGCTTGCAAGGGTGATCTACGGGGTACGTTTGACATATTCTGAATTGCACTATATTCACTTTCGTGATTTCGCCAAGATCCAGGTGTTATTAATGTGCCACTGCTATCAATTACATCGAATGTTCCTGGGGGAGTATATCTTTCTGGAGAGCTTTTTCTAAGGAAGTTATGTATAAGTACACAAGTCATTGTAATTTCTGAAACAGTACTCGGGTCTAAATCAATTGGGCGACGGTAAATTCGAAATATTGAAGTTAAAACTCCAAACGTGTTTTCCACTACTACTCGAGCTCTAGATAAACATTAATTGAATATTCTTTTTGGTGAACCGACGTTATGCTGTCCTGGGTAGGGTTTCATAACATGCATGCTCAGTGCAAAAGCACCATCTCCGATAAAAACGTATGGCACATTAATTTCCGATCCAGGAAGGAAAATCAATTTCAGTTTTACTGATTTTCTGCCATAGTAATGAATTATTAAAAACGCCTCCATCACTTATTCTCCCTTGGCATCCTATGTCTGCAAATATAAATTTGTAATTGGCATCTACTAATGCCAAAAGAACGATGCTAAACGTTTTCTTATAATTAAAATACTCAGTTCCGCTATGAGGTGGACTTTCTATAAGAATATGTTTCCCATCTATAGAACCGAGACAGTGTGGGAATTTTCTTCGATATCCTCGTTCTATAGTCATCCACGCATCTGCTGTTGGTGGCATCTGAAATCAAAATAAAAAATAAAAGATAAGATAACCAAACAAAACAACTAGTTTTATAGATTTGTTTATTACAGGAAGCCCCATCGCAAGAAATAGCGAATGAAACTGAAGCTATAGAAGAAGAAGAAGATAACAATTTAGGGCAGGCATCAACTTCTTCCCATACGCCAACACCTGTGACTTCTCGTCGTCGTCCTGCTACCGATTCAGCGGAGCGGCAGATGTCGGCAGCTTTTGGGCAGTTAACGAATATTTTAGCTAAAAGACAAAAGGAACATCCACCGCCATCAAAGGAAGACGACGACTGCGAACTTTATGCAAAATTGTTAGCAAAAAAATTACGAGAACTTCCCCCTGACGATAGAAAACTGTTTATGTATGATATAGACACTTTATTTATTAATAGAATTAAGGGAAATCTCATTAGGCATCCCACCCTATCTTCTTATAACTCAGTCCCATACCAATTGTATTCCGTACCAAATGCTTCACCAATTTCAAACCGGCCATCGACATCCAAAACGTCATATTCCGAACCAAATGCATCACCGTTTTCAGACAGACCGTCATCTTTTCAATCATCGTATTCCGAACCGTTGCCAAATGCATCACCGAGTTCCAACCAGCCATCAACCTCCCAAACTTCACATTCTGAACCCTTGCCTATTGCATCACCAACTCTAAACGAACCACCCACCGCAGTTAATTATACAACCCCCACAATTCACATTATATCTAACGAATTATTTGCACCACGAACAGGACACAACATTGTTAATGAAGCATTACTTAAAGCCTACGAAAACTTTGATCACCGTCAAAATTGAATATGTTTAGATATAGGTACATAGGTTTTTGAATAAATATATTTTTTATTAACAATATTTTTACGGTCTTTTATTGTACACATACCTTACCTGTATTTCATTCCTCAGAACTTCGTTAATAGCTTTGCAGACTTCTTTTACTATTTTTGATATTATTTGCGTTGATACTTTGAATAAATAGTGTAAACTTTTGTAACTGTCACCAGTTGCGATGAATCTTAATGTTATCGCTAGACGATATTTTTCTGGTATGGCGTCTCTAAAGTCCGTATCTTGCTTCGAAATTAGAGGAGAAATTTTGTCTAGCAAATATTCAAAATCTGCAAAACTCATACGGCAGAAGTTATGGAACTCTCCTGATGGTTCATGAAGAAGCTCACAAAATTTTTCGTCCATAAATTTTCTAAAACAAAAAAAAAAACGTAAAATTGAACACGCTGTAATTAAATGCTATTTTGTATTACTAGGTACGAGACTGCAGTTACCTTGTACGATTTTTGTGAATTTTGATCATCCACCATCGTCTTCGTTTTCTTCTTTTCACTTCACTGTTCTTTTGCTTGAATTTAAAATAAAGATAAGTCAACCCGAAACTAATAGCTGCCAGAAGCTCGTCGTCAGCCATGTTTGACGATCCGAAATATACTGGCCCGTTCGCCAAGCTTGAGGACAGTTGTTTGTGTTGGATGTTTGTGTTTGGTGTTTGGTATTCGCTGTTCGCTGTTTGGCGTTTGCGACAAACAGCAAGCGTGTGGAGCCGGCTTGAGAGTTGAGTCTCAGTAGAGACTTGCGGGGAGGAAGGTGAGCGGGCGGAGAGGAAGGCGCGCGGTGCGGGCCGGCGGGGTGACGTCACGCGGCTGATGAGTCGTGCGGCATCTCGCTACGGGGGGCAGAAATTTAGAACCTGTATACAGGGGTGCATCGAAGAATACATACGTCATTGGTCACCTGTCATGCGGCATTGATGGGTTGGGCATGTCGCGCATAGATGGCGCTACATACGTTATCTGTCATACGTCATTGGTCACCTGTCATGCGTCATTGATGGGTTGGGCATCTCGCGCATAGATGGCGCTACACACGTCATCTGTCATACGTCATTGAACACCTGTCATGCGTCATTGATGGGTTGGGCATCTCGCGCATAGATGGCGCTACACACGTCATCTGTCATACGTCATTGGACACCTGTCATGCGTCATTGGTGGGTTGGGCATCTCGCGCATAGATGGCGCCGATTTGTTGTCGCACCAGTCTGTAGGATGGTGTTGGCGTGGATATACGGGAATCAGAAATTTAGAACCTGTATACAGGGGTGCATCGCAAAATAGCGGATCGATGGACCGTTATCGTTAAATCGTATATAGCAAGGCGTGACCTAAATAGCACGGGCTCCTCTGGTCGGTCAGAATGTCTTTTAATCTGTATACGATGTACTGTTATTATACAGGATGATGATACCGTTCAAAATGAAAACAGTACATGTATAATGGATATTTTATTGAAACATATAGTATATATAACAATAAGGTTGATTGGTGTGTATGTGTGTGTATGAAATTTTCAGTTGCCTACAGTGTCGTCTGAATCAATATCGCTGTGTTCTGGTCGTGCAGGTAGATTGAATGATTGTTTAAATTGATGCTTGTAATTATCAGGGAGTACTTTAGATGTTGATACTAATCGACTCCAATCATTCTTCGACAAGTGATTTGGTTGATGACAGACAGCAGCCAAATTATGTATTTCACGGTACAGTTCTGGTTGTTTTTTAAGTTTTTCCCTAAAAGCATCGTAATTAGCCTCCTCGCTAGTTATGTTTGGTTTTACCATTTTTAATATCAACCTCTTTGAACAAAACAATTGCTTGCGACTGGTTTGAATGATTGATACTGTAGCACTGCTGCTGATACACAGACTTTATGTAGTAGAATGATGGTGGGGGAGTCGAAGGAACCGAATGTTTTTTTGTTTGACAACAGGCTGAATACGAAATAAACATAGCTGTCAGAAAAATGTATTTTAATGATTTACAGATACAAGTTTAGATAACAGAGTTTTTAGTTGATGTAGCAAATCCTCGTTGGGGCATGATACTCCAAATAGGGTCCAATGAAATGGTCCGGTCGTAACAACTTTTCTTGTAAGTTCATTAAATTTATAGTAAGTTGCGTAACGGAAAAAGTAAATATGACCATCAATCCATCGAAGTGCGAGAGAAATATCTTCAGGCAACCCAGGAAATATGTCTCTTATCCGTCCTCTGTTCAACACGTCAGTAAAATCATTAGAAAATTCTATATATGACATTATTATAAAAGGTATAGGACCGCCCCGCGTGTGAAAAATAGCATTGATTCGAGCCCTATCGAGTATATCAATTGAAAAATTATCAAGAAATTTAATGGTAGGGAATGATGCTGAGAAATATTTGTTTGGAGACACAATGGTAATCAAATCACCGCTTGTTGATTGGAAAATATGTTGTAAAGTGTATTGACGTAATTCTGTAGGAACATCGACAAGAAGTTCAGGCTGAGATGGGATAATCATTTCGTTTAAGTCTAGCTTTCATATAAGCATCACATGTGCAATATATAATCGGTAATTTGAAAACTCTGGAGCAATGGCTAAAAACATAAAATCTGGAATAATATCGCACAAATTTTTGAGGATCGGCTGCTTACGAGTTGTAGGTCTTATAGTTGTTGTTTTTGGTATTGCTGCGGTGGTAGACTTTGTTTTGTTGTTTGTATTTGTTTTTTCTTCCATATAGATATTGTACTGCATTTATATCATCAACATCTAGACCACGAATCGCATGCTGATAGAAGGCAAACATAATAGCATTCGGAGAAGCACAATGTTCTATGCCGAGAGCATGTCCAATTTCATGAACCAACACCATAAGAAAACTAGCTTGATTTTTGGGTATATTAGGATTATTTCCAAAATACCAGGGTTCATTTATATCTAAATGGATTTTTATGCAGGTGCCGCTAGAGTCAGGAAAGTATGCATGTCCTAAAACGCCGCCAGCATTATCTAATGTAAATGGACATTCATCATTACCCATACAGTTTGCTCTAAAATAATGAGTCTTGCTAACCATGGTTATAGTAATATCAGGAGTATATAGAGTCGGATTGGTAACCATTGTAAATGTTAAGTTTGAAACATTTTGCCACATCTGAAAAGCCATTTTTGCATCTTTTTGGACCGCAGGTGTGTTTCGAGGGAAATACCATTTCAAGTCATGTTTCCGAAATGGAAAACTTGCTCTAAATTCGGCATCACTGTGTTGACAACGCGGACGACGCATAAATTCAATTGTTGCATTATTCAGCAATCCATCCACTGGTAAATTATACTTTTCTTGCAAGTTAGTCAGCAAAGTAGAGAGATCCGTTGTATTATCAATGATATGTTCATATTGAGGTAGGTATACTATAGCGTCTTTTTCGGAGAAATCGTTGCAAAGCACGTATGTGAAAGTTGAAATAAAAACTAGTACGTCTACCCACATCAACATCTTGATAGAGAATGATGTCAAAAATCTCAGATAGCAAATATAAATTCGTTTACCCCAATCAACATCTTGACTGAGAAGGATGTTACAAAAATTAGGCAGCAAATATACAATAATCATACACGAATTTCTATATTTCTAAATTTCTACTGTCGTGTGCAACTTGTAATTGGAATTTCCGGACAAACGATACATTCATGTATTACTAAGAAATTATATGAAAAATACTGCAACCGCAACGAATGTTGTTTTCTCAATAAAAATGGTACTGAAAATATGATGCATATAATATGCATATTTACGATACAATTATCTCATGCACTTGTGTTATCTCGACCAAGTATTTATATTGAGCGAGCGCATGCAGTAGGCATCATTGTTTCACATTCAACGCACAACGCTGCAAGCTGCAACAACAACCACAGTACAATAGTGCTTCAAGAGACGAGAGTGAAATTAAAAAGTAAGTGCTATTTTATTCAATATTATTCTTTTTTTATGTCTCTAAGTGCAACTGTTTTTTCTTTTCGTTTTTCGTTTTATGCTTCAAAGTAGTTAGACGACTCAATTTTGGTTATAGATGGATTTAGCAAAAATTAATGCCGCGTCTTCGATTGCAGACCGCAAACCAGTCAGAAAATTAAAGGACCTGCCAATTGGGACACCTTTTGCAATACAAGCAGCAAAAGTGGTCAATTCGAAATTTGGAGAAGCAGTTCTACTAGATTTAGGACTTGAAGTTCTATTTCTACCCCAGCGGGTGACTGAAACGTACCGGCCGACCATCGACGAACTTTGTAACGGAAAATACTAGCTAATCTTCCAAAAGGAAGTGGACATAGAGAAAAGCCGACCTCTAGCATCATTTTAGGCAGCAGCGGTGGCCTCAGTAGTAGACTCTTCGGTCTCCTGATCAGTCGCCGTGCGCTGTGCGGGTTCGAGTCCCGTCCCAGGAGAAATTTTTTCCTTGGCTATGGATGTTGTGATTGTCCGTAGGTGGTAGATGTTGTTGTTTATGCAGATTTTGAATGTCAATTAGAAAATTATAAACAAAGTAGCGTAAATTTAACTAAAACCATAAAATATCAAAAACACGTTCCGTATAGTGCTGGTTTCTATGTAAAATGCAGCTATGATGATAGCCTTTCTCATTTTGATAGCTATCGAGGTGCAGATTGTATGGATTGGTTTGCAAATCGAATGGCTGGTGTTGTGCAATTTGTAAACTCAAAAATAAAAACAATCGTACCTGTGATTGAAAAATTAGACACATGTAAGGCAACATCATGTCATATTTGCGGTAAGAGATTTTTAAACAAAGACATAATCGTTAGAGATTACAACCATTTCAGTGGGAAGTTCAGAGGTTACGCACACCAAGCATGCAATCTGAACTTTAGAAAATTGTTTGCTGTGCCGGTTATATTCCATAATTTAAATGGGTACGATAGTCACTTTATGATTTCGAATTTATGTAAAAAAGGTCGCTTAAGTCTACTTCCCATCAACAAAGATAAATACATCTCCTTTACGCTGCACTCAGATGAAAATAACATTAAATTGCGGTTTATAGACTCTCTTCGATTTATGGGGGCTTCTCTTGATGAATTAGCTTCAATTTTAGCAGAATCAGAAAAGAAAATTTTACAAAGGGAATTTCAAAATTTAGATGAAGATAAATTCAAATTACTAACACAGAAAGGAGTTTTCTGTTACGATTACATTGATTCTTTGAAAAAATTAAATGAAACGACTTTGCCCCCAATTGAAAAATTTTACAATAAATTAAACGATGAAAGTGTAAGTGACGAGAAGTATGCTCATGCGCAATCTGTTTGGCAACAGTTTAACATTAAAACATTAGGAGAGTATTCTGATATATATTTAAAAACAGATATTCTGCTTCTTGCAGACGTTTCTGAGCAATTGCGTAAAAAATGTTTCTCCATCTATAGTCTGGATCCTGCGTGGTACTATACAATGCCCGGATATACGTGGGAATGTATGCTCAAATACACTGGGTGTAGGTTAGAACTGCTAAAGGATCTAGATATGGTGATGGTGATGTTTTACGAAAACGCTATAAGAGGTGGAATTTCGTTGTGTAGCAACCAATTTTCGGAGGCCAACAATAAATATATGCCTGAATATGATCCTGAAAAGCCGTCCAAGTACCTTATGTACCTAGATGTATAATTGGTATGGTTTTGCAATGCAGCAACCCTTACCCTCGGAGGGTTCAAATGGGTGGATGATGTAACATCGTTTGATGTAACGTCAATACCCGACGACTCTGACATAGGGTACGTGTTTCAAGTCGATCTATCGTACCCACAAGAACTGCACGGTAAACACGAAGATTTTGCGTTTGCGGCAGAATGTAGCATACCACCCAGGGGTGGGGTAAAATTGCCGAAATTAATGACAACACTTACGGATAAAAAAGAGTACACGGTTCACTATAAAAATTTAAAACAAATGCTAGCTAATGGATTAAAGTTAACAAAAATTCATAAAATTTTATAATTTAAACAAGCAACCTCGCTGAAACCCTAAATCGAGTTGAATACTCGATGTAGGGCTGCAGCCAGGAATGATTTCGAAAAAAATCTTTTTAAATTAATGAACAATGCAGTATTCGGTAAGACCATGGAAAATATACGTAAACACCGCGTATGTAAGATCGTTAAATCTTGGGGTGGTCGCTATGGGGCAGCAAACTTGATTTCGAGTTTTCGGTTCCACAGTCGCACAATTTTAGAGGAAAATCTGGTGGCTATCGAATTGAAAAAGGCTGAAATACCGTTTAACAAACCTCTGTATGTAGGGCAGGCAATTCTAGACCTATCGAAACTAGTCATGTATGATTTTCATTACACCTATATGCTACCAAAAACAGGTGCAGAAAGGTGTAAGCTAATGTACATGGACACAGACAGTTTTGTCTACGAATTGCAATGTGAGGATGAATATGAGGGGATAATTAAAGCTGATTCCAGTAAATTTGATACCTCGGATTATCCTGAAAATAACATATATAAAATACTGCGTAAGAACAAAAAGGTTCCGGGTCTAATGAAAGATGAAAATAACGGCAAAATTATGCCACATTTTGTTGGACTTCGAAGCAAAATGTATAGTTACAAGGTGAAGGGTGGGAAGGTGGTTAAAAAATCTAAAGGGGTTAATTATAATGTTGTTAAAAATAAAATTGCATTTGAGGATTATGTTGAATGTTTGAAAGAATTTAAGGAAAAAACAGCTACACAACTTCCGTGGGGGCATTACAGTATCTTATAATAGCGTTTTTTTTTTGTTATAGATGAATACCCCAACATTATCATAGTTAGCTGTTAGCAAAATTTGCGAATCAATAACATCAGCAGTAGAATTCATGGAGCAGTCTCCACTACCATGGAAATTAACTACGGAAATTGTGAAACAATTTCCTTTATATAAATGGCACGCTATGATAAAAGAAGCCAAAAATGATCTTGATTCTTCATATACAGGAATTAACTTTATTACATGTCACAAGGAAATAGATCCAAATTTAATTCATACTATATTAGGAAAATCAGATTGGGGTTATGTTTTTGAAGATTATTCTAGTTACTGTGTATGGTCAAGTGGATATTGGCTGCAGCAATAATTCTCTAAACGTATGTAAAAATTGTTTTTCTAAATTTAAAGAAATACATAAATCTTTAAATAAACATTTATCTGTCTGCTATGATCATTCTCACGAGATTTACGATGCACATGACATTATTTTGTACGTATACCAACAAAAGTATAATTGGTGTCACAGCTGCTTTAAAAGCGTAGTGTTTGAACTAAAAGACCAGGAATCTTGCAGAGATGCTTTACATGATATGTCTAGAAATAACATCCGAACCCGATTTGATGAATTTGATTTAGACAGCGATATTGACTTTTAAAAACATCACAGCGAACAAATTACAAAAAATATATAAAAAGCATTCATCCGTCCCAGTTTCTCTCTATTGTACTAACATTTATATATATTTTTTCAAACATGTATGTAATTAGATTTAATAAATGAATATTCATAAAAAAATGTTTTATTGATTTCGTAAGATTTTTCTAGATCTTCCTGTAAGAGTCCAACAAGATGTCCTGATAGCTTGAGTCGTCAGAGGTGCAACATCAGAAGTAATGTTAGTGCGTGGTTGAGGTTCAAAACTTAGCGTGTTAAAAAAAAAGAAACACGCACACACAATACTAACATTACTTCTGATGTTGTACCTCTGGCTGTTCGGGCTATCAAGACATCTTTTTAGTATTTTTGAACAAAGTGTGCATGTCACGTGTCACGTGACGTACGTCACGTGATGTACATCACGACTTAGCGTGTTCAAAAAACACGCACACACACAATACTAACATTAATTCTGATGTACCTCTGGCGGTTCGGGCTAGTGATGTCAGATATTTCACGAACTGTGATCCAGTAACTGATATCTTGGAATCACGGATAACGGCTGTTACTGAATGTCGTGAAAAAGCGTGACGTGATCACGACTTCGCAAAGCGCGCTGCCGAGCCAACATCCGCCCGGCACCCGCGTCGCCGAAGATGAAGTGGGATGGGATCACGATCACGCATCACGGTTCACGGTATCAACGTTCACGGCACTGTTTGAATTTTGAATATGCAAGCCGTTCGCATGCGTCGCGCGTGGCGCATGCGGGCTGCCGTGAGGTCGAAAATCGTAAGCCGCCGCATGGCCTGTAAGCGATATTGAACATTGTAACAGTACAGCGTAAGGGGCAGTGTAAACCAAAACAAGCTGGATTTTAGGTTACTTTGAGATTATTTTCGCCTGCAGATCAAAACGTGATACCATGGCGCCAATCTTGAGAAAAAAATCAAGCGAATTGTGGCAATTTTTTCAGCCGATTGACGAAAGCTTTGCAATATGTAATATGTGCAAGTGCAAATTTTCGTACAAAACTAGTACCAGCAATTTGAAAAAACACATAAACAAAAGACATCCCACCATTACCCTGAAATCAACAATCACCGCTAGTGAGAGTGATACACATATATATCGCAGTAAGGTAAGTGAATATATTTTAGACTTTGTTTTCAGCCCTACATTATGGAGTGATTTTAATCTCTAAGAGTTTTGTTTTGGTACTATAATATTCCAATAATTTTCATGGATTTTTCATAGCTTATTATTTGAAGTCTGTCATCATTAATTATTTATAGGTATCAAAATCAACGTTTGTGGAATACTACATATAAATACACAACGGGGATTTGAATCCTTTCTTTTATTTTTTTTCAGACAGATAATGCAGAATCTATGGAGAGTGCTGTTGACAATCACCCATCTACCTCCAAGCAAACTCAGATAGCATGCCAAGCAAATGCTCCAATTAGAATCACTCAAACGAAAGTTGATAGTTTTTCAAACATATTGCAAACAAAAATTAGTGCCAGACAGAAAAATAAAATTGACAGGAAGTTACTTTATCTTTGCGTGAAAGATCTTCAGCCATTCTCTATAGTTGCTGATACTGGCTTCAGGGAATTCGTTGCAGCCCTCAATCCATCATATCAATTGCCAGAAAGGCGCATCATTTCAAAAACATTAATTCCGGCACTTTATGAAGAATGCTTGACCAACACAAAAAACCTGATCTCAACTGGAAAAACATTTTGTGTCACAACTGATGGTTGGACTTCCACAAATAACACCAACACTAGCTATGTTGCTGTAACTGCACATTTTTTAAACAAGGAGTTTAATTTGATATCGGTTCTCCTTGAGTGTTCTGCATTTGAAAAAGGTCATACAGCTGAGAATCTAGCTGCATTTCTCCTAAAAGCAGCCACTAAGTGGGATATACAAGACAAGATAGTTTTTGCTGTATCGGATAATGCAGCAAACATACAAAAAGCTTTACAGCTAGTGAAATGGAAAAATATGGGATGCGTTGCACACACGCTCAACCTTATAGTCAAGGATGGATTAAAAAACGAAAGGATCACATTGATTTTAGAAAAAGTTCGAGAAATAGTACGCTACTTCAAGAAAAGTACAATTTCGAACAACAAACTCCTGAGGTATCAAGAAAACACGGGAATCGAAACTCCTCTTAAAGTAATTCTTGACGTGGCTACTCGTTGGAATTCAACTTACTATATGTTAGAGAGGTTTATTCGGCTAGAAGAAGCCATTAAGAGCACTGTTGCTATTATTGACAAGGAACTACCTGTGATAAATGTAGAGGAATGGAACTATGTCTTGTGCTGAAACCATTCGAAGATGCGTCTAGAGCTCTATCTGGAGATACATATTGCACCACTTCCCTTGTGATACCCATCTGTTCCGGCTTACAAAACGTATTTGTGAAATTGGTGAATCAGAAGCGGTTCACAGCAACAGTCAACAATGTGGTTGAAGTTTGGTACTCAGGCTTACAGGAACGCCTTGGTAATATTCAAAGGAGTGGTACCTTATCTAATAGCACGTTTCTTGATCCCAAATTCAAGGATATTGCGTTCTTTGACAAAACTGCTGCTGAAAACACGAAAAAAAGATTGATAGAACTAATAGCAAGGAAAATACGAGAAGACAATTCTGAGCTTGGAAATCACGTAACTGAAAGCTTAGTTAATGAGAGCAAATCGTCATTGAATCAAGAGGAAGATGGAGAACTGTCGATTTGGGGAAACTTCGATAAAATCGTTGCGAGTGCTCAACCAAAGGGAACATTCACTTCTCGTGTAATTATCGAAATGCAGAGATACTTGGAAGAGGAAATCATCCCTCGAACAAGCAACTCCTTTCTCTGGTGGAGAGAACACAGACAAATGCTCCCATATCTATCCACAATTGCACAGGAACAACTGTGTAACTTAGCTACTTCAGTTCCCTGTGAAAGGCTGTTTTCGAAAGCTGGGCAAGTTATAAGCGACAGGCGAACTAGGTTGAGCACCAAAAATGTTGAAATGTTATTATTTCTCAACTCTAACATGAAGTACATGGCAGACATTTAGTTATTGCTTTTACTATTCTATAGTATGATAGAACATTCTATTTATTTTTGTTGGCTTTTGAGACTTTATATATAGTACTAGAATACCATTTATATATTTATTTTTGTGGAATCTCGTATTCTTTATTTTTGTTTGGTTATCGTACTCGAATGTATTTTGTCATAGTAATATATTCAACAAGTTTTCATTTCAGAAGACTATTATTATACATATGTACCTAGTATCTACATATTTCAAACGCAAACTTAAGTGTTTGATGCTACTTTATCACAGTGAGCTCAGGGTATCAGTTAAGTCATACCCTACTCGTTACTCGAAAGTCGTGATCACGTCACGCTTTTGAATCACTGATATCAAAAAGTCACGATCACGGATATCACCGATATCCAGAAATCACGATATCAGCCACCTCTAGTTCGGGCTATCAAGACATCTTTTTGGTATTTTTGAACAAAGTGTGCATGTCACGTACATCACGTGCGTCACGTGTCACGGGACGAATATCATAATAAAACGACAGATATGCATTTTTACAAAAACTTTATTAAAGTCGTTCAAGATAATTAGCGATCCTATGTCTATAGAAAAATATAAGTTGTCCTAACGCTATATGTTGTAAAGTACAGCATACGAGCTTAAGTGTATACAATTTTTGAATAGCATCTGAAAACGTATAATTTTGATCACTAAAACTAGCTCGAACAATCTTAAGCGCATTATAATAATAGCTTGGAAATTCAACAGTTTCTACCATAGACATATACGGTACTAAAAGTTCGTTATTTGCTTCTAAAAGAGCGTTCACGTCCATTTCTGAGAGGTAGAAACTAATGTTGTGCTTGGTTATTTCGAGGATTATCGTGTTAACAGAGACTAGTTGTCGAATTCTGCAATAGTCACCGCACTGGATTTCGACAGGATCATACTTGTCAGGAAGGTCCTCCTCCGGCTCCTCCACCGTTACCACCACATTGAGCTGGGTGATTAATTGTTCCCACTCATAGGAACTGAAAGATAGTTTCAACCGTGATGAGTTCCACACAATTACAGCAGGAGTAAATGATCTCGCTGGGCTTAGACCGCATCCAATTTGGTATGATCCATTTGGAAACTGCGTGTACAGCAGGTAATGGTCCTCGTTCTTGGCCGCTTCTTCGTACCTTTCCAGAATAGCATCCAGCCCACGGTCGTAGTTTCCAGATGATTCATGTGAGCTGGTGGAGGATAAGGTGAGGTCAAACTCGCTGCAACTTGACCCACTGGTATCCATTTTTACTAGCTGCCTGACTGACTGACTGCAACCGACTGAGAATTCACTTTTAGCAGAAACCCCCACCCCATACACCTAGGCGATCGCATCATTATCAATCCAACTATTATGTTTTGCATCAAAGCCAAGCCATTTGACGTACGTTTTTTTACCTTTACGACGTAAAACTTTTTCAACTAAATAAACATCTGGATTGGCTGTTTTCTGTAATTCTTCGTCATAAAAGGCTCCTTTGATCGGTGCACCTTGCATATCTTCGAGCATGTACGTTGCAGGGTTGGTAATATTAATTTCAGTAACTTTAAATAATTCCGTTGTCCAACTTGGAACGTATCCCTTGTCGAATAGCATTTTGGTTTTGCTGATGCGTACAATGTCACCAACTTTAAACTTACGCGGGCCCGGGATTTTTAAATGAATATATTTTCGATTTAAGTTACTTTTTTCGTTGGATTTATTAATTTGTGATGGTTTACATCCGATGGTATGATGACGTGTTCCATTGTATTCATTGGTAATGCTTTGTAATATATCAATCCATTTATACGATCCCATTCAGCTAAAGTATTTGTAAAGTTTATTTTTCAACGTTCTTATGGCTCTTTCAGCAATGGCCGCTTTCTTGATGCTATATGTACTATAATGATTAATATGATGCTTCTTCATTAAAGTTTGAAATTTACTATTGTAAAATTCTTTACCTTGATCAGATTGTAGATTTTTCGGCCTACGTTTCGTATGTGCGAGCATATCCGAAAACGCACGAGTTATCTCCTCACACGTCTTTGTCTTTAACGGTCTAGTCCACATAAACTTGGAAACAGAATCGATTACAACGAGAATTAATTTGAAATTTTTATTTTGATGAGCATAAGGTCGCATTTCAGACAAGTCCGTCTGCCATAAATCGTCTAAGCCTTTAATGATGGTACGTCGTCTTAGATAATTTTTTCGAGCAGGCTTGTGCAGCTCGTTAACTAGTTGTATCTTCTCCTTGACGTACGTCATGTTTTGATGCTTTAAATTGTTGTTCCATCGGCTTTATACGCTTAGCAAGATCAAATGTTCTCAATGATTATACACCTTGGGAAAAACCATTATTATACATTATGATGAGGAAGAGAGATGGAAATATACAAAAGTATGTAGGTGCGTGAAAGACACTCGATTGTAGGATCTTATCTGGCAGCGTCGGAGTGTGACGGACAACGGGGTAAAGTAGAAGAGTGATAAAACAGAGAGATGGCAGAACGGGCGCTGGCGCCTACCGCTTAGACGGATGCGCTCAACAAATGCGATTTGTTTCTCCCATTCGCAAAGTTGCCGATACCAATATGTCATATTTCTAAGAAATCTAAGTTTACCCAAATTTCGGGAAAAATAGCTGCGGATTCCACATAAGAGTATTCCAAAATTGAAAAAAGTTCAAACTATTAAAATTGTATTAATGTTTCATGGTTCAAATCATATTTTTCATGTTTGTATATTGTTGTATAAATGATTTTGTAATCCCTATTCTTGTTGCCAGTAGAGATACAACAGTATTGAGAGAAATCATGGACCGCTAGATAGGGCTACAACTACCATATGACTATCAAATAGTAGTGATAAACAGGGTTTGTTTATAGCACAGTTGCCTGGTGTGGCGAATTTGCGCCATAGGGGCGATTTGACAACTTTGAAGGGCAACTATAACGGTTACTATGGTGCCCGGTATTCGGGAATCTGGCAATACCTGATGATTCCTAACGTTTATTACGCCAGATTGTTAGCTGACTTGCGCAGTACAACATGACAATCAACGTGACTGAGCACCTGGTAACCCTGGTTTAAGGTGTTATATTTAAAGAGCTTGGGGCAGTTAGTTATCCAGGTCACATTTTTTAATGTATTTCGAGAAATCCGTAATGTTGAGTAAATACTAGATCACGTTTCTTGCTTAGTTTGCTGAAAATTCTACAATAGACGTACATTTTGAGAAACAGAGATTTGGTGACAAAATCGTAAAAATATAACGCATTTTCGTAAAATAATTTCTTTGTTGAAAAGACTGGCTTGATGACCCATTGAGCGAGTATAGTGTCCCGCTCCGCTTTGAATATTCGAAACACTATACTCCAGCAGCATTCAGCTTCAATGTTATCTTTATGAAGTTCTAACGTCTAGGCCATGCTGACTAAACGCTTGAATGAATCAACACTTAACTCTAAATTCCCCACAAATCGGGAAGCTCTACTCAAATTGGCAACACAGCGTATCTGCCTATTATTCTCATTCGTGATAAAGGTCTGCGGTTAACGGTAGGAAATATGTACGAATAGCGATGAAAGTAGACGAGCCGATGCGCTGTTGCCAAGAAATGATTTTCCATGTATATCAATGGTTTTTCCTAAGGTGTATATGATATACGTCCTTGCAAAAGTTGTAATTCAGAGGATAAATCAATAATATTTTTCCGTATTGGAGTCAAATCGGTATGAGACTTAATTGTAGCCAATTCCTGTTCTATTCTTGGTGTTATATTTGCAGTAGAGTCATCTACATATTTTTTTGTTGCCATATGTTTACCAGAACTAGGCGGATCTCTCGAAATAAACTCTGTTATTTTTTATTTATTTATATTTATTTTATTAGACAAATTGTATTTCATTTCACAGACTTAGTTGTACGTTTGTTTAGGGGAAGGGTGAGAGTATAGTATATTATATCTCAAAATAAAAATAAAATAATTGTCGTTTACAAGATGGCAGAAGACGCAGAAATTATAGAAATAGAAGAGGGGTCAATAGAGTATGAATCATTTAAAACATCGCCCATAACTCTAATAGACTTTCCAGGTACTAGTCAAGAGTTTGCTGTGTATGTCAAAAAACGATGCATTAATTACTTAGATTTAGAATATATAACAGGAGAGAAGAATAAGGTTGTATCTATTGCATTGTGTTATTACAATAATGGAGACCTTAATCAACAAGAGAACATATTGCAAACAGATGCCATGGCATCTTTGTTTACTCTTAATTCATCTCTGGATCCAGATTTTATAAATAAAGTGGAACCAAAAGATATCCGTCCAAGATTAATTGAGATAAGAAACCTTACTCAGGAATGGACACAAAGATCATTGAGAAGAATTGATGCCGAGAATGAGAACTATGATGTCTTTCAAGACTTAACAAGATATCCTCCTCTTATTTTATCTGAGACAGTTAGAACAATGGCATTGGTAAATTATGCTTCAGTGATAAATGATCCTCCTCTAATCGGAAGTAATCAAAAGTACACAGAATCATCATGTAGACACGCCTTCCAGTGCTATTTAGCGTGTTTTTTAACAACTCTTCCTACGGAAATTAGAAACAAAATGTGTACACTCTTTAAGAATTATGTATTACAAAATACAGCTGAAACAGCAACAGGACTATTACATAAAGCTAAACCTCAGCTACCAGACCCACAAGGAGTTCGAATTTATGGATTTTTGTTTTTGGCATACCTAATAAAGAACTCAATAAATCATGATGATGCTAATTTAAACAAACCCATGCAAGAATGGCTTTCTAATCGTGTGAAAGCTTTGGTAAGTTCATGGAATGGGAACGAAAGAATTGAAAAATTTTAGTGCATTTATGACAACTGTGCTATAAACTCACTAATGTACGCCAATCGAAAACTCCTATCTGAAATTTTAGAAATAACTTTATTCAGTTCAATTAAAATCACTGATCCTTATTTACCATTGTTTAAAGCACAATGGAGTATGGTTCTTTCATGGACTGAAATGATATGGTTTTCGAAGTGTTATCAATTCTATATGGCAGCTGAAACTAAAGTGCATACATTAAAAGAAATTATCAAGGAAGGAAAACAACTCAGGTTAAATTACGACAGAATATCTAGACTATTAGAAGGAAAAACATATGGCATCGAATTTTATATATTAATGAGAGGATCCATTGATGAATCTATCCATGTCTCCAAGTATCCCAATTTAGCAATTGCAACAAGACTCCGTTTGATTGACTCTGGACAAGAGTCCTTAAAAAATCTACAATCAAACATATCAAATAGCACTATTTCAGAAGCTACTATCAAAGAGTTTCTTAAACATAAGCTTGACAGAAAAAGTACTACATCTGGTATTTTCTCTCAAGAAGAAATTGATGAATTGAACTTTTTAGGAGTGAACACGGATCAATTTAAACCTCAGGTACAACCTCAAAATCCTATTAATCCTGAAGCACCTCGCACTATGTTACAAGGTTTCTTAAACACATAATACAATCATTTAATCTTATGTCTAAGTACTATGATCCATTTAAATAACCGAAACACAAACACTGGTAAGCCAAAATCAAAACCATTACAAACATTATCTGTTTTTACTGTTATTTTTTTTAAATCCATCACTGCAGTATCTACGTATTTTAGTTGCCGCATCTGAATTATCTGTGGGATCTTTTATATTACACAACTTTACGTTCTTGAAGTCAACATTTCCATCAGAAGTATGGGGAAGTGTTAACTTTGGCGGTGTACGCGTATACGGAAGTGTCTTTTGTTTATCAAAGCGACGTCCGAATTTATCCAGACTCATCGTGTAAATGAAAGACCAAGGAACTAGATCACTGTATTATATTAGCTTCTTTCAGCTCGTTGAGGATGGCTACTATTTCATTATCATGCGACGTATTGCCAGCTTCCTGAGATGCCATAAGGAGTTTAAGTCGATCGATTAATTTATTGGGATCATCCCAGTACACGTATTCGATTGGTTCCTCGTTGTATGTCAAGTAATCACCGATACCTTTTCCTGTTGGCGGTTTTGGTGTTGATGTTGTTGAGGGAGTGGATCTTGTTAATGATCGACTAAGTTGGCTACGTATTTTTGTAGATGTTAATCGTGTGACAATTGTACCTTCATTTTTCTGCACATCTTTAAAGAGAGGCTTAATAATGTGATTATATTTAAATCCGGTCGAACATTCTAGGCTTCCAAGCGAATCTAAATGAACACCGGTACTTTGCAATAGATTTTTATAGGGTTGTAAATCTGCATCGCTATAGTTTGGGTCATTATAGAATAAAAGTTGATACAGCCCAGGTGTGCCACGAAGCCATGTACCTGCTAAGTTGCCCTCAGGTAATGTCTGTATTTGGCCAGTCGCTCTATCAAATTTAATTCTGCGTTTACCTAACATCCAACCAATGTTGTCGGTATATATAGGTCCATAAGTTTTGTGTCCAAAAATCTTGTAGATAATTATGGCTTATTGGGGGATATTGATCTAAGTATTCCTCTATTGCTTCTTGTGAAATATCAGGACGCATTTCTTCAGGTGTTTCTGGTCTCGGTATATTACCTTGTTCATCAGTTGAAGCCACGTCTCCTAAATTGAGATAGTTGGCTTCTGTGAATACATCATCATTATCATCATCATCCTGTTTCAATTTTTCCTCATTTTTAATAATAAATGGAGGATGCTGAGTCTTAGCTATTTGCTTAAGAATTTCAGATATTGGTTTGAAAAGTTTTGTAATAGATTCATCTTCTGCAGTTCTACCTAACTTTAAAGTAAGATACTTTTTACGTATAGCTCGAGCAAGTTCTGCGATCTTTCTCTTATGACTAGCAACGGCAACTTGGTCCTTTGACATCATGTTACT
This sequence comes from Acanthoscelides obtectus, assembly GCA_963669975.1. NCBI lineage: Eukaryota > Metazoa > Arthropoda > Insecta > Coleoptera > Chrysomelidae > Acanthoscelides > Acanthoscelides obtectus. The sequence continues at coordinate 61,482,790 of CAVLJG010000010.1, read as the reverse complement.
GAATGATGGCGTACATGATAAGCCTACAATTTTATGTACTTATCAAATCCTACTCTGTATCGACCATAATTAAGAGGAAAGTCTTTAACAATAACTAACGTACCGTACTTTTCTGCCCAACATTCCGAACACATCTTTTTGAATTCATCAAAAGTAACATCTGGAGATACATGCTCATCAAATATACAGGGCGTCCGCAAAGTTGAGGTTTTCCTTTTCAGAAACAACTACCCTTGAAATAACAAAGGTAATGTGTAGTGAAACGAGGGCGACCAAGTGAAAAAAAATAAAGGAAAAAGTACGCACTCTCCAGTTGACGAGAAGGACTAAGTGCGTCTCTGCCCGAAATCATACCGCTCCAACAGAAAATGAAATCAGCTGATGCGCTTCCGAGCAGACGCCGGCGGTGGTGCAGACCACGAACAGAGGTAACAAATATGACCATCGTGCAGAAACCACATTGATTGTCTTACACTTAATGGCACATCTTCTAACAAGGAAGGCAAAATGTTGCGTAAAAAGTCAAGGTATTGCATCCCGTCCAATCGATTTGGGAGAATAAATGGTCAAATGAGCATACCGTTCACCATGCCAGCCCAAAATGTTTGTTGAAAATGTGCCCGACGGACAGCGTGCGGATTTTCTACTGACCAAACATGAGTGTCGCGAAAGTTATTCACCCCATTACGCGTGAACGTAGATTCGTCTGTCACCAATATGCACTTCAAGAAGTCCGGATTATTGTCATGTTGATGCAACAACCACTCACAAAACCGCACTCTTGCTGGAAAATCGTCAGGTTGAAGGGCTTGTACACGTTGGACGTGAAACGGATACAGCCCCTCTTCACGCAGCGTTTGCCACACTTTAGTTTTTGATACTTGCACTTCTCTAGCCACGTCTCTAGTGCTTGTTTTTTGAAACGCAATCGATTATACGGTTTCGTTTACCTCTACACGCGTGACCGTAACCGTCGGTTGAAGGTTGCATACTGACCTGACACACTTACCCCGACCCAGTTCTGTCGTCGGGTTTAGCTAGTGTCCTAGTACCAGTCGGGGCTGTCGCGAGTCGCGGCTACAGGACGGTATTCAGATATTTTTGATGTTGCAGAGCCCTTTATCTCGGTTCCCTTAAGACATTGGTGTATATGGTACTAAGAAAAATTGCTTATGTTTTCAAGATCTACACGTCGTGTAAAGGAAAACCCCAACTTTGCGGACACCCTGTATGTTTTAGATTAATTTCATCCTGCTTAAATAATACTATAATGTTACAGTTGTCTCGTATGAGCTGTTTTGGAATTTTAGAGTATGTTTGGCAGAGATATGCAGCATCGATATCTTTATGACGACACATGGAGTAATACTCTCGAATTTTCTGCTGACCGTCACACGACACGTCGTCAGATATGAATATAGAGCTATTTTTAGCCTTACTTGGACTAATAATTTCCTTGTTATCCTTAAGTGGGAAATAGATAGCGCCCTGAGCAGCGGAAATCACTTCTTGAAGCAGTTGATACTTTGGTTGATACAAAGATTTTGAATAAACATAAACATTTTTAAACTTAGCACCGTTTGGATGGAAAAGCAGCGCCAGCATTACGTTCGTTTTTCCACATGCGCTTGGTCCGCAGATGATGGCGCGAAACGAATTCGGTAACAATTTACCATGTTTACTATGTTGAGTTTTTGCTGTAAAATCCAAGATATCAATGGGTAATGACTGCTCTTGTTGAACAACCTTCATCGTGTGGCGTTCGAATAAGGAATGTGAAAGTATATATGTAGATATTGCTAACGCATCATCAACAGTTCTCATATTAACGTACAGGGGTGAAGGTGTTGTAAACTCTCTGATAAATAATCTTCCGATAGAACTCCACGTACCTGCGTATCAGTTCCTGAGACGTAAGTGTGCGACAGATTAGGATATTTTTCATTCTCACACACATGTATATGTATATTTTCAGCGGGGACTAAATTAAAGAAGAGGCTAGCACAAGGAAATCTTGGAAAGAACCCATTGGATCGTGTTGCAAGAGATCACGCTATTGCATACACCTTATACAAAAATTTTAAAGACAGACACAAAGCTGATTGGATTCTTGAGAACCGAGCCTGGGAACGTGTAAAAGCACCTGACGCTTCACTAGGAGAAAATACTGCAGCTTGGCTAACAACCACCGCAATGAAAGTTAAGCGAAAATTGGGTATGGGGCAGAAGAAATAATCTTTTCGACGAGGTGTTCTCACCAAAATCAAAAAGTCCTCGAAGAAAAATGCTGCCACTACTGCACTGGTTGCTCTTGAAGCGGTAAGATTAGCGGTGAAGAGTGCAGGTGGAAAACATAGTTCAACTACCGAGAATAATTCCGATCGAAGAAAAATCTGGGGGATTCCTACCCTTGATCCCCCTTTTTGCCAGATTAAGTGCCTTGGGGGCGTTCGCAGGGGGAGCTGCAGGTGTGGCCAAAACGGTCGTTGATCCCAAGAATGCACAAAAGAAATTGGAGGAAGACCATAGCCATAACAAAGCTATGGAGTCTTTGGGCAAAGGATTGTATTTGAGAAAAGATGCTAAAGGTCGTTATGGGTTGTACCTCAAAAAGTCAAGAAACTAAACATCAAGCTACCCAAGAAAGCGCTTTATGATTATGAAATAAAGCAATATGCGAAGCTGTTGAACATACCTCATTTCCGAGGTGTCTTCATGCGTGACACTTTACCACGAGACGGTCCACGTAAAAGAGAATGCGCCGTCGTGAACTTAGATGTTTCACAAAACAACGGAACTCATTGGGTAGCTTATAAAAAGATAAACAACAACGTTGAGTATTTCGATTCATTTGGTAACCTGAAGCCTACGCAGGAACTTGTTCGATATCTGAAGAACGCTAAAATTTTTTACAACAACGATCCTTACCAAACTTATAATCAAGTTAATTGCGGACGATTTTGTTTGAAATTTCTATACAACAAGAACAACAACACCAACGATGGATAATAAAACATTATCGGAATTTACATTAGAAGAGTTTGAGAAGAATATTCCGCCGCTGGAATATTTAACCCTTAATTACTCGCATGGGGTCAAAGCAGTTTCGCATTCAAAAACGAAGGATTTCCCGCGGACCGAATTTCCCCCGCGCCCCCACTAGCGTTTTAGTAGCGACGATGTCACAGGAGTCTAAGGACACGTCGTTGCGCTTTTGAGCAGTGACCCCGTGCGACTAATTACGTTACTTTTTTTAAAAAGGTAAGTTGCTTATTTTATGTATTTTTTGTGTTTTATTGATCCGATTTGTATTATTGAATGTCCAGTTTATAAATTTATTTAATAAATATGTTTTGTGTAGTTTTATGAAATGAAAGTACCGAAAAATTATGTTTTACTATGAGTTTTGTATCTGTTTCCAGAATTCGTCATGGATAGAAGAGAACAAATTGAGAACTGGTTGGTTGAGGCTTCTGATGAAGAACAAGTTGGAGCGTCAAATTCTGAGTCGGAGTTAGACGAGATAACACAAAGCGATATAATAGTGCTAGTGAAATCGACGAATTGTCCGCACACTCCAGGGAGTCTTCAGACAACGAGGACGACGGCTGTGCAGGGCAGTATGATAAATTCTATTTTACCAGACATAATGGCAGAAGCGGCCCTAAACAAAAAATAGTCAAAGTCTCTACCAACAAGCTCCGCAAAAACACGAAGACATAATATAACTTTACACTTACCCGGTGTCAAGTCATCAGCGAAATCCGCAAAGACTGCTTTGGAATGTTTTAGTTTGTTTTTTTCTGATGACATTATCAATTTGCTGGTAAAATGTACAAATCAGTACATCGAAGTCGTCAGAGGCAAGTTTCAAAGGGAATGTGACGCAAAAGATACAGACGCTGAAGAAATAAAAGCATTGCTGGGTTTGTTGATCATGTCTGGAGTGTTGAGAGCTTCACATCTCAATTTCATAGATCTTTGGGCCACCGACAGAACCGGTGTAGAGATGTTTCGTTGGAACACTGAAGAAAAACAAACCCGATATACCTGAGGAGATTTTACCAGACAGAAGTCAATTCAGCTATCTGTTCGGATTTCAAAAGACTCTAACCATGGTTTCAAATGTGCCAAAACCAAATCAAGCTGTTGTGTTGTTATCCTCCATGCAAAATGGAGCTCACATCGGCCCAGGTTCAGGTGATCAGCAGAAGCCTGAAATAATTATGTATTACAACAGCACTAAAGGAGGAGTGGACACCAATGATCATTTGTGTGGTACATACAGCGCAGGAAGGCGAACCAAACGATGGCCGATAGCTATTTTCTTCCATCTTATAAACGTTGCATGCATAAATGCTCTCGTTGTACATCTGGCAAATACCACTAAATCACGTACTCACAAGTGGCGTAATTTTTTGCAGCAATTGTCCGTTGAACTTGTCCATAATCACCAGAAACGTCGGCTTGATGTCCATTCAACTCCTAAAGTAATAAAGAAACGACTTATAGAAGTTCATGACTTGGACAACCGCGCCCCACCAACCACTGCAAAACGTGGGCGTTGCAACAACTGCCCGCGGAAAAGTGATCGAAAAGTATTGACTAAATGCAAAAAGTGCAAAAAATTTGTGTGCAATGATCACTCAGGCATATACTGTCAACAGTGCAAGAAAAGTGATTCGGATAGTTCCTAACATAATCATAAAAATTTGCCTTGATCTCTTGATATAAGTACAAATTGTTAATTTTCAACTATTATTTTATATAAGCTCAATTTTTTTCATTAGATAGTAATTCATGTTATTTCTTTTAAATATCATAATATAAATAAAGCACTTTAATAATAAAATAGTTTGATTTCATTTCATATTTAATATATATTAAAAAAATATCCTACAACTTGGGGTCACCTGTGACCCCATGCGAGCAGTTATGTAATGTTCTTCATGCGAGTAATTAAGGGTTAATAAGCGATGTGAGACCTGCAGAACTGTTGAGTATATGGCACAAACTGCCTGCAGAATACACATCCAATTTTGATCTTCAAATACGACTTCCATGCTATGTTCACTACAACAGACCTGATTGGGAAACACATTGGGATGGACCGGCTACTGCTCAAGCAAATTGTTATTTCTGTAAATTATCCATTCGAAAATAAAAAAAACTTGAATAAATGTTAGTACACAGCTATATTTTTTCATTCATCATGTGTTGAGAGCCAATAGCATATATTTTCATTTCGTCCTTCAACACCGATAGCGTTGGATCCGAAAAAAGATTATGAATTGGCGCTTAGGTCTTTTACTTCATACAATTCCATACCGAATATTGAAAAAGGAGATAAATTTTATTATATCGACAGGATAGGTCAATTAAAAGTCATCGAGCATCCTACAGGCTGTTATGAAATTACCGACATAGAAACATTTATACGAACGGAAATGAATCTTGAAAATGACGTTGCTCCTCCGGATGATTATTTTTCTCTAAAACCTAACAATAATATACTGCAATGTGAAATCTTTAGCAAGTATTATAAAATAGTGTTTACAGAACCGAATAATCTTGGACATCTATTGGGATTCTCGAAAAAAGTTCTTAATCCTGATCAAAAGCATTCTTCTGTACCTGTTACCTGTAAACATAATAAAAGTATCAACCATACACTTTGATACTAACATTACGTCGGGAGCCTTTGACGGAGACACGCCTGCACACACGATCTACGAATTTGCTGTGACAGCCGATCCTGGATACGCTATAGTCGAAACACCTGTAAAATTACTATATCTACCTGTTATACCGAAACAAGAAATAACCAACATCACAGTGTTGGCTTTAGATCAAGACGGTCGTCCTGTAAACTTTCAAGTTGAAACTAGTACTCTTGTGTTGGAGTTGAGAGCGAAGAGCAGATGGGATTAGTGATTATAAGACATAGTGGGGCTTCCAAGGCAACTTCAGTATTACCCCAAGCACCTAAACGACGGCATCTATGTTACTAACTACATCAAATTAGTATCCTGTTTTTTCCGCTCACTTGGATATCATGTCAACAAGAATCATGTACAAAAAGAGAAAAACTGAGGAGGCAGCATCACATACTTATCCGATGTTTGATCTATATCGATCTCCAGCATTCCATGAATCTATTCGCAAGGCTGAGTATAGATCTTATACGCCGTTCATCAAGTCATTTAATTGTAATGATGTTATGGAATTTAGCATCAATCAAGTAGATTCGTTCTTTGCAATGAACTCTTCCCTTCTGTCTATCAAAGGGAAAGTTTAAATAACTGGAGCAGGAGATGTATCTTTAGCTCCAAACTTTGGTGCCTTCCTATTTGACTCTTGCACTTACAGCGAATCCGCTAGAGAAGTTGAAACAGTACGTGATCCTGGTATTGTAAGTACTGTCCGAGTTTACGTATGTTACAGTGGGGAAGACTCAAATCATATGGCTATAGCTGGATGGAACTATCCTTCAACACCTATAATGGCGTCAACACATAAGTCTTTTAGCTTGCTAATGCCGCTTAAACATATTTTCAACATTTTCAATGATTATCCTATGATTACGTGTGGCAGACAAACTCTCAGATTTGTGAGAGTTAGAAACGATAACGATTGTATCATTATCAAGGAAAAAACTGGAACGACGACGACAGCGAAAATAACTATTGAAAGCATGGAACTGAAAATCAAACATATTTACCCGAGTGATGATGTGAAAGGACAACTTTTGAAAGCTATTCAAACTGATAAGCCGATACTTATACCATTTAGAAAATGGGATCTGAACGAACTGCCTGCAATTACCGCAGATGCGAGAAGAGAAATATGGTCAGTTAAAACTAGCACCGCAATCGAAAGACCACGTTTCATTATAGTATGTTTCCAAACTGGTAAACGTGACGTCGCAACTTCAGACCCGAGCCTGTTTGATCACGTGAATGCTGCTAGTATTCGAGTATCTTTGAATGGTGAATACCCAACGAACGTATGCAATTGGACTTTGCAAACAATCACTTTACTGAAGCTCATTTCAACTATAGCGACTTTCAAACCAGCTATACAACTTCTTCTCTGAAGAGATGTCTTTTAGATTATACCGCTTTTAAAAATCGCGCTTTGTTTGTTATTGACTGTTCCAAACAAGAGGAAACCATGAAATCATCAACTGTTGATGTTAGATTGGATATCCAAGCCGATGCTGGCTTTCCAGCCAACACCAAGGCCTACTGCATCATTATACATGACTGCTTAATCGAGTACTTCCCCCTCACCGAAGTTATTAAAACCATCTCGTAAGCAACGAAGGACTCTCAGTTCCGCATCAGACATCATGAGGATCGCGTTTGTTGACATTCAAGGCTTTACAGTTGACGGATTATTCGTGCCTAAAGAACTATGTATCGAAATTGGTTTCAAGAGGAGTTTTTGAGTTGAGTTGTTGGAGAGAACAGTACGCCCTGAACTCTACCACATTTATTCAGCAGAACCAAAATTTACCAATATAAAAATAATATATATCTGTAAATTAACGAAACAAAAACAAGGTTTCTCTATAATATATGAGCGCCTAAGTTTAAAAACTTGTATGCGCAAAAACAGACCAAAACAGTAATTAATTGATAAATATCGTGCAATATATATTTTTTGTATAAAATCACTCAACTATACAAACAAAACATGATACACGATATACACAAAATGAAAGAAAATTTCATATTTTTGTAAGTAATAGATTTAACTTAAGATCACAGAAAAAAAGTGTCACAATAATATCAAAAAGAAAGAGATGGAACAAATAGGCAGATCAATCTACCTCAAAGCAACTTAAAATAGACGCATAAATTGTTCACGATTTTCCCAACAGAACATATTAAACGAAATATTAAATTTTTTATTATTTCCAATATTCCTGATATTAGCAGGAATCAAATTGTAAAATTTAGGTGCAAGATATGTCACAAAACGCAAATTTAAATCTCGCCTGGACTGCGGGACGTTCAGGTTATGAGTGGTGTTTGCTCGGGTCATATAATTGTGGGACACATAATTTGTATTTAATTTCTTACTTGCATGTACAAAACTACATACTGCAAGGATATATAAGATTTTAATATTGTTTATTTCTTGTGAATAAAGTTGCATAGTGGGATATAATCTAGGTTTTTTTAGAATGATCCGTACAATATGGTTCTGCACCACTTTTAGCTGCCCAAGATTTGAACCGTACATCCCACCCCACACAATTATGCCATATACCAATAGTGGCACCACAAGTGCTTTGTAAATCATTAATAGTAGTTTAATGTTCAGTATATTACGAAGAGCGTAGAATTTATGAATGAAGAATCTAATTTTTTTGCTCAAATACAGCACATGTCGGTCCCACTTCAAGTGCTTATCAACAACAACCCCCAAATATTTAATTTCATTTACTTCTTTCAAAGGCTCATCAATATTATCAAGTTTAATTTGATTAAATGCTGGTCTATCAGCCATGGTTATAGAGAAGGCAATGTAATGAGTTTTTTTATATTCAGAGTTAATTTAAATGTGTCCAGAAGGTTTTTAATTTTTGCAAAATCAGTCTTCAATTTTTCACCCGTTGATTCCCATGTCTCTCCATGAAACACCACCACAGTGTCATCAGCATAGGCAATTACATCTCCATAAACTGCAAGACTGCAGAGGTAATTTACATATATATTAAAAAGAATTGGCCCAAGTACTGTACCCTGTGGAACTCCATGCTGAACCGTCTTAGGTTCACTTAGAACGTCCGCAATCCTGACACACTGAATCCTATGCATTAAATAATCTCTAAATACACTTAACACAGCACCCCTAACTCCATGTCCCTCCAGTGCTTGGAGGAGCATAGGATGAGATACCGTGTCAAATGCCTTTGCTAAATCCAAAAACAAAGCGATGCACTTATCACCGTTATTTAAATGATACATTATTTTAGACGCTAATTCATAAACCGCATGTGATGTGCTTAAACCTTGCCTAAAACCAAACTGATTCTCAGATAACAACTTATTTGAGTCCAAGAATGCAACCAATCTAACCTTAAGGCATTTTTCAAATATCTTTGCTAAATTTGAGATTATACTTATTGGTCTATAATTACTTATATATTCTTTATCTCCTGCTTTGTGAATAGGTGATACAACCGATATTTTAAATTGTTTAGGTACTTTGCCCGTTTTGAAAATCAGATTGATTATATGAACTAAGGGATCCAAGAGATATACATGTAGTTGTTTGATTATTTTAGTCGTTAATTTATCTAATCCTGGAGAGCAACTATTTTTTAGACTCATTATATGTTCAATAATTTCATTCCTGTTGGTCGGTTTTAAATACATTGAATAGGAAGGGCTATTTATAAATTGAAAAGGTGTGGGAGGGTTCCCAATTTTATCTGACATTTCTCTGCCAATATTTATAAAAAAGTTATTTGCAAAATCAGCAATTTGCTTTTTATCAATAATCATGTCATTTTTTTCATCCTTTAGGTAAGTTATAGGACATTCTGTTTGGCTTTCATTTGTTACCTCTTTAACTAATTTATAAACTTTTTTGATATCATGCGAGCTTTGATTAAATTTACTTTTATAGTACTCATTTTTTGTAAATCTTATTATTTTATTAAGACGGTTTCTATATTCTTTGTATTCCGATATCTCTGCTGGAGACGGGTTTAGCTTAAGGGCTCTTTTCAGCTTATCTCGGTTTTTCATAGATTTAATTATTGCATTTGTAATCCACGGTTTAAGCTTTTTATAATTATTCAGGGTGTTTTTAACAAATTCTGACTTTTCTATAATATTACTTAATTTTTTAAAAAGGTAATTGGTTGCTTCCTCTGCTTGATCAAAAACCAAACTGTAGTTCCAGTCTACTTCAGATGCTAAGTGCTTCAATTTATTCATATCAATACATTTAAAGACATTTCGGCAGTTAGATTCTGTAGAGTTTACAGCGAAGTCATCTGAAACATGAAGCATGAGGGGTAGATGGTCAGTTATGTCATGTTCTATAATATAGCTATCTATTTTTCTGGAGGCTGCTTTGATTTTGTCGCGCACGAAAAGATGGTCGAGACAGGTTTCACTCACCTCCCTCGTAACCCCCTGACACAATGGAACAAACCCATGCGAGAACATTATGGAGAGATACCTGTTTACATCAACATTATCCTTACTTAGAAGATTAATATTAATATCACCCAAAAAAATATCAATGTTACTATTACTACTAACATTAGTTTCAAAAAATATATTTAAGTCATTCAAAAATTCATGTAAACTCGAAGATGGAGATCTATATAAAGCAAATATAGTATAGGTAACATTTTTTACAGACAATGCAATTTTAGTTATGGTAACTTCTGAATTCCGTAGTTTATAGTTGACAAAAATTGGATTCAAATTTAATTTTGTGTAGATAATAACCCCATCAAAAGCATTATAGTTACCACTGTTGTAATATGATACATAACCTGGTATGTCAAACTTTCGAAAAGATTCTAACTTATGACATTCAGTCAAAATCACAATATCACAGTAATCATTAATATTGTAAGTTTCCAAGAATACCAACAAATTATTAAAGTTTGTGATTAAACCTCTAATGTTTATATGTAAAATGTTAATCGTTTTCCCACTATATTTATCTTATCTATCAAAACACCCGAACTCACTCTTAAGCTAGTATTTACAGACTCTGGTAAGTCCTCAAGAAGCTCAATTGTAGGATCAGCCATAGTTGATTCTCGATCTTGCACTGTCCAGACGATATTTGTATGTAGAGCATTCCTCATCATTTGCCTTGTGGTAGATGTCATAGCCTGTTGAGTATTTTTTATTTGCACTTTCACAATTTTTGCACTTTGGTTTTTGATTCCGGCTTACACACTCTTTCGTATCATGTTCTCCAGCACAATTGCAACAGACTGGTTTGTTGGGACAGTCATTAAATTTGTGATTAAACTGCTGACACTTAAAGCACTTAAGTATACTTATATTTTCATATACTGGAAATCTCTCCCATCCCATGTAAATTTTCTTTCTTTCCATAAGTAAGTGAAACAACTTAGGGGAACACTCTGCATATTATTTTATTAGTTATTACATCTTTACACCTCCGCAACCTTTTTCTACATTAAATAATAAAGACAAGAAAACTGTCGCGTACTTGGAGAAGAATTTCCATATTCTTCCGGAGACGTTGAATATTCCAAGTTAAATGAAATAATTAAAAATAAGGTGATATATGCGGCTGACTATGTCTACGTTCGTGGTGAACAGAAAGCAAACTTTTTACTCAAGAAATGACACATTTTTGGTGTTTCTCCCATCATTATCGATGTTTGCAAGTATGATGGTACACCGTGTGCTACTGGAAACTTTGTTGCTGATTCCAATCCATGTCACACCAACGGACAATTGTACCCAGAGAAATGTTGAACGTCTACGCACTGGTTTTCAAATATCATATTACCTATGTAGTTTTTTCTATTTTCAATAAAATATTAAACGTATTATTGTAGTTTTATTAATTAAAAAACATTGTTCTCCTTTTTACATATTTATCTTAATGCAAGATGATTCGCATTTGCGATTTTACAAAATTTTTATAATGATATTAATCGTTATAAATACATTTATTACTAATATGATGCTTAACAGTATAATCGATATATCATATTGAGCGGTGCTGTCACTATTTGTAGTCTTGTACCATTCTGAATCTTCTTCGGTGTTATCTGGGAATATTAGCTTGATCTTGTAGAAGGTTCCTTTTGACTTTGGTATTTCTTTAAAAAATACTGGAAGTTGTCCATAATTCATCACTTTATGATTCATCAGTGACCATTCAGTTTGGTTGCAATCAATTTTTTCATCATTGAAACATATCGCTATCCTCTTAACATTGTTTGGAACGTTCGTATACAGAACATTATTAACAATAGCTGTGAGGATGATGACTGAAGTTCTCAGTTGGGGTGACATCAGGTATTGGGTATTGTGTGAGAGAACGTGAATTATCCCACAAACTTAGTCGATCTAACTGTCTTAACAGTTTGGATTTGTCTTCGTAAAATTCGATGCCCTTATTCAGCTCTCGAATGCGATTACAAAATTCTTCTAATTTACGTCTGTATTCGTCAGATGTCACCGTAATAATAACAGTACATCGTATGTGTTCACCCCTACCTTGCTCGTCGTCGTCGCGACCCGATATTTTTCGATGCACCCCTGTATACAGGTTCTAAATTTCTGCCCCCCGTATATCCACGCCAACACCATCCTACAGACAGGTGCGACAACAAATCGGCGCCATCTATGCGCGAGATGCTCAACCCATCAATGACGCATGACAGGTGACCAACGACGTATGACAGATAACGTGTGTAGCGCCATCTATGCGCGAGATGCCCAACCCATCAATGCTGCATGACAGGTGACCAATGACGTATGTATTCTTCGATGCACCCCTGTATACAGGTTCTAAATTTCTGCCCCCCGTAGCGAGACGCCGCACGACTCATCAGCCGCGTGACGTCACCCCGCCGGCCCGCACCGCGCGCCTTCCTCTTCGCCCGTTCGCCTTTCTCCCCGCAAACCTCTACTGAGACTCACCTCTCATAGGTCATCTACTCCTATCAACATTTATTGACCATTTGTTACCCATACTTTCCTTGACTATGTGTCTAACTGATTGTAAGTCATTTGTACTGATAAGAGCTTTATCTTTTAAATTTGAAAATATGTGTGCAAAAAAAATTACAAATATATATGTTATATATTATACAAAAATAATAAATATAACAATCAATACATAAAAAACTAGGTCTAATAATCAAATATACATAAGTATACAAAAAAAAACTAAATGTATCATATCTATCCGTGAGACCTTCGATCGTACCATGTGTCAATTAAATCCCATAATCTAATATATGGGGTGATAGCTGGGGAGCTACCTGCAAGAAGTATATTCCTAGATAAAAGAAAACTCAAATCTTGACCGTGAGACCTTCGCTACTAGCACAGGTGAAATTGCATAGACTTGTGGCAAAAATGCCAAACATTCCGTATTGAAAGTTGTCCCAAAACACTATACAGTCTCTTTATTTAAACCCTTATAATATATAGATGACAGCTTGGGGTTCCACCTGCTATATATAGGAGCAGGTGCATACACGGAAATACTAAACACTCTTTATAGATAGTTTTCTGGGAATAGTGTAATAAAAAAAGTCCCTTCTTTCACCAGCAGCTATTTCTATTTTGTCTTGTGTGGATGTTGTCGAATATTCGGACGCATATTATGAGAAGAATTCCTGAACGCACAATCGAGCTTGCCCTGTCATGCTATATATAATCACAGAGGAGCGACTTTCTATCACAGGCATTGTATTGGGCAAGCCTCACCCCATTCAGGTGGTTGGCAATTCTCAATTCGAATTTATGGCAGCTATCATTGTTAGTGTATACAATTTGTACGTTGTGTATCTTCAGCTATCGTTATCTTTAATGTGAAATTTGAAAATTTCCAGAAGGCTGCAGGCATCTGTCGGAAACTTAACATTTCTTTGATCGCCTTCACTCAGTTGATGGAAAAATTTTAAGGCATTACAATATAATGTATTCATGTATTTATCATGCGTTGATGTTCTTCAATGAAATAACAACTCAATATGTCAGGTATTTATTTAGTAAGAATGCATTGTATAATCATAGACAAGATTATATTTGAGGATAATTTCCGGAGGTAAATACCCTGCAATCTCACACAGAAATGATATCAGGTTATGATTAATCATATCACTACAAAACTGCTCAATAGTACAATCTTCTTGTAGATACTGCGCACACAACTTCTGCCCTTCCTCGTATTTCCGAATTAGTCTCCTGATCATTTCAACCTCGTTATCATCCCAACAAGTATTCATATCGTAGTTTTTTGAATGTTCGCTTCATGCATCAAATCCGTTAACTGGCACACTAATCTCATGATAGCTGTACGTAGATCCTTTGAATCAGGCCAACGCAATGGATGCATAATGCATCCACATCTTGTCAAACCAAAGGAGGTGTACTGCTTCTGGAAAGATAAATATAATGGTCATTATCAAGTGGAACATGATATTTGTCAAAACAACTTTACCTGGTACATTTTCCTAACCCAATTCCAATCTGAACCTTTATATTATTTATACCCAACATATATACTATACTACCACATATTTTTTTAAACTAATTACTACTGTCAACAAAGTCAAATATTATCAAACATTTTGAACGACTACCTGGTGTCTTTGGTGAGCCTTGGCCAATATACGCTAAAGAATATTTGTTTGAAGAATCATTTATATCTTTAATCATAATTTCGGGCATGTTTTTCAACACTCGTTTAGATAGCCAAACCCTAAACTGGTCATAATCAGAATCAAGAAGGGTTGCTACTAGCCATTGCCCAAACTGATTGAATACTTGAAATATTCTTAATAGGATAAGATTTGTTTACAGTTAATGATGATAATGCTCTAGATGGTATATTGTTAACAGATTCGCAATTTATTTTATTGTTTATTTCATGCAAGGCTGAGGTCGTGATAGACATTATTAAAAAAATAAATATAGTGTTGGATAAATAATATAAAAGGATGCTCACCAAATTATATCTGTTAGGTACTTCAAGAATATTATTTAGTCACTTATCGATGTTAAATGGCTGAATTCGAATGATCAAAGCTGTTGTTGTTTCACCATTTATAGAATAACTAGCAGAGTTAGATTACCTTACAGCACCGCTGCATACCCTAAGACATTTGAACAACCCAACCTCCAGATAAATTTCGGGTGGCCCACAAAAAAATATATAGTCAACATTTCAATTATTCTGCACCGAACAGCTGAGAGACTTTACAATCGGCATGGCCATTGTCATGACAACAATGTCTTAACAACAGCTTCCATGGACGTCTCCTTTTCTATTATAAACGTGTTTATGATCTGAGGACAGAAGCGAGAAAATGTTTTACAGTTCTTGATAAGGGGACCGAACTGCTGTGTGGTTTTACAATTAGCAGGGTCATTGAGAGCGTAACAATGCCTTCCTCGATCTATTTATACGATACAAATTTGTCGAACAACACGTTTTCGATGCTATGAGGATGGTCATTGAGAGGACACCCCCGCCCCTTACCACACCGCACCCCCATGGGTTCCGTCGTGCTATTTACCTAAGGAGAGTTAGATTACGTTACTGCACAGGTGCATACAAGAGTTCAGGTAGTCTACAAAAAATATCGCACCACACACGGTGATTGAGAGGGCAACAAACGAGACGTTGATCGTATGAGGATGGTCAATAATCAAAATATATCTTTGGGTAATTAATTTTTCTTTCTATGCCTATGTATGTATGTATGCTTTATTTTAACTTGAATATTATTAACATTCATTCTTGTGCCATACTTATAGTAGGTATATGACTTTTTTCGTTAAAGAATCCACAGTATCTTTATTTTTAATAAAATTTAAATAAAATAATGGTGGCAACACAAAAATGTTGAACTCTTGTGACGTAGGCATACTTTATTAATTAATTATAATTTGAAAGTTGCTAATAAACAAAGTATTATATACTATTATTATAATGAACACTATTTCTGGAATTTGGCTGTTTTTTCAAAATCACTGCATTTGGAACAGCTAGGCGTAGACTGTCAATAATTAAAATTATTCATAACCCAGCAATGATGGCTTGATATCAAATTGAAAAAAACATGCTTTATGGCAGTCAGATGCTTTGATCATTAAGCTGAAGAACATTCACAAAAGTTCTAGATATTATGTCTAAGGAGTATGGAAGCAATAGCATTTTCGTCAAAAAAGCTTGAAAGGATTTTTTATTTAATAAACATACACAGAACATCCTCTAGCGAGACTCTACTCCAGACATAACATAAATATGAGATCTTAAATCATTTAGATTAAATCTAGAGGGGGATACAAAGAATAAATAAAAACACAAATATACATGGACACAGATGAGTCTTTTTTCTCCAAAACTAAGCTTAAATATAATCTTTTGAGTGTTCTTGCGACGTATTCTTTTAATTTGAAAGGTAGCTTTGCTCTTCTCTTGAAACCTCTGTAACCACTAGTTATACTATAAGGCTAGTGTGTTTTTGAAAATATTCACATAAAGCATAATTAGAAAGCCATCAACCAAATTATTTCTTTGTGTATCCATGATTATACCATTCCTCTACAGGTAGGATAGCATGGCACTAAAATGAAGTAAATAACATTATTTATTTACAAAATAACAACTGATAACATTTGGAAAAACACAAAATAAGAACTAGAATATTTTACAGTTTCTCCATAATTCTTCATTTGTAGCTATTTTCAAGATTTCTGTGGACTGTTTATTTCAATAAATAATAAATAAGGAAAAATATTTCAATTTTTTACACTCTTTACAATAAAATAAATTGAACATGAACAAGACATCAACAAATCTTGACATTTCAACAATGACGACACTCAGCACTCAACCAATCACAAACGTCTTATTCACAAGTGTAGCAGGTTTAGAAATCACGCCACCCGAGTGGAAGTGCTGTTTGTAAAATTTTTCAAGTAAGTAAGAAATCCATTCGCATCTCAACTTTTGAGCATATCCATATGTTTAAACTGATACAAATATATAGTTTAGTAATAGATCACAGCATTTTGAGGTTAGGTAGAGTTTATTGCCAATTTGGTATACGGCAGGTGAAGTCAATTTGTAATATTGCGAATTATATGCACAACTGGTATACATACCTTTTTGTTTTTTATTTTGTTGTCTAATGACTCGTTTATAATTGTTTGTTTATTGTTTTATCAATATCCACTTCTACTAACAGCTATAAAAAGCGATAGAAGTGGAGTCAAGAAGATATGGCGGCTGCAGTACAAGCTGTTAGAGTAAAAACAATGGTGTATTTAACGGCGGCGAAGACTTGCAACGTACCGAGAATTAGTGTATTTCGGCTTGCAAAACAAAAAGAAATTTCCATGTCAAAAATTCTTTCAAAAAAGATTGATCGGAAACCTGTGTTTGATAAAGCTTTTGAGAACATGCTCGTAAGATACGCGCGTATAATGCAAAACAAAGTACATGGTTTGACTTAAATGGATATGAGAATACCAGCCAACCAACTAGGTTTTGGAAATAATCTGTCGCATTTCTTTAAAGATGAAAAAGCTGGTAGATACTGGTTAAAGGGATTTCTCTCAAGACATAAGCAAATATTGTCAATGCGGAAGCCCTCTGGAACATCATTTGCAAGAGCAAACGGATTTACAAAAGAAATAATAGACGAGTTTTATAGTAATCTTGAAAAAGAAGTCATCGCAGAAGAAATTACGGCTGATCGAATATTTAATGTGTATGAGACAGGATTATCTATTGTCCAATCTGAATATCCTGAAGTTAACTTCTTGTCGTGGCAAAAAACAAGGTGAAGCGATAACGTCCGCTGAAAGAGGCTCTCTCATTACGATAGTGACCTGTATAAGTCTGATTTATGTGCCGCCAATGATAACTTTTCCCCGCAAAAATATGAGCGAAATTTTAATGAAAGGCGCTCCTGTGGCATCGAATGGACGGGCACATGCATTTGTTTGGTTACAGACACATTTGTTTACGTAGTGGTTCCAGCATTTTATTGACTAGGTGAAACCGTTTGAAGCATCGCCAGTTCCTCTTCTCTTGTTCGATGGCTATTTCAGCCATACCAAAAATCTCGAACTCGTACAGATAAGGCCCCTTAGGACCTATTATAGCGAGGAAATTCATGTGTCAAGTCAAAGCCATTTATTTTCCATATTTTTATATATAATCAGCCCTACACTAGAGGCAGTTACAAAATCGACTATATTAACGAGTGATCGATTGTTTTTTAGGTAGGCATTGGTAGGCGGCGCATATCCGGCGTTTGACATCGACGCGGTTTTTCCGTTTTTTTCCGGGTTCGCGAAACGTTTGAAAGGAAAGCGATACCTTTTCGGAAACTAGAAACTCGGCGCTTTGCGAGCAGGCGACAGCCGTCGTGGTGAAAGGAAGAAACGCGATCGAAAACGGCTATCAAAGTCGAAAAAAAAACCGGTACATTTTCGCGCGGTACGGAGACTTTTTTATCAGCCGTCTCGCCGTTTATCGCAATATCGACTCGAGATCGGTCTCGTTCGACGGGCGCTCAGTTTAGGGTGGAACTATTTGCGTTCCGCATCTTAGTTTTTTTCTAGAAATTTTCAAAGAAAACGCGAGAAAAATGGCAAATTGCAGTAAAAACTCCGATATCTCCTTTATGCCGAAGAGAAAAGGAATTTCGCACGCCGCGTTTCGTACATCTCGACGAGCACTATAAATTACGCGAAGAGTTTTTTCCGTTCATGGCGCCGGTTTCGAAAAAAAAAACGACTTTCGAACATCGTCTCGAACGACTTTTTTGCGTATAAAGCGCGCTTTTTGCTGTCTACGGTCTATCTCCTCCGAAGATAACGAAGCTACGGACCTGGCGACTTTCGCATAAGAAAGCTCATACTTCGGACTCGGGATGGCAACTCTATCTATTTCTTTATTTGTTTTCGTTGAAAAGTTTCGATTTTTCAAAAATTGCTTGACAATATGCGTGAAAAAGGCACTTTGTTTTCCGGCTCTGTCCTCGTCTATTACTACTATACGTAAGGAAGTAAAAATTATATAGCGATCGAAAAATAAAGATATTGAGCTTAGGAACCGATTCCGACCGTTAGAATTCCCGCCAAATTTCGAAAAAGTAAACTTTGAGAGCCTCAAAAGTACCGATCACAGCGGTTTTTCGGCGTACTTTGTCTTCTTCGATTTTTTTTCGCAAAACGAAAGACCAAAGTCTCCTGATTAACCCGATATACGACACGTTAGTGTTGAGTTTGATAGATGTGTTTTGATTTCAGCCCGAGATTCGCGATTCCTGTTAGGCGGGGTATTGTAGGTATGATCATATTACGAAAGCGAGCGCGTGCTAGCGGAACGTCCAAAACGTGCCATTTTCGGCTTTATGACGATCGCTTCATCCAATATTGCATCATACCGAATAGCATTGTCCTTTTTTACGCGTGAAATTAAACATTTCGTTTATAAATATCCAATAAAGAAGGATACCTTTGATATTATAGCAGAGTTAGACCCGTTTTCCTATCATACATTGATGAGACGAGGAATGCTAAATATTGGTTGGATCAGATGTCGTGTATACGAGCATCTTTTCGTATTGCGCTGTTACAGATGCTGCGAATATGGACATATATAAAAGAACTGTACTAATTCGATTTCATGTCCGCTTTGCGCTGGGAACCATGAGAAAAAACAATGCAAAAGAAATATTCTAAACTGTAAAAACTGCGTGTCTATAACAGATAAATTCAATAAAGTCGTTGATACTAACCATGCAGTATGGGGTAACAAATGTTCTTGCCTTCAAAAAGCGGAAGGTATTATTCGTAGTAAAACTAATTACTCTTTTTAACTTATCGTATTAGTTACTTTCTTCGTATCATTTCATAGTTTATTTACACTTTTATCCCATACAACTAGTTTTTATTGCAGTTTCTCGACTGTACTTTATTAAACTACTACTACTAGACACTACTGTACTTTATTATATATCTTATTTGTGATTGAAAATTTCATAATGACTTTACTGTCTGAATATGATGTTATCGAAAACGAAGAGCACAATTTGTTGATTGGGTGTTTGAATGCCAGATCGTTAACTAGTTCGTTCGCTGATATCAGAGAGTACATACTAACACAACATTTTGACATTATTGGCTTAACAGAGACCTGACTGAAACCTAGCGTTGATAGTAGCAATGTTCATATTCCTGAATATCAATTTTTGGCAAAAGAGGTGGAGGGGTTGCTATGTATGTGAAGACAGGACTACGTTGTTCAGAGATCCATCATCTCAGTACTTAGGAAGATGCCACATTAGAAAAACTTTGGATAAAAATTAAAGTCAACAAACAAAACTTTACAGTTGGTGTTATTAATAAGCCGCCTAATGTTGAGTATCGTACTTTAGCAAATTTGGAAGAAACCCTCACCGAGTTTTATGCCGAATATGCTAATGTAATATGCATGGGAGATTTTAATGTCAATATTTTTAGCAATAGCGGACCTGCATACGTATTTTTATCAAACATGTTGAAAGACTTGCGTATATGGTTATCGAGCAAGAAACTAGAGTCTGTGGTAATAGTCGTAGCCTGATTGACATTGTCCTTGTAAGCAATAATGTTAATACTACAAAAACTGGAACCATAAACCTTCCTTCTATATCAGATCACTTTTTTATTTACTTCTGTGTAGAGTGTCTGCAATCCGCCACTTCTACTAAATATGTTTTTACGCGTGATTTACAAAACATGGATAAAGTTCTGCTGGTTGAAGTTGCTTCTGTGTTATATTGGCTGGGAGTGGTTCACCTTGGCGATATTGACCTAAAAGTTCAATACTTCCATGATCTAATTCAATGTGTACTTGATATATGTGCTCCTTATAAAACGAAAAAGATCAGTAAAGTTCGCCTTCCCTGAATTACGTCAAACATCAAATTTATGATACGGTTAAGGAACAAAGCTTTTTCAAGGTACAAAAAAGTCGTAAAAGGCATGTGTTCTTCAGATGAAATTAATAACAAGTGGATATATTATAAACAGCTACGAAACCTGGTAACTGCTTCTATAAGACGGGAAAAAAGCCTATATTGAGCATTAGCTTAAGATAAGTAAGTCTTCTCGGGAATGGTGGAGGTCAATCAAACAACTTGGCATTCATGGGACACATAGCAATGATGAATTTGTAAATTCAATCGGAGCGGATTCATTAAATGACTTTCGTAAATGCTGTACCTAAGAAGCCCATTGATGAGAGTACATATAACCATTATCTATACAATACTATCCCTACTGTTACTGAACCGTTCAAGCTTCACCTTGTTACTGAAGAAAAAATTCTTGACATTTTTAATGAAATCAAGTCGCACGCAACAGACCTTGATGGGCTTAACATTGATATACCTGTATTTTCATACGTTCTACCTTTTGTGTGAAAGCTCTAACGCACATTATTAATTTTTCGCTAGAATGTGGATGCGTACCAAAAAAATGGAAAGCAGGTAGAGTGAGACCAATACCTAAAAATGATAATCCACAAACTCCAGGAGACTATAAAACCGCTTTTATCTAAAATACTTGAGAGAATTGTTCATGAACAAGTGTTAGCTTATATTGAAAGAAATAGGTTAATCCCGAATAGAAAATCAGGATTCCGAAAAAACCACAGCACTGTTACAATTTTAATTGATCTTCGCGACGACTATCTGAGGGCTATTGATGGTTCTTGTGTAACAACTGCTGTTTTTATTGATTTGAGTAAAGCATTTGACTGTTTGAATCATAGAATGCTTCTAGCAAAGTTACATTACTCTGGATTTTCTCATGAATCAGTTACCTGGTTCCAGAGCTACCTAACTGGACGCGTACACAGGGTCGAAGTTGGGCATTGTTTTTCTGTTGAAAAGGAACTGGCTAAAGGTGTCCCTCGGGGATCAGTTTTGGGCCAGATTTTATTCACGTTGTATGTCTCAGACCTAGTTAACTCCATCAAGTTCTGTCGTCTGCACTCATATGCTGATGATACTCAGATTTACCTTTCATTCACTCCCTCTGCGTATATCGAAGCAAACAGAATGTTAGCTGCCGATTTAAACAATTTATGTAACTGGCTCGAGAACCATGGTCTATGCATTAATTCGAAAAAGCCTGCTGTCATTGCGTTCAAATCCAAACACAGTAATTTTTATAGTAATCTAATGAATCTGTGTATCGAAAATGAAACACTATACTAAAATTCAGCCCAAGTGAGACCACAATATCGCAAACTCGAAGCGTGATCAGCGCGTGATCGATGTTCCCGCAGAGGGTCTCATTATAGTTCAGGCATTTTACGGTTTGAAGTTGTAGTTTGAAGCGCTTGCTTTTTCAACTAATAGTTTCATTTCGTAGCTTTTATTTTTCTTTTTTTGAACTTTCCGCCCCTCATATTGATGCCTTTGTTAAATACAATGTCCTGAAGTGGCTCCAATATAAAACTCCATGAATTTAGAAAACATGCAGTTTCGAACATTTTTTAAGACCTAGTTAGACTGTAGCAATACAAAACCCGCCGTTGCGCCGGGTTGATGTCTACAATAACCAGAGTTGTAATCAGGCCGTGGCGTGGCGTCGAGTGCATCGCTGTTATAAGTTCTGTTATATCTGGTGTTTTTTGACCATGTCTTCTACCGACACAGCTGATGAAGGGAGAACTACATTGAGTCCACCCAGGAAACGATCAAGACAAAACCATTTGAGCATCGAAGTGAAAGAAATTATTTTAAATGTTTACAAATGTGAAACGGAGGAAAACCCTGAGCTCAGCGTCAACGATGTTGTGCAGAGGGTGGCGAATACAGTTGGAGTTTCTCGTGCATCGGTATTTAGAGTACTCAAAGAATATAAATTACGGAATGCATTTGCTGAACCTAAAACGAATCAGAACCGTAAAAGCCAAATTAAAGAAATAGATGATGCTGACAGACATGCGATCAGAAGGAAGGTTCATGAATTCTTTTTCCAGAATGAAATTCCTACAATTGATAAGATTTTGAAAGTAGTGAATGAAGACTCAGATTTGCCGAATTTTAGTAAAACGACGTTCTACAGGCTATTAAAGGAACTCAACTTCAATTGGCAGAAGAGGGGCCGAAACAGTTCATTGATGGATAGAGATGAAATTATACTATGGAGGAGAGAGTATTTGACAAAAATAAAAACATACAGGAGCCAAAACCGTAGAATTTACTTCCTGGACGAGACGTGGATAAATGCTGGCCATACAAAATCAAAAGTTTGGGTGAACCAAACAGTAACGTCAGCAAGAAGAGCGTTTTTAGATGGGCATTCAACTGGGCTTAAAAACCCTACAGGTAATGCAGACATTCCATTTTAGAAAATCCAACAATAGTTATTAGATAATTTTTCATAGCCAAAGTGATTTAAGTGAGGCATTACACGTTATCAGATATCTAGAAAAAACGAGGGGATGTTCACTCTGGAAATCAATGTATTCTACGTTGGAATTCTTATGGTATCGATGACAAGATTTTTTACAGCAATGCGAGCGTTGCATAGACAACATACCTCGTCCGTCAGGGAATGTAACACGTTAATTAACAACGTCAGACATTGCGTTGATTTGTAAATTTTTCGATAAGTTTGTCATACTTGATAATTTTTTAGTTTAATTGATGTTGCCTGTTTCTTTTTTGTTTTTTAAGCTAACCAGATTCATCAACAGATTAAATGATGCATTGGTTGAAGTGTCCGATATATCTCACCGCATGCATCCCGCTATCATGAGAAACAATATAGCATCGTATATAAAATACATAAATGTGTCCCTATCTCCGTGGCCTCAGTACTCTTGTGAAAGACATATAATGTACATCCGTATTTAACAAGTTTTATCTTTATAGGCAAAGGAAAAAGGTTCATTATTTGCCACATCGGGAGTGTAGATGGCTTCGTGAAGGAAGGACTATGGTGTTTTGAATAAAAAAAAAACACTGACTACCACGAAGAGATGAATGGTGAAGCATTCGAAAACTGGTTTTTAGGCATTTTACCACGTCTTAAAGACAATTCTGTAGTGGTCCTGGATAATGCTCCGTATCATTCTCGGAAATTAGAAAAAATTCCAAATTCATCTTTTAAGAAATCAGAGATACAGGACTGGCTACGTGCAAAAAATATACCTTTTGATACGTTTATGTTGAAATTACAACTTCTAGATCTTGTGAAACAACACAGAGCAAAATATGATAAATATATAGTGGACGAGATCGCAAAAGCGCACAATAAAATGGTACTTCGTTTGCCTCCTTACCACTGTGAGCTCAACCCCATTGAGCTCATATGGGCAGATATAAAGAATTTTGTTGCTGAACACAACACAACATTCAAGTTTTCCGACATGAAAGAGCTGTTCAACCTTGCGTTGCAGAGAATCACACCAGAAAAATGGTTAAAATGTGTGAAGCATGTTCAGGAGAAAGTGGAGGTTGCAATGTGGGAGCTAGACAACATACTTGAAAGGCATATTGAACCGCTAATTATCAACATCTATGATGACAGCTCTTCTAGTGAAAGTGAAAAATATTGATGTTGTCAAACACATATGTATAATTACTTTTTGTGCCCCCCTTAACTTTCCATCACCTCTATTGACTCTGTGACAGTAGTGTTGTGTTATTATTTACTGATGTCTCTTTTTCAAATATTTAGTTCTGAAATATCACCTTAATATTTCCATAGTTTTGAGTCCGACCCTGCTCGGTTCTTGTGTCTACGACCATCATGCCAGCGACGCGTGCTGGTTGTTGTGTCTGGTCTCACATGAAATGGATTCAAGTATAGTTCATAAATCAACAGTACGCAATTTGGGGATCATATTTGATGAATATCTAACGTTCCACGATCATGTCACAAAAATCGTTCAGAACTCTTACGTGAACCTTAAAACACTTTACAGTTATAAATCTGTTCTACCACAGAAAATGAAAATTAGACTCTCTGACTCTCTGATTTTGAGTAAACTGCAATATGGTGATTCGGTTTTCGGTCCATACCTGATACAGGCTGAGACGTACAGGACTCAAAAGGTTCAAAATAGTTGTGTTAGGTATTCTCTTGGTGTAGCAAGAAGAGAGAGAATTTCTAATCATTTAAGAGAAATAAATTTTCTTGCGATGCGGCAGAGATGGATGGTTCACTTAATGACACTGGTCCACACTATACTGATGACAAAGATGCCAATATAACTTAATAGTAAGCTTAGTTTGAGGTGTGAACAGCATTGCGTTAACATACGATTTGTGGGTTACACCCTGAACATACCGTATCATAAAACTGCTCAATTTAGGAAGTCATTTTCTTATATCGCACCCAATTTATACAATAGATTGCCATCAAGTGTAAAAACACTTTCCAATGAAGGTCAAGCAATTCGTTTTAGATAACATTGTTTCAATTTTTGAATAAATTTTAAGTGTCTTTGTTGTATCAGGCTGTTAATATGTATCTTGTACTAACCTATTCATCCTTTTTTGTATCGAGCTTTCTTTCAATGTGTTTAGTGAGTGCCTTGTTAGTGTGTGTTCGTGACATTTACATTTTCCTTTAATCTGCTTTTTAATTTGTTTTTTCAATAAAATTGTACTGTATTTTTTGTGTAGCCCTGGTTGGTGGTGAGAGCAGCTTCATAGCTGATACCCGCCAGGTAAAATAAAGGCCTATTATTATTATTATTATTATTATTACTATTATTATTATTATTATTATTATTATTATTATTATTATTATGTATGTAAACAGTATCAAAATTTTAATGACGCTCTCATTGATAAGGATTAATTAGAAGCTTAGAACAAGCAATCACAACTACAAATAGTGAAAGTGTTGTGAAATCTTAGCCCTCCAATAGTCGCGTACGGTCTCACAGACCGACGAAGAATCAAAATATCGGTAAAAACCCCAAATATGCTTGCAATAGTACGCCGCTCTAGGAATTCCCCCCACTTCATTCAACGCTTCTTCTAGACATGCGGCAACATTGGTTAGTGTGATATTGTGCGTTCAACAGCCAATATCGGTCTCAGGCACCGACGCGACTATTTACGCACGATCGTGAACACTGAACGCAAACAAGGTGAGGTGTATAAATTCAATTATTTCAGTAATCCCATGGCGTTATCTTATGATTTTGGTATTTGTAGATGTACAGGTATACTTATGAAAAGGAACAACAGCGACTTCAATATTTGTTTGAAACAGTCACCATCACAGACACTGAGTCGGACCATGATTCTGACGAAGATGAGATTTCCAGTCATCAGTTAGAAAGTTGTTCCTCCAACCAAATTATCGACAAAGGTGAAGAATATTTGGATTCCGAATCGGACTGTGATGAAGCAGATTTTGTTCAGGAGCCTCTAGAAGCTCATGGTTCAAACGAAGAAGCTAACATCACATATTTTGAGCCACCACTCAACAATACCCTAAGTTTTTTGGGTAAGGATAAGCAAACAAGATGGAAAAAAGTTTCTCCCTTACCGAAGAATACTAAGACTAGATCTGAGAATATCATAGAAGTATTGCCAGGACCAAGTACATACACAAAAAACTTGAAAACTCCCATAGAAATTTGGAAATATTTTTTTTCAGAATAAATTATTGATACTATTGTTATACATACTAACGAAATGATTGAGGGCATTCAAGCAAATTTTGCAAGAGACAGGGATGCAAATTTTACAAATTCAGATGAAATTCATGCACTTCTGGGTTTACTGTATTTAGCTGGAAAGTACAAGGCGAGTCATCTCAATTTAGACGATTTATGGAAAGCTGACGGATCTGGAATAGAAATATTTCGGTTAGTGATGTCTCTTAGAAGATTCAGGTTTTTGATGCGAGTCTTACGTTTTGATAATAAAGCTTCACGTCAGGATCGACTGAAACAGGATAAACTTGCTGCAATACGACATATTTTTGATTTGTTTGTAGAACGATGCCGCAAAGGATATCATAATTCGGAATTCGTCACAATTGATGAAATGCTTTTGGGATTTCGTGTGAAATGTAATTTCCGGCAGTATATTCCGTCAAAGCCAAACAAATACGGGATAAAAGTTTTAGCAATGTGTGACGCTAAAATGTACTATACCAGTAATTTGGAAGTGTATGTTGGTCTTCAACCAGAAGGTCCTTATAAAGTATCAAACAGTGCTCTTGATGTTGTCATGAGACTCTCAAAGGCCATTCAAGGAACAAATAGAAATATCACAATGGATAATTGGTTCACTAGCGTTCCATTATTTAGACAACCTTATCAAAAAAAATTAACAGCTGTAGGTACTATCCGCAAAAATAAGCGAGAGCTACCCTTGGAGTTTACAGTTCCGGCAACCAGACCACCAAAGTCTAGCATGTTTGGATTTGACTGTGAATGTACACTTGTATCATACATTCCTAAAAAAAGAAAGAATGTATTACTTTTGTCCACGATGCATCACAATGATGATTTAGATTTAAACACAGGTGATCTTTTGAAACCAGTTATAATAACTGATTATAATTCCACAAAAAGTGGTGTTGATATAGTGGACAACCTAATTGCCAACTATAACTGTGCTCGTGGTACCAGAAGGTGGCCTGTAGTGATATTTTATGCACTAATGAATATTGCTGGTATAAATAGCCAAATTATTTAC
Organism: Acanthoscelides obtectus; assembly: GCA_963669975.1. Classification (NCBI taxonomy): domain Eukaryota; kingdom Metazoa; phylum Arthropoda; class Insecta; order Coleoptera; family Chrysomelidae; genus Acanthoscelides; species Acanthoscelides obtectus. The sequence continues at coordinate 61,455,342 of CAVLJG010000010.1, read as the reverse complement.
TTGGCTAATAATCCGAATGCTGAGGTTTTGTGAAGAGCTTTCATTCATAATTTATCATATGAACTTTTTACTCCACATATGCGAAAAAGGTCCAGTTCGCCATATATTCCAAGACTGATGCGATTACGTCTAAAAGAACTAACAAACCAAGATACTACCGAAGCTCCAGTTGAAAGAGGGCAAATTGGAAGATGCAAATTTTGTGGATCTAAGAAAAACCGCAAAACAAAATATAAATGCGAACATTGCGGTGTTTTTTTGTGCTTAGAACACTTATTTGGCATATGTAACGATTGTAAATGATTCAGTTTACCCTTGTACAGCGTTTTTCAATAGTTCAGTATAGCAATGTTTTTTAACTTTTTTTACTACTCCTTTTTAGAGCTACCTCTTCTTTGCATTTTGCTTGTTATTTTGTAGGGATATGTTTTTAATTTAAATAAAACTGGTTTAAAGTATGCAGTATTATCATTTTTATTTGAAAAAAGTCAAACCTACTTCGTAATATGCAACTTTTTTCTACCTAGTAAAGCCGGTCTCAGGTACCGACGCGACCAAACTATCCTAAATTTATCACGCGACAACTGTAGGGTTAACAGTGACAGTGCAGCATGCAAGAAGTAGGTATTTGGCAAAGGTAGGTGAACAAGATTCATTTGAATTTACCTGCTGATTAATGCAATTAACTTGAGCCATGGTCTTTGTTGTCTAAACAACCTTTCAGAATATGTAATAGACGTAGTGTCGAAGTACCCAACCAAAGGCTGAAGGTTTTCTCACCTGACTTAATATATATAATAAGTATATATTTAACTATATTTGAGAGTAATCATACAGATTTTGGTAGAAGTGATGAATTTCTGAAACTCGAGTATGCCTGATAGATTGAAAAAGACATACAATTTAAAATCATGTTTTAATTGGTCACTGTTTTAAAAATTGTTGATTACTTCCATGCTTTGAATGCAAATGGAATCATAGCTCACTTTAGGTGTTAGGTGTGATATTTGATAAACTGTGTCAATGTCAGTGCGCGGTTTGAACTTTGTAACGACTTCTATGAAGTCAAGATGTTCAGTGAGAGTTCAGTCTTGACCCTCAGTTTAATTTACCTAAATGTGTAGACCTATTAGCTGGCTAACAGTGCTGAATTATTTTAGAATTTGCTATTAGATAGGAGGATCTATCCCTCGTTAGTGATCACAAAAAAGACCAGAGTATACCATTTGCACTTTGCTGAGAACATCATTTGGGTATCCACCAATTGTCCAAAATGCCCTTCGAAGGACATATATTATCAAGTAGAAGAAGTAGGAACATTCAAAGCGCTGGAAAATAGCATCGATGATCATATCTTCTACCAAAGTTTTCAAAATTATTAAGACTTTCACTGTCTCTGTAGTTGTTTATTGATCTCAATGTAATCGAAGTTGCACATACCTCCTTCATCTTCTGGCCTCCCAAAATACTGAACTGCAACGTCGCATTAGCGCCTAAGGTGGTTGAGCAAGTAGTGGCGAAATGATATGGACTATAGACGAGTAGCGTCACTCCGTCGTTGAAACAGTTTTTGGCGAAGTGTCTGAAATTACATTGTGGTATACCAAATCCTACATGCAGTTAAACTGTGATGTCTGTGATATAGCAGCTAGTCAGGAGGAAGATAAACATCCAGGAATGAAGGTCACTTGAAGGTAGTTGACGGCAAAACACCGGATTGTTTTACGCGTTGCGAAACTAGCAGGAAGTGGGGTGCTAATATTTCGATGCTCCGCTAATGATGTAAAGGCGACTATTGTTATTCTAACACATTTGGAATTTGAGACATCGTCGCTTAAGTTGTAACACCACCAGACGCAAAGAATAACTTAAGTATTTGCTTAAAAAAGCCACCGTGAATACCGGAATGTCATCAGTAGGCACTATTAGCTTATGAGGTTGCATTTGCGACTAGACAAACATGGAGGATTATAAGATCATTCGATAGCGACTCCAAAGGCCCATCGTCCTTTTATGCTCTCCTAAAATATTGTTAGTTTAAAGTTACATCGTGCTGGAACTCTTTATTGAACAACTAAATTTTTGTAATTCATGACTGGGTAGTACCAAAAAGAAGAAAATACGATACAAATTTGTTATTTAGTTTTGCATTCTACGTCAATGATTATTGCCAAACAATTCCAACGTAGATCGTTCAAGTATATTGCGAGAAAGTAGTTGTGATGTTTCATTTCTTTATTTAATTTTATACTCTTCAGACTACATTATTCATGTTCCCTGAAAAATAAATACGAACATACAAAAAACAAAGTGATTGTGATTGCACACAGTTTGGAAAATCTGCTTTCTTTTCTGGTTACTAAGTTTAGCGCTCTTACACTCATTTTCAAACTTGTGATCGAACAATATTCCAATCCAACCTCTGTTAGAATCAGTATAGTAGTTACTCATCTTGCACAATGTCAAGGAAACTAGAACGACAGGTGGGTTATCGCCAATGGGTGGAACGCTAAAGCACTCTATTTTACAAGCCTATTTTCCAGAAAATGCTAATTATCATATACAGTCTAGACAGAAAAAATAATAATATGTATTACCCTGTATAAACTCAATTACTCTATGACATGCCAAACTAGGCATTACTCTGTTGAAATCAATAAAATTAAAAGTAGGGAACACATTCAGGTGACCATCCGCCTGTAACCTTTCTTCCCTTTATTTGGATATCTTGGTCGCCTCCAGGCAGTAAATCAAAAACAAAAAAAACCTATTGTATACCGGCATGTGTGTGGGTGTATCTATCCAGTTGAAGGGTGGATGTAAAGCTGGACATACACGCTAATAATATACTCAGCTGACTGGTTAACCGCTTAACGTGTTTACCCGAGATATCTCAGGTAAGCTCGTCTCTCATATTTTCGCCAACCCGACTTAACACGGGCAAAAATAAATTATTAGGTATCTTGTGTGCCTACCCGAGATAATACGATTTAATCGTTTATAGGCATTTTTACTGACGGAAAAGAAATGGTTTACCTTGTGGTGCGAACTGGGGGGGCGGGGGTTGGAGCGTTACTGGTTACGCGCATCGCCGGCATCGCCGCGTTATTTAGTAGTTAGTTAGTATTTGGTTGTAATAGGGGATTGATTGCCGCACATTTTATGTTTTGTTTTATTGTACGCTTAACGATGGAGAGCGACAGTGATGAAAGTTTCGATGGGGTTGATATCGAAGGTGTCGTCGATGAGAGTGGGTCAGGTACAAGTTTGGATGTTTCAACGACGAGTTCTGCTGATAACGAGACCTTTGACGCTGAGCACCACCCAAACCCAAAGCTAAATAAGATATGGCCGATATACGACAAGTTAGTGAATGAATTTTGAGCTACAGTTACTCCAGAGAAACATGTGGCAATTGACGAAAGTCTTTTATTATACAAAGGTAGACTTGGCTGAATCCAATATATTATTGGTTGTGGACTATAACGATACCATGGGTGGAGTGGACCGAGTGGACCAGCACTTGGCTGACTATACCTTACCCAGAAAAAGAGGTAAAAAATATTATGAAAAAATATTTTTCCACCTTTTGGATTTAGCTCTATGGAACTCTTTTATAATATATGTAAAAACGGACGGAACAAAATCAGCACTTGTATACCGATTGGAGCTTATAAAGCAAATAATGGAAAAATATCATCAAACTGAGTTTACTCCAAGAACAGGACGACCTGGTCACTCCGCTTCGTCTGACAGGACGACATTTTCCAGATCTTATTCCAGCTACTGAGAAAAAGACAAATCCAACCAGGCAATGTGGAATTTGCAGCAGGGCTCGAGATGAACGCGGAAAGAAGATTAGAAGAGAAACCAAATATTACTGTGCAGATTGCGAAACCCCCTTGTGTGTGACTCCATGCTTTAGGATTTACCACACAGTTGCAAATATTTAGAACAATGTTTTTTTACTTACTTACATATAATTTTTAAGTTTTAGAATTGTTAACTTAGGTTTGTTCCTCAAATAAATATTTTATTTGTTGCCCGAGTTAACTCGGGTAAGCACATGTATAAAAATAAATGTAAAATTTTTTACAAAAATTCAGGGTTTTATTTAATTTTTAACTCTAGAAAAACTTTCGATTTAGTTCAAAATAAGAAAATAAAAAAATTAGATTTTTTTTACCAATTTTTGAAAAAAAACTAGATCGTTAAGCGGTTAACTAACTATTATGGATATTCAGATTCATGATTCCGCCACAATATGATCTGTATGAATATTTTGGTGAACAAATCATAATCAACTGTCTCTACCCACACTCCGCCAATACACGACGCGAATTCGTACCTAAAATCTCCCAGCGTTTGAGAAGCTTCATTCCATCCAGGGCCTTTGATTTCTTACCTTTCGTCTTTCACTCATACGCAATTGGTCTATCAAATGCTCAAGTTGATGATTCCATTATTACCAACGGCAGATAATGATATATCAATTTTCCTATTTGTAAATCTTCAGAATCTTCTTAAAAATACGAAATATACACAATCCTTAAAGTGTTTTGAAGGGTGCTCCATGTAAAATTTCTCTAAGAATTCTAGTTGCTAGGCTCAAAACTCTTATTGTTATTGTAACCTGTTTATCGCATGTCCTTTCGGTAAACATTACCGTGTATGTTTAGCTTTTGCTTAGAGTGATCCATCAGACGGAGGTAAAGGACATCAAAGAAATAAACCGGCAATAAATTATACTCGATAAAAGAGGGACGCACTACCTAAAGACAGGTTGCAGGACGACGTGTTTCTGCTCCCCTGATTACTCATTGCCGACGGTCGGTTTAATAACTGGTCAGTCAGATTTCCAAACAGAGAGTGAGAGATGAATTTTTCTATGGTAGGTCAAATATATTTGGTATTCAATAGACAAGCCAAAAATTGAAATGATTATGAAGTATATACAGGGTGACTTTGAAGTTGAGTCATTAATTTTCAGATAATGATTGTAGAAGGAAGATAAACCAAAATATGTGTGTAAAAATAAAAAAAAATTACAAAAAAAAATTTACCTTGTTTTATAAAGTATCACCCCGACAAGTATTTCAGTGCGGACCTGTATTTGATCGTGAGATCTTGGAGCACCGGCATGCCGTCCATATGTGAGGTCTTAAGTCAAATGATTCACGAACCCGTTGTACTACATTAACAAAGGCACGAGGGGTTGGTTGCACTCGATTGAGAAACCGATCCGCATAAACATGTGCCATTTTTTATTTCGTTTGAGTCACGCAACAGACACCACTATCCACTACCGACTGACACTGATTGTATACAACTGAATGTAGTAATTGTAAAAACATCGTTCCAAATTCTTTCGCTTTTTTGTTTCCGATGCGATGAACCGATAAGGCGAATTATATCCGTTGTCGCCAAACACTAGGACATAATATTATTATTGAGACAGGGCGGTACTCAAACTTCCAAAGGGCTATAACTTTGTTACTTTAATTTTACCAGAAAAATGGTAAAGGAAAAAAACATTTCTTTTGATCAGATCTACTCACTGTTAAAATAAATGACTCAACTTCGAAGTCACCCTGTATATATACATATATAGAGGTATATATATATATAGGTATATATCTATATTATATATCGAAGCAGTCGCGCAGGCAGAAGTCTAAATGCCGAAACACCGCGGCTGCTATGATGATCCCAAAGAAATTTTGTTAATACGATTTTTGAACTGACTAAGAGCTCTTGTTGACGGCAACGGCCAACGGTCCGTTTTTAAAAACGGACCGGTGCCCGTAGTTCAGTAGTCTTCAGGTGTATATGAACGTTTGTTCACGCAACGGGAGTCGATCCGTTGGCTGTCTTCCCGCCGGCTACACATCCGATCTCCCTCGAGCGACGTTCATCGGCCCGATGCAGTGAATCGTGCAAGTGAATGCAAGTCTGTTGAAGACGTCGGACGGACATCCGTTTTAGCTCCCCAACAATTTTGTTTAGTTTGTGTTTAAAAGTCTCCACGTGTGTACATAATATATGGATCACCAAATTGATATAGAAGCTTTAATTAGTGCCGTGGAAAAGAAACCAGTACTATGGGACAAAACCACAGAGATTTACAAAAATAAGCAGCTCAATTTTACGGCATGGAAAGAAATCTGCATGATTTTACATGAAAGCTTCGATACATTATCGGACAAAGAAAAAAACGATTTTGGTAAGTTTTCATTATTTATTTAAGAATTAGAATAGAAATACATACAACATTTCTTAAGCATATTGATTCTGCCACTGCAATCTCCCCTCTGGTGTCATAAAATAGTCCGCAAATTTATTGCGGATATTATTGGCTGTTAAAGAACCTCTTACCGAATTTGAACTAGGTATATCGAGCAGGGCGGAATCAGAGTCAGTAGCAAATAAATCACTTGCCATATTATTAATAATTCCTTCTTCTTTGTGGATAAAATTTTGCAACAAACAACAAGTTTTTACTATGTCGACTGCTAAATCCGTTGATACATTTGATGGTCGATGGAAAATTCGCCATTTATTCGCCAGTATCCCAAACACACATTCAACGTTCCGCCTTGCTCTTGTCAGGCGATAGTTAAGTGTTCTTTTTACATCATCGAGTTGATGCCCACCACACGGGCGAAGTAAATGTTCATGTAATGCGAATGCCTCGTTCGCAACAAATACATAGGGTAGTTCACACTGAGTTCCCAATTTGTTGGTATATGGTGGTATATTTAATCTATTGTTCACTAAACTTTTCCAAAACTCTGTTTCCTTAAATACAGCCGAATCGCATTCTTTGCCATAGGCACCAACATCAATGAAAATAAAATTATAATTTGAGTCTACCACAGCCATCAACACAATTGAAAAATAATGTTTATAGTTTAGAAACATTGAACCACTTTCTTCTGGCTTTATAACTCGTATGTGTTTCCCGCCTACCGCTCCTAAGCACAAAGGAAAATTCGATGCACTCTCAAAATTGTTTGCTATCAATAACCACTCCCCTTCTGACGGAATTTTCATATATATCTGCAATTCGGACCATATTGCTTTACATACTTCTCGAACAATATAACTTATAGTTTTAATTCCCATTCTAAATGTGTATTGAAGATCCGTGAATGTATTTCCTGATGCCAAGTATCTGTAAAAAAAAACTACAAATAATGTTATTTATTAATGTTTTTATTTTCAGGCAAAGAAGTTATAAAGAAGTGGAGTAATGCAAGAGATAACTGGATGAGGTGTTCTAAGAAAATGAAAGAGTACAAGTCAGGTTCTGAAGCAAAGCCAATTACAAAATATAAATTTTATGAGCAGATGCAATTTTTAAATAAAATTGTGAGTATCATCGACCAACAGAAACAAATATGCCATCTGCTGAAACCGACGTAGAAACCGCGGTCAAAGATGACTGTTCAGTTCCAAAAAAGAGAGGGAAGAAAGAAGTTAAAGAGGATCCCTTGAACAAAAGGATTAGTAACCTACTAGACTCTTCCGAAAAAGAAGACGATAGCAGAATAATGTGTTTTTTTAAAGGAATTGCACCGACCATAGAAAAATTTTGTGATGCTGATATCATAAATTTTCAGTACGAGGTAATTAAAGCCATGCGAAACATTCAGAAAAAAAATATGCCGCAGCATAGTTTGCAGCCCCAGAGAAATTACTATGAAAACAACAATTCAATGACATTTCAATCACAATCACTTCAGATTGCCCAGAATAATATGAATTCAAATACATATGGGGGATATCGTACTACACCATCGACTTCAACTACAAATTATAGTGAAAATACATTGAACGAATCACGTCAATATGAAACATTACATGTTAGAGTACCATCTTCGCCGACTGATGAATATTCTTTGGGACCGTCATCAATCGACAGTCAACATTCATCCGTGAGTCAAAGCTATAATATAGATTTCGATTTTGCAAAATCACCCGGGTCCTATCAATAATTTGTTGTCTTATGTATTAACTTGACTTTGAATATTATAAAACTTAATCAATACGTTAGAAGTTTTATTTATATTGTATTAACAATAACATATTCATACATACCTAATGGTTACAGCTAATCTTTCAGCAGGTGAAATGGGTAGGCGCATATTAGTGTCAGCACGTTTTAATTTATTATGTACCATTCCTAATAATTTGCGAAAAGTCTCTTGAGTCATGCGAAAGAAATTAAAAAATTTAGTTTCGTCTTTCTGTAATTCTTCAAAAAGTGTATGGAAAACACCATAAGTTTCTCGTTCCAATAAAATAGGATGTACCCACATTTTCCTTTTGCGCTTTTCTTTCATCTGCCTTTTTTTGTACAAATAGTATGCTAATATAAGCTTCGTCTTTGTCGACAACATGTTTGCTGCACTGCTGCACGCTGCACACTTGTTTTAAAACTGGCGAGATTTTGGAGTTTTAATATAGACAACGGAATCATCTCCGTGAAATAAATGAATCTTCGACAAGGGTATCCGTTTAGCACCGGCCCGTTATCCGGTAAAAAAACGTTCGTTAACAAACGGCCTAAGCGCTCTTTCACATGGTCAGGATATTTATCCGTCCGTATGATCGCCCGGCCGGGCAGCACCCTGGAGCTCTCTTCACACGGGTGGACGGGTGTGTGCGAAAATCCGGACCACTTTTTGCTAGGTACTTCAGTTTGCCGCTGATTATGATGGACAGTAGACGCAAAACGATTTTGTTCGCTTTATCAAAACATCGGCGAAAAAAACAACGTAATAGGCAAATTTGGGTTCACCCTTTGCTAGAAAGCAGATACCTGGAAGGAGCATTCTTTGTGCTTTTTCAACAACTGAAAGAAGACGAAACTAAGTTTTTAAATTATTTTCGTATGAGCGTTTCTTCTTTTGATGAGTTGCTGCAACGTGTGCAGACACAGCTACAAAGACAAGATACAAATATGAGGAATTGCATCCAACCTGAACAAATGTTGGCTGTTACATTAAAGTATGTTTATTTAAAATAAATAAAAACAAAATATACATTTTAGGTTAATATTCTATTTTTTTAATGCAAAAATATATTTATTATTATAATACTTTAAAAGATCAAAATTCAATATCTGAATTATGTGAGAAAGGGGATGTCAAATTGCTATAATTACTACTAGATTGTGTGTCATTAGAACCAGGAGATATGATGTTTGTAGATATGGTACTCGATGGAATCGTTTCATGATGTTGACTAGAGACCCTGCCTAGCAGTGGAGTGTATGAAAGGTCAGAAGAGGGATATTGCTGAGAGTTCTGTAATGGAGAGCTGCAAGGGTACTGGTGTGTGTGTTGTTGAGAGCATGGAGGAGCATAAATCTGCAGCTGTTGAGGTTGGGTTGTTGGAATAGAGACAGTGTTTTGAATGTTTTTAATCACCTGCAGAACTCCCATCTGAAAATCTACAACCTGGTTGTCTGTGAACTTTTGAACAGATGGAAGAATGCCCTTAAAAAATTACATATGACGATCCTCTTGGTCTCCTGCCTCTACCGATTTAAGCATCCTTAGCTCAAATTCGTCGAGGGTTCGCTTCCTCTTCCTCGTTGACTGTTGCACAGATGTGGTCTTCACGGAAGGGATTTTTGCAGTTGGAGTTTGCGAAGTCTGCTTAGTTGCATCCGGAGTCGCCGTCCCTTGATCTTCTGCTGACTGGAGCTCTTCAGTTTGCTGCTGACTTTCTGCTTCGTCTGAGTGCTCATAGGCCATGCTTGCATCAGTTGACCGGTGATATAAGCCTTGCTCTAGAAAATTTAGTTGTTCGTGATACAAATACTTTCGCAGTTTTGATGCAGCTGCTCCTGATTTTTTCGAGTTTTTGTCTCGATTCCTCCATTTAAGCCACTGGTCTCTGATATTATTCCACCTTTTAAGAACTAGTTGACCTGTAACAAAAAAAATATTCAACAATACTAGACTCGAATTATAGATTTTCAATTTATTGTTTATTTTTTTTTACTTTCAGGTACCTGGCTAGTGGATGTAGCTTTAAAGATCTGTATTATAGCTATCGATTGGGAATTTCTACAATTTCAAAAATTGTTCGAGTGGTCTGTGACATTCTTTGGTCGTGCTTAGTTGAAGAATGTATTCCGAAACTTACGAAAGAACGTTTTGAGTCAGTAGCTGCTGGATTCGAAAAACGAGCGAATTTTTTCCACTGCATTGGTGCTGTGGACGGGAAACACATTAGAATTGTAAAACCCGAGTTTAGTGGTTCCTTATACTATAATTATAAGTCCTATTTCTCAGTTGTGTTGGTGGCAGTTGCTGACTCGAATTATCGGTTCATTTATGTTGATGTAGGTGCATATGGGAGTGAGTGTGATTCAAGTATATTCAAAGAAAGTAGTTTGTGGAAGAGTATACAAAAAAAGTCCTTGGAATTGCCATCTGCAAAGCCTCTACCAGGTTCTGAAGCTACAAACGTACCTTATTTTCTCATAGGAGATGAAGCTTTTGGACTAATATTAATCTACTACGGCTTTTTGGAGGAAAGGAACTTTCACAGAAGAAAAGGATTTTCAATTATCGCCTCAGCCGAGCCAGGAGATATGTTGAGTGTTCCTTTGGTATACTGACAAACAAATGGAGAATTCTTCATCGATCTTTGAATGTTAATACAGATTTTGCCGTTAGTATTGCGAAAGCTTGTGTAGTGCTTCACAATTTCGTGAGAGAAAGAGATGGTTATAAGTTCGAGGATACCATGACAGTTGTGGGTATGAATGATTTGCCAGCACAAGCAAATATGCAAGGTGGAAGGGCAGCTAATAATATCAGAAATGTTCTAAGTGACTATTTTCTAACTGAAGTAGGCAAAGTATCATGGCAGTTGTCGAAAATTTAGGAATCTTGTTTTATTTATTATATAATTATACTATTACCCAACCATAACATATGTTTAGTTCAATGTTCATAAGAAATAAGAGGCAAATAATAAAATAACTTTAAACTTACCAAATTCTTTTCTTTCCCCGCCACTCAAATTTTCAAAATTTTCCTTCAACTGGGCACAAATACTTCTCCACGCTTCTGTTTTTTTGTTGCGATTTTTGTAATCCTCGGCAGCTTTGTCCCAGATTTCTGGTTTATCCTGAACTAAACTAATCAGGATTTCAGAATCTATTTGTCCTACTTCTTTCGACATGATCAAATGCTCGTAGCTACACTGCAGAGTACACACGGTCTTCGTTCGACAACGGACTACACGCTACTGGACTGCAAACAAGTATAAACCAATCGGACGATTAAACACCCGGATCATGTGAATGCATTCATGGCACACTGTAGTCCGCTAGGGCATATTCCGGGCGATTACCCGTCCGAGCTCCGTGAGTTCTAGCGGGGACATCCGGGCGTTTTGTATGCCCGGACGGGGATTCACCCGTGTCCGGGAAGTGTGAAAGAACCTATGCTAAACTGTGTATTACTATTTGTCCGGTTGACGGGCGATCACACGGACGGATAAACCCCCTGACCATGTGAAAGAGCGCTAAGGCCCGACTTCACCAAGCGAGAGCTGTCAGCGGGATAGCTACCGGGCCGACAGCTTACCGCCTGATTCTTGTCGGAGCGGTAAGGTTCGTGCGTTTCACCACGCATCTTCGGGTCGCCGGGGCGGTAGCGAACCGGCCCGGTAGCTATCGGTGCAGCGTAGACATTTAGCGCATAATTCTAGTGTGCCGTGCCTGCGTCCCAACGAGTTCCGTGTTCCGTGGTTGTAAATATGTTTGTAAAGTAAACAAACAGCATCATGGCGAGCAAGAAGGGCGGCATCAACAGGTCTCCAAATTTTACTGCTGGTGAACGGTCACTGTTCGTGGACGTTATCTTAGCCTAATTTAAAAAAGTCATTGAAAACAAGAAGACCGACGCAGTGACAAGAAAGGAAAAGGCTGACGCTTGAACTGCTTTGACGGCGGAGTTCAACTCGCTGTCAGCAGTACACCACCGCCCGGAAACCAGTTTAAAAAACTTGTGGGACACCTTAAAGAAGAATGCGAGGAAGGCCAGAAGCTCTCACAGGGTTGAATCGTTCAAAACTGGTTCGTATATATATATATATATATGTATATATATATATATATATATATATATATATATATATATGTATATATATATATTCAGTATAGTATTTTTCACGAGTAATCAGAATGTCAACCACGACAGCTAATTGCTTAGTTGTATTTCTAAATTCTCCATAGTTCTAGTACACTACAGATTGATTTTGTAATTTACATTTGTTATTATTGCTTTTATTAAGAAACGTTTCTTCACACTACCGCAAAAGAACGCTATAAGCAAAATGGCTGCTGATGATCATGTCTACATTTCAAGTATAATATAAAAAGCAATAAACAGCACCGAATACGCTCCTGAGTTTTACACCAGATTCATGATGGCCAACGCTACAGATTTTTATTCAATTCTATAGACGTCAAAACGGTCTGATTACTCGTGAAAAATACTATATGTAGCACATAACTTGTTGTGTCGAGGTTATATTTTCATTGGCTTGTGCTTGTACATATATATGTAGGTGGTGGAACGAAAGACGACAACTCAACACCTTCTATTATTGACGAGAAGGTATTAGCCGTGCTGGGGCCTTCCTGCGTCGGTCTCGAAAACCCTTTTGACGGTGATTCGTCCGTATCTTTGGTGAGTCACTATTTCTTTCCTAATTTTCTTGTTGGTATTGCTTTTAACCTAAGGTGTAATGGAACACCCTCATTACTTTCAGAGTGGAGAACAATGGGAAGAAGTGGAAGTGGTGGAAGTCCAGCAGGTGCCGGCATTTTTTGTAGAAGAGGCCAAACCACCAGTAAATTCTGAGGGGCCACAACCATCTACAACATCAGCAGGTTCATCCTCAAGCAGTGGTCACAAATGGGAGGAATATCAGCCTAAGCACCTGATGTCACCAAAGGCTGCACCTCTTAAACCTAAGATATCAGCAGAACAAGAGTGGGTTAAGAGGAGCCAAAGGCGTAGGCCCCAATTACCAACCAATAAGAAGGCTAACCAGCTCATAGACGCAAAGTTAGAACTAGCTAGAGCAGCCAAAGAAGAGCTGGAGCTGGAGCGAGTAAGAAAAGGTGAGCTGTTTGAGGTGGAGAAACGGAAGAAACTGCTTGAGGAGGAGATGCTCAAACTTCAAGTTTTAAAATTGAGAAAGGATTTGGGTTTAGAGTAGAATGGATGAAAGGGAGGCACCCAAGCATTACACTTCACTTTTTTATTTGAATTATCAGTATCTGTGGGGCAAGTGCATCCCCTTTTTGTTCTTATGAAGTTTGTTTGGATCTATATTTGTTTGATTCAGAGAAAATGAAAGGGTCTTTGCGCTTGCACTTTACTGGTGAGACATTACTCTTTTCTGTTTAATTATTTGCATTACCTTCATAGGATAAGGTTTACTGTGCAAGTGAAAAGTTTCTCATTCATGATTTACTCTACTTCTATTTTTTTTTTAATTTTAAAGACTGAAACAAAAAGTATTTTTGAGTATGGGTACACTTAACACTAGTGCCATGCTTAAATATAGAAATCAGTATTTAAGGCTTTGATCTCATTGCGTTTTGAGTTTTGTTTTGAGTTAAGCTTCAAGGTAATACCCATTATCTTTTCTTGTTTTAAGTTGCGGTTGCCAAAGCTAAACTTCCTTTTGTTTTGCCTACGCCTAAGATTTATTTTTAGATTATTTCTCATAATTATTGTTAATTTATAGAGAGGAAGAAGACTTGTTTTCTATACTATGCTATACAACCAACTACACAATCTTTGAACATTTAACTTTATTCCTATTCTATTAACATTAGACCAAAAGTAAACAAATGGTTTTGAGGCACTGTACACCAACTGTAACAGGATATCAATAAAAGTATGCTTACAAAAATTTCACCACATTCTCAATTATTCTGATTCCTGTGCAGAGTCCTGAAGTAGTCATTGATTAAAGGTTATCTATAAGGGTCTGCTCCATGGCCATGCTCGTTTGGAATCAGGGGATTATCAATTCTTCCTTGATCAATGAGTGCATCCCATGGTACTGGAAGTTGCAATTCATTGTCATCAGGTGGAAGTGGATCCCCTCCCCTCTTTAGAATATTGTACAGCACAGCAGTGCCAATAATTATTGGTAATGCATTATCTAAACGAGTATTAATACCTAAGGCGAGTATGGGGAATCTGCGCTTCCATACTCCAAATATTCGTTCTATTGGATTTCTGGACCTGATTTGTGACTCATTATATAATATTTCCTCTGGTCTCGCTGGATTAGCTAGAGGTGTCATTAAATACTTTTTGGAAGCATATGCAGAACCACACAAGAGTATAGAATCTCCATATTCATTGTTTTCAAACCGAGCCCGCTGCAAAGAGTTGTCAAAAATTGTTTGGTCGTGGGTGCTGCCTGGCCACCTAGCAACAACATCAGTAAATTCTAAGTTAGCGTTACAAATTCCCTGACAGCTTATAGACATAAAACTTTTCCTATTTCTATAGTACTCTGCATGGTCACCCCCAGGGGAACGTATTTTAGTGTGAGTGCAGTCCACTGCACCAATTACTTTTGGAAAACGAGCAATCACATAAAAGTCTCTTTGAGTCTGTTGTATTTCTGCTTCAGTTCTTGGAAAGTAAATGAATTGACGGAACAGGGAAGCAATAGCAGCTGTAACCCTGTGTATTATGCGGTTGGCGGTAGTATCACTGACACCACTGAAATCTGCTGCGGTCAATTGAGTGCAGTCAGTAGCGTAAAATCTCAAGCACAACAATAACTGGTTCATGGGTGAAAGAGCACCATTTCTGAAAACAATACATATCAAGTTAGCCTAACTTTGTGCATAAGGTGTTAATTTTTTAAGTTTAATATCAAATAACAAGGGAATGTTTGGAATGTCTTTCTTTGAAAAATAAACTCGTCACAACTCACTTCTCAAACGTTGGAAATTCAAACGATGTTCGATTAAAGTTAGAACTTGGAGGGCACTGTTCTTTGAAAGTCGAAATCTTCTACAAAAATCAACATCGTCTAGGTCTTCGAAATTATCTATCCTCTCTCGAATAAATCTCAATCGTCTCGCTGGAAGCTCCATATCTTTCTCATCGTCGCTATCTTCTAAAAAAGGGTTAAGGGCTGCTTCCATGTTGCATCGATCACTCCCGTGACCCCGGTAACTTCGCTATCTGCCCAATTCCCGACCGGATAACTTGTACCGGAGTGACAGCACTTTACCGGGCCGGTAACGCGTGGTGAAACGTAAGTCTTGCTACCGGAGCGACAACTTGGCTGCGGTAACTTTATCGGGCCGGTAGGTGGTGTGGTGAAGTCGGCCCTAAGGTTAGTAGAACTGAGAAAAGCTTCCTCTTGTAGATTGTTCCACAGTCTCAAAACTCTCGAGACAAAGGGGCGGTCGTATTGCCCAGTTCTGGATGAAAGAAGCTGGACACGGTTAGGATGGGACGTCAAAGTTAGGCGGGTCTATCTGGCAGGCACATCGCGCAGCGGCATCATGGAAGAGACCTCCGAGGAGCAAAGCCCGTTGGTGTAGCGGCAGAAAAGAACTAGATCGCCGAAGGCCCGCCGGTGCATAGTGTATAGTATAAAATAATAAAAACAAACAGTCAATTCCATGCAATTAAAACAAAAATAATATCCTTTAAAATACAAACAAGTAATAATTCAATCTAGAATTCTAAAAAAAAAACAGTTTCTGTATAAATCCATAAACAAAAGTAACAAATAAACAAACACATTCTTATAAAAATCTAATACGGGCCACGTAGCAGTCTGAAAAAATGACATATTGTTATTCAAAATAGATTTTCAGTATACAGTGAAAATGTTTCTGTACTATACGAGTACATTGAAAAAAACCTCCGTCCTATTCCCCCAAGTTGGGAATATCATTTCAAAGCGAAGTCTCACTAACTAAGTTTTTCAAAAAGCTTTGTGAAAACAGTTTAGCTACAGTTTGCTTGCAGTGACAAAAAGCACAACAGAAAAATGAACAAAAAATCAGGCCGAATTTTTTTCTTAGGATGCGATTGAAGGTAATAATAGCCAGCCTTCTAAATGCTAAATCCACTAAACGTAAGAGTCAAATAGAAAAATACGACTTTTTTTCTAGCTACCGTCAATCTCTTTGTGAGCCAAAAACACAGCGTTTGTCTTTGAGGTGCCGCGCCGCCGACTGTATAAGCGTACCCGCCAGCTGTTCCACTTCCACATTCATAAGAAAAAATTACATGGATTACTCTTAATGCCTATTGAAATTTAAAATATTATTTTTTTTCCTCAAATGTCTGGTAGCATTTTATGACTAAAAACAGGATAATTTCTTTAATTAATGCATCAAGTTGTAAATTTAATCAAGAAGGACTTATTCATTTCTTCATTTTTATGGGCACATTTCAAATGTCCGTCATCGGACTAAACTAGGAAGTCACAGATGAATGAAATTAACAAATCATAACTAATCATAATTGTTTGTATTAGCATTGGGAGGATTTCTGGAAAAGCAAAAATTCTATATATTTGGTTTGTCTAAAGTGGCTGAACCTACCAGTATGTCTACAAAGTAAGAAGCATGTAGACCAGAATGCAGTTTTGTATAGACACAGAAAGTGGTTAAAGTAAATACTGGTGAAATACTTTTCAGAGCTAATGAAATTAGTTCCAAGAAGGATAAATAGCCAGCGCTAATTTCGTAAACTAAACGTTTTTCATATTTATATTTTAGAAGAGAATGTTCAGTTTCCAAACGTAACTATGTTCGGTAGCCTAGCACTTACGGCTTGTCTATTCAATACCAAACATCCAACCTATCATATCAGAGTTAATTAACAACATGCTTCATATTGAAATTTGAAAGAAATATGTTGCTTTTCAAAAGCCTGGAGATATATTACAAATAAAGACGTAATCTGATTTGAAAATCACACCATATTAGGAATTTAATTAAGCCTACACCTGATCAACAGCAATAGCCCACCGCCACTGGAGACAACCAAGCCACGCGCCTCTATAGAATGCGGTACCTTTTATCTATAATTTATTGCTCGGACATTACCTTCCAGTATCAATCATGCTTTTTAGACCGCCTTCCGTGTACAACGTTGCAGTTCGGTATTTTTGGAGGCCAGAAGATGCAAGAGGTATGTGCAAGTTGGATGGCTCATCTTTGTAGCTGCTTCGAGGAAATATTCAGGTAAAGAGCAATTCATACCCACTATGAACAATGCTTACAATATTTTAAATAACACAGAACGAATTAGCAATGAAGTGAAGAAACCCACAGCGTCATTCAATTTCTTTGTGACTTCCAAAACTTGTCAAAACAACAAACACTATTACTTGTCAAAAAACTATAGCGATTAATGATTTCAAGCTTCTGCTCTAATATCAAAGATGTTATTATTATATGTCATGTTTCTAAGATTGATAATAATCATACAACATTAAAAAGTTAGAGGAAACTTTATTTTTAAGCGATAGCACATTTTTCCTCCAGATCATAAAGCAAGCATTGTTCATCTGCTTCTGTTGGATAAAAAGGTCTGTTATTATTATTACTGTACTGATGTTTTCATAGTAATGTATCATATTGTATATACCTGACAACGGTGGTGGAATTTCAAAGTCAGTTAAGAACTAGACGTGGTATCGAGCGGTTGTATATGGAGAATATATTCGAATAGTGCGATACTCTTGTTTTTCTTACAAAGCAGCGGTGGGATACCTTAAAATCAGTTGAATTTTCCTACATCATGGGGAAAACTAAATTCAAATCGCGGAATAGAAGTGGGAAGCGGAGCCGAAAGGAATCCTCGAGTGAAAGTGACAGTTCGAGTTCGGCCTCTTCCCATCGATCGTCTTCAAGAAAAACTATAAAGAGATTGAGAAAAGAATTAAGCGAATTGAGACGGTACCCGGCAATCATTCGTACGGGAGATGAACTCTTAGTGCCGACGTTTGATCCTAATCGGGACGACGTGATGGTGGATAAGTGGCTGGATAAAGTTGACCGTTTGGCAGAGCGCTATCACTGGGATGACGATGCCATTCTACGACTGATTTCTGGAAGACTGCGAGGCAATGCCCGTCAGTGGTACGAAGAAAATGTGGACTACGACTCCAGTTGGGATGAAATTAAAAGATCAATGAGCCAGCACTTTCGTAAGTCCGTCCCATTTTCTAAATTATTCAAAGATGCCGCTAACTACGACGCATCACCAGGGCAAAATTTAGGCGATTATTGTTTCAAAAAACTGTCCAAATTGAGAGCACTCAATATACAAATACCTGATCCCTATTTGATTGATGCAGTGATTGGTGGTATCAGGGATGAAAACATAGCAAGAACGGTCAGGGCTGCACAACATACGGACGCAAATGCTCTATATGCTTACTTAAACACTGTAGGCGAAATGCCTCAAGAAAAAAAAGTCCTCATCTTAATAGTGGAAATTTTCAGCCGTCAACGTCGTTCAGATCTGGTTATGGCAATCGTAATAAAAAGGAAGTCAATAAGCCTTCAGGCTCGCGCCCAACATGTTTTAATTGCGGTATTCCGGGCCATATTTCATCCAGTTGCAGAAAGCCACGCGTGGAATGTACCAACTGTAAAAGATTGGGACATCTTAAAGAAAAGTGCCCTTTTCCGCGTAAGGAAGTGCATCAAGTTGAAGCACTAACGAGTGTGGATTCTAATATTTTTTTTTGCAAAATGCCCGAATTTGCGGAAAGAAAACAAACTGTTTAATAGACTCTGGCAGTTCTAACACACTCATAAAAGAATCACTCGTTAGAAAACTTGGCCTTCTTCGTACGGATTCGAAGGATATGACTTTGTACAGTTTTATGGGTACCTTTGTGAACAGTACATCGTTTTGCAAGATCACCGCTAGTATACAGGGAGTTTCAGCAGAAGTGCGTGCCATAATTGTTCCGGACAAATACCTGAAATTTGATTTATTAATCGGGAGAGATTTTATTAACCAAGAACACGTGGTTATGACTAAACGTGAGAACCGATTAATTTTATATAGGTTGCCTCCCACCGAAAACCTTTTTGTGAACTTGATAGAAGTTTTCGACAATGGCTTGGATCTCAATAATATACAGATAGGTGCTATTTCGGAAGCCGATAAGAAGGCCTGCATTTCTTTGTTGCATCATTTTTCGGACTGCATCTCATCTTCTATGAAACATTTAGGAAACACGGATACAGTAGAAATGGAAATAAAATGTTTGGTCGACACGCCAGTTGCGCGTCATCCCTATCGAATGCCCGACATAGAAAAACATCCAATCCCCTTTCATACGATACACGTAGATCATGTTGGACCATTTGTGACAAGCAAAAGAAAAAATAAGTATATTTTTGTAATTGTTGACGCATTTACCAAATTCACAATAATAGAGCCGGTACATGATCAGAAAAGTAAGCACGTGATCAAGGCTTTAACTGACGTAATCCATTTATTTGGGGTACCTTCAAGAATTATAAGTGATAGAGGTACGGCCTTCACATCTCGAACCTTTAAAATGTTTTGTGACACATATGGAATAAGGCATGTCCTAAATGCAGTCGCCACGCCAAGGGCTAACGGTCAATGTGAACGTTACAACAAAACAATCGTAAGTGCTCTATCAACAACTGCTGCAGGAAAAGATGAGCGAGATTGGGATAGATACGTAAAACAAATACAAAGTGCATTGAATACGAGTTTTAACAAAGGCATCAATTCGACTCCTATGGTGGCCCTGATTGGTTACAATTCTAAACATGCAGCTGAGGCGACAGTTTTGAGTGCAATTCAAAATGAGATAGATAGACTTGACCTAGAGGAGGTTAGGCATAAGATTTCAGGACATATTGAGGATGATAAAAAAAAACAAAAAGAACGTTACGATAAAAGTCGACGCAATGCCACCCAGTATAACGAGGGTGACTTGGTCAGGGTATTGATAACGAGTATACCATCTACGGGAACTAGCCATAAGCTACATGCAAAATATAAGGGACCTTTTCGAGTTACGAAAAAATTATTCAACGATCGATACGAAGTTGAAGACTTACGAGAAGGCTTCAAACGGAAGCGAACTGTTGTAGCTGCAGACCAGGTCAAGGCATGGGTGACCCTAATAAACGATAATTAGAGGCAAAAGTTGCCCACATGCGAACATCGTATTTTCAAGAAGTTATTTTTGGCAAACGTTGCCTTCAAGCGAACGTCGCTACCACGTTATTTTTGGCAAACGTTGCCTTTAAGCGAACGTCGCTTCCACGTTATTTTTGGCAAACGTTGCCTTCAATCGAACGTCGCTTCCACGTTATTTTCGGCAAACGTTGCCTTCAAGCGAACGTCGCTTCCACGTTATTTTCGGCAAACGTTGCCTATTAGCGAACGTCGCTTACTTACGAACAGCCTGGCAAACGTTGCTTGTAGATGAACGTCATCATGTGGAAAACATTTGCGCAAATCTTTCCTTATCTGCACTACATTTGATTGGACTGCAATTTTATTTTACCTTTCTCTTTATTGTTATTTTGAGATATGCATTATGTAAGATCTTGTGAAGTAATTTTTTTTTTATATTTCCTACGTTATTATAAGTCTAGGTTTTGAAGCTTTGAGAATTGAAGCTTTTCTAACGTTTAATTAGTCTGAGGACAGCCTAATGGTCAGGATAGCCGAGTGTTATTATTATTACTGTACTGATGTTTTCATAGTAATGTATCATATTGTATATACCTGACAACGGTGGTGGAATGTCAAAGTCAGTTAAGAACTAGACGTGGTATCGAGCGGTTGTATATGGAGAATATATTCGAATAGTGCGATACTCTTGTTTTTCTTACAGGTCTTTTTTCCCCAAACGAAGAACTGTACCACCAACAAAATCATAAAGATTGTAGAAACCTTGTAGGAGTACAACTTGATGACATAGCTTTCAAAAAATCAGGGATTACAGGGTGATTCCGCGCATTCAAGTGTTGATCCCTTGAAACATAAAAAAATTGTAGAACCCAAACGAAGAACTGTGCCACCAAGAATCTCATATATGTTGTAGAGACCTCATAGGAGTACATCTTAATAGCATAATTTTGCAAAAAACTCAGCAAAGTACAGGGTGATTCTGCGCATACAATGGTTAACTCCTCAAAACAAAACCAAAATTCGCAGAACCCAAACGAAGAATTGTGCTATCAACAAACTCATACATGTGGTATAGACCTCATAGAAGCATATATTTGTGGTATAGCTTTGCAAAAATCAGGGGACTACAGGGTGATTTTGCGGATACGAGGTTTCACTGCTTAACACATAAAAAGTCGCATAACGCAAACGAAGAACTTTACCACCAACACACTCATAAAGATTGTAGAAACCTTGTAGGAGTACAACTTGATGACATAGCTTTGCAAAAAAATCAGGAATTACAGGGTGATTCTGCGCATTCAAGTTTTGATCCCTTGAAACATAAAAAAATTGTAGAACCCAAACAAGAACTGTGCCACCAACAATCTCATATATGTTGTAGAGACCTCATAGGAGTGTGATAGAGTAGGTTATATTGATGCCAGGAATGTTAAAAACTTTTTGGTCTTAGGCCATTTTGACGAATAATTGATTTTTTCAAAATTGTTATGTATACACAAAGAGGGGGCAAAAACGGGGGGTTCCGGGCTCGCTTTGGAAAAGTAGACGGTTACGTGTGATAGAGTAGGTTATATTGATGCCGGAAATGTAACAAACTTTCTGGTCTTCGGCCATTTTGAGGAATAATAATTTTTTTCAAAATTGCTATCTATAAACAAGGAGGGGAAAACGGGGGGCTCCGGACTTGCTTTGGAATAGCGGCCGGTTGAGTGTGATAGAGTAAGTTATATTGATACCAGAAAGATAGAAAACTTTTTGATCTTCGGCAATTTTGACGAATAATGGATTTTATCAAAATTGCTATGTATAAACAAAGAGGTGGTAAAAACTGGGCGTTCCGGACTTGGTTTGTGGAAACAGCTGATATGGTGTGATTGACTAGGTCCTATTCATGCGAGAAGTGTCCAAAACATTTTGGTCTTGGGCGGTTTTGAAAAGCTATAGATGATTATATAGCTTCTAAAATATTAAGTTTTAAAGGGGGGTCAATTTAGGGTATCTGTGAACGAGATAACACCGATTTGAACTTAGCGTAAGTAAAATATACTTTTTCTAATCAATTTACATTTCTCCAGGTTTATTTTAATGTAATATCAATTTCTTCGCGTTTCTCCTCACTTTCAGGAAGATTTTGGAGGAAGGAGATAAAACTTTTACAGTACATAAAAAGCCATTAATACAATCGAACTACGTGAAAACCGCATCGATTTATGTTTATTTGGCCCCAAACTGCGTAGGTAGAAGTGGTAATGGCAAATTTTCGGCACTGCTGCCTTTTTACTGTTTCGATCAGAACGTGATTGATCGGAACTTCAGCCACATAAATTTTTAGATTATGAAAGAATGGAACGTATTTGGTGTGATGAATATCACATGATTACAGTTGTTTTCAGATCCTCCATGTACGTAGATAAGGATAATGTTATCCAGTATTTTTTGAAAAAACAGCATGACGTTGATTTGTTTTGATCGCAATACTTTTAATATAATGATATTTGGGAATTAACTTTCAGAAACTTAATTTTTCTTTTCATTATGTTGTAGGTGCACCATCTCACAACAGGGAGCTACTGACTTTTAAATTTTAAACAAGATAACATTCATTTTATTTTCTAGGTTAGAAGAAACCTATGACAATGACATTGACTTGACACCACAAAACAGAAAACATATACACTGAAGAAAGTATAGTCCCGTGCGATACATAGGCGAACACGGTTGATTTATGTCACTTGTCAATCGACATTTTTTTTAGACGTCACATGGTTACCAGATTCTGTAAAAACGACACATGCGAGTTGCCGGCTCCTCACATAAGTCTGAGTTATACTCGTACAATTTTAAAGAGGGCATTTTTCATGCTATATGGAAGATTTTATAACGCTATATGTTATTAACGTGTATTTTCTGTCTCGACGAGCAAGTGGTACTTATATTTTGAAGCAGCAGGGTCTATAATACAGGAAATTATCAAAATCATCCATATATCCTACTGTACCGGACTATAACTATAATCATAATTGCAATTTTTACCGGCAGCTGGTGCTATTAGGCTTTGACGTTCAGCAGTTTGTTTACAAAAGTCATCATCCGTTTAAATACGATACATATGATTGTAAGCCCTAATTAGTGCCATAATTTTACATGAACTTTTATATGGATCCATCCTAAAGAGGCAAGAAGTCCACAATATAGCAATACTTTGTGCTTATAGCAATGTAGTGTCTAGTGGTGCCGAGTGTTTACAGTTTTTGGGTTCAGGCGACGTGCCACAGTGTGTCTATATAATATATATATATATACATTCCGGCACACTACATACCCAGTTCCGAGCTAGCAGCCGTTGCGAGTGTATACTTGCACGACTGCGACCCACCCGGACATATTGAGCAATCTTATTGCAATTTTCATTGCGATAGATTGGTTGTTTGCCATCTACGATGGCAAAAATTGAGAAGCTGGTTAACCAGCTGAAAGAAAAGAAGGATGCTTTCGCCATGCTGGAAGAGCAGATGCGAAACCTGCAAGAAGCCTTCTTGCAGGCCAGACAGGAGATCGAGGACCTGAGCGGGAAGCTCCGCAGGGCCAAGAAGAAGGCCGCGAAGAAGACAGGAGAAGAGGAGGAAGAGGACCACCAGGCTACGTCGGACGAGATGGACGCCCAAGAAGAGAGCACTCAACGAAACGAAGGAATAGAAGAAGAAGCCGAGAAGAGGACGGACGACAACGATTTCAGTGTCGCCACCAGACGGAGGAAGCGGGTGCGAGTTTCCTCCTCCGAAGATGAGTCACCAAGGCAGCCAAAGATGTCAGCTGCCGCCACCAAGAAGACTCCTAGAGCAACCAGGACCACCGAGGCCCCCATGGCAGGAACAGGAGTTCCGCCAATCAATATCGAGGGCACCGCTGATTGGTCATCCTTGAGCAGGATGATGAACAGCAAGGGGATTCAATTCTCCAAAGCGAGGACGGCGGGTACCAGTGTGAAGGTATTCACAAATACACCAGCTGACTACCGTCAGCTAGTCGCACTGCTGGAATCCATCAAGCGGCCCTTCTTCACCTATCAACTGAAGGAGGACAGGATGGACCAGAGGGTCATTCGTGGGCTACCCAGAGAGATGTCAGTCAATGACATCAAAGAGGATCTGGTGAGCCAAGGCATCGCAGACGCCGAGGTTCAGCAGATGACCTCAAGGACCACCAAGAAGCCACTTCCGCTCTTCCTCGTCAAGACGAAGATGCCAGAAAAGCTTGCAGAGATCCAGAGGCTGGCCATGCTCACGGTCAGCTTCGAGAGGAAGAAAAAGTCTTCCGAGCCCAGCCAATGTTACCGCTGCCAGCGGTACGGGCACACACAGCGGAACTGCCGTCTCGCTGAACGGTGCGTTAAGTGTGGAGAGGACCACAACAGCACCAGCTGCAGTCTGCCAGCGCCGCCAACAGGGCAACGAAACGCCAAGTGTTGCCTCTGTGGAGAAGGCCACCCCGCCAACTACAAGGGATGTAGTAAGGCGCCGAAGAAAGCTGCTTCTGCCCCCAAAGCAGTCCCCACCACAAATAGGACTTCTTACGCTCAAAAAGCGAAGAAGCCTATGTCCACTTCTGCCCCAGCAGCCGCCACTGCTACTGGAACTACTGCGCAGAAGCAACACGGCGATGACAGACTGCTAGCAATGATGCAAGCCATCATAACCCGCCTGGATGCACTCGAGGCCAAGATGCAAGACAAGCACTAGACCCGAAATGTCTACAGGTCAAAACGTAGAATCTCTACGCATTATCTCCTGGAACATCAACGGATTCAGGGCACGGAAACCAGAAATCCAGGAGATACTAGACCAGTACCAACCAGAGGTGATGGCCATCCAAGAAACGAAGTTGGATGCTGCCCATAGTCTGACGTTCCCGCGGTACGAGACGTACCGCTACGACAGAAGGGGCAGAGGTGGAGGAGTCGCATTACTCGTCAAACGTAACTTGACGAGTCATGTCCTCGACGATGCCGCAGACATAAATGGGGACGGAATCACGGTCCAGGTCCATCACAACCACCGTCCCTACAGAATCACCTCCTTATATGTGCCACCAGGGGAGGCCCTAGACGAAGATGACATCGCTGACCTCCTGAGAGGCCCAGGAGCACGCATAGTCGTCGGAGATCTAAACTGCAAGTCTCCGGCTTGGAACAACAACGTCGAAGACAGGAATGCAAGGCAGCTCCAGGAACACGTCGATGCCCTGGCGGGGGTCATCGTCGGTCCGGAGCAACCAACCTACATTCCATTCGGCCTTGGGCGACCTGCGGTACTGGACATAGCCATCCTCCGCAACATCAGAGAGGAGTTCGAGATAGAGACCCTGGTGGAAGGATCGTCGGACCACAATCCGATTCTACTAACACTTGGCACAGGGTCTAGAACTCGAGATAGCTTGAGCACCAAACGGACGAACTGGAACCTGTACAAATCCAACGTCCAAAGGAACATCACTCAAATTCCAACCATCCGATCAGCGGAGGAACTGGACAACGCAGTAGAGGAGCTGGAGAATGCTGTCCTGCGAGCGCACGAGGACAGCACCCGCTCCGAGACTACGGCAGTTCCTAGACACCTAAATGGTCCAGCACCGCACCATATTAGGCACCTGATCAGGGAGAACAGAAGACTCAAGCGAGAACATCTCCAACTGTTGACAGAGGAGTCGAGAGTTGCGCGAAACAGAGCATCGTTAGCTCTGAAGAACGCACTCGCGGAACTCCAAAACAGCAGATGGAATGCAGCCTGTGCAGAACTAGAGACCCAGGATGGTACGGCCTGGTCTATGCAGCGAAAATTTCGTCGTCAGCGCACCACGATCCCCACTCTTCACGGCCAACGCGGCTTGGCCTACTCCAGTGAAGAAAAAGCCGAAGGATTCGCCGATTCGCTAGAATCCGAATGCAGACTCAATTACCATGAAGACGAGGACGACAACCACGAGGAGGCCGTGGAAGTCGCAGCCGAAAACATGAGGAGTCGACCACCTGGCCAGGAGACGGATCACCCCTCCAGTCCAGAGGAAATCCGTCTGATCATCCGCAGGTTGAAGGTCAGAAAGGCGCCGGGAAGGGACGGCATCAACAACAGGATGCTGAAGAACCTTCCCACCAAAGGCATTGCTGCGCTCACCAACATCGCCAATGCCACCCTGAGACTTAACCACTTCCCGCGGCGGTGGCGGGAAGCCCAGGTTATAATGCTCACCAAGCCAGGCAAGGACCGGAAGTTGCCCCAGAACTACCGGCCCATCAGCCTGGTTTCCTCGATGGGCAAAGTAGTCGAAAAGGCTATCGCCGTTCGACTAGAGAAGCAGGCAGAAGAACTGCAACTTCTCCCCCCAGAGCAATTCGGCTTCAGATCCTCGCACAACACGGAACTCCAACCGCTACGACTGACAGAAAACATCACCAGCGGCTTCAATCTACAGGAGGCAACCGGTCTCGTTCTGCTGGACGTGGAACGAGCCTTCGACAGAGTTTGGCACGATGGACTCATCGCCAAAATGGAAGCCACCGGAATCGATGCGAACATGTGCCAACTGATCCAGAGCTATCTAACACAAAGATGGTTCACGGTGAAGATTGGTACATGCCATTCAACAAGACGACAGCTGGAAGCAGGCGTGCCCCAGGGGTCAGCCTTAGCCCCCCTGCTCTACAACATCTATACTTACGATGTGCCGAAGACAGCTGACACAATGCTGGCCCTATATGCAGACGACACTGCTATAGCCGCCAAGCATAGACGACCCGAGATCATCCGTAGGAGGCTACAGGATGAACTGGACCAAATTCAGGACTGGTGCGTGAAATGGAAAATCCGCATCAACGTCCAGAAGACGCAGGCAATCTTCATTCAACGAAGAACGATTGCAAGACCTCTCGAAGCATCCATCTTCGATGAAGATATCCAGTGGAGCAACAATGTCAAATATCTGGGGATCGTTTTTGACAAGTCCCTCACCTGGAAAGCGCACATAGAAGCTGTCATCGCAAAAACCAGAGCAGCCATGGCTCAACTCTATCCATTACTGGGTAGACACAGCCAGATGCCGCTAGCGACCAAGCTACGGCTGATCAAGGCCATCGCCAGACCTCAGCTCGCTTACGCCTCCGCGGTCTGGGGGTACGCTGCCCCCAGCTACCGCAAGCGACTTGCTGCTCTAGAGATGAAGCTACTCCGGATCGCCACCAATGCACCTTCCTACGTAAGGAACTCAACCTTGCGTAGAGACCTGCATTGGGATACCATCCACGAGTACATGAGGAAAAAAGCGGAGAAGACCTTCGAGAAAGCTCAGGACCACCCGAACGAGCAGCTACGATTCCTCATGGACTACGATCCGGACGAGAGGCCTCGCAACCGCAGAACCAGGTACCCCAGACCAAGGTCCCAGTTGGCACCCGCTAACTGGAACCTTGACTAGGAGACTAGGAGAACTTGCGGCTGCTCCCCCCCCCCCCACCCCACGGCGTGGATGCAGAGGACCAGGAACCACCGGGACCAGGACCCACCGGGACCAGGACCCGCCACGACCAGGACCCACCAGGACCAGGACCCTTCAGGACCAGGACCAGGAACAACATATTGGTAAGAGGACTTGAAACTCTTGATTCTTCGAAAACAAGAGTTTCAAGAGAAACTAGCAGACCCTCTATAGATGATCGCTTAACGACATCGATAGAATGTGCGAGGTAAAGGGAACCAACCCGGCGTTCCCAGAGACTGAAACACATGAGGAGACATTGTAGCAGACCGCAGGTCACGCACAACACATGGCCTACCGAGACGCTGATGAGTCGGGCCACGCGGAGGTTTAGGGTTTAGTGGGTATTAGGTGATCTCCTCAAGACCCTGGAGCCCCACACACGCCGTAGCTCGTGCTATGGTATGGTGCGTAAATGCATTCCCCCCTCGTTAAAAAAAAAAAAAAAAAAAAAAAAAAACACTACATATCTGAGCCAATTATAGTAACTGGAACAGACTAACCTGAGCCAGAGAAACAAAACCGAGCCATATATATGCCTCAGGTTTGAAACGCCCTAATAACTCTTACATGAAGGTTGTTAGCTTAATAAACTCAAAGCTCCTATTAGATGTGATGTTGCCGGATACTCTCATCATCTGCAACGTACCTTGATGGGTGAAATGTAGACGGTACGAGTGATAAATGCTGGCAACTAGGTGGCTCAGATAAGTACGAGACTCATAGAAATTTAGTTGGGATGGTGGCGCTAGTCGCAGCCCCCCTATATAAACATATACAAGGGGGAAGGGAGTTTATCAACAAACCTGAGCCATTTCCATTTAGCAACGGTGTGATCTATTTTTAGATAACAGTCGCGCAGTCGCGCTTGATTCGTCTAGTATTTGAGTTGTGTTAGTCATCATTCCAGTGTCTCAGCGAACGAAAAAGATTATGTCATTAGCAAAGATCGA
Organism: Acanthoscelides obtectus; assembly: GCA_963669975.1. NCBI lineage: Eukaryota > Metazoa > Arthropoda > Insecta > Coleoptera > Chrysomelidae > Acanthoscelides > Acanthoscelides obtectus. The sequence continues at coordinate 61,426,625 of CAVLJG010000010.1, read as the reverse complement.
AGGTAAGTTGAACTCATAATTCATGAATTTATGTCCTTTAAGTAGTCTAGTAGTAGGAACATGAGAGGTTGGCTTTCTAAATTTTGATCAGACCATGTAAGTAGGTAGACCTTGTTGGTTCTACGTTCTACCATGTATAAATGGGAATAAATACCAAAAATTTCAAAAACTTCAGGAATTTTGAAAACTCCAAGAATTTCAAAATTTTCATCTATTTTGGAATTTTCAAGAATTTGAAAAATTTCAGAAATTTCAAAAATTCCAAAATTTCCAAAAATTTGAAGTATTTCTAAAATATCAAATAATTCAGAAAATTTTACAATTTCAAAAAATTCAGAAATTTTTAAAATTTCTAAATTTTCAAAAACTTCAAAAATTCCAAGAATATCGAAAATTTCAAATACTTGATTTCAGGGTCTGTGCCGTCGGCTTGACCCTGGTGAGATTACGTCCCCATTCCCTACCCTAATGTATGCCCCTGTGCCCCTCCCTCTACTCCTATTCTACGTCGGCTAGCCCTTCTGCGCAGTCGCGGCCCAGCGTTTGCCTTCCGTTGTAACGCCACGAATGCCGCGATGCAGGAGGATCCTCAGTACGCTTTATTCCGCGCTAGTGTATGCTCCTATTCTGTACATATTCTTCGCGAGAGTGAATACAGTGCATTATAGTATGATGGTAAGTCCCCTTTGTTTTGATTTCATTCCCTCTACTCGAAATCATTAATGCCTAAACGGCATGTGAAGTTGTTTTGTTATTTACCTAGCAGACCGACATGTTGTTTGAGTTCATTACTTCAGACATCCTTTATGATTCAGAAACATCAATTTTATTGTTGTGAAGTGACTTGCACCCCCGGTCAATCACTTACATTACCGAGGGTAGTTCGCACCAAGCAGCTATGTACCTCCTTGTAGTTCCTTCTTGCTATATCAGCAGTTTCGGCTCGTTATACGTAACCGTCGGCCTCGACTTTCGAGCCGTCGGCTCAACTAGCTTGAATCAGTCGTCGGCTGGATTCGTGGACCCGACGACTGGAATTACGGAGACGTCGGCCCGATTCTGAGCGGTCGGGTCACTTAACAGGGCGTCGGATTGTTTCATCGAGCCGTCGGCTCATTTTTGGGCCGACTGATCAAGTTATTAGCTATCACTTCAGAATACCTTGGCTGTAGAGATTCTAACGGGTTGCTGTTTCTTGTCTGCAGGCAGCTCCAGGACCGTCCACTATGACTCTGGGCCAGTTAGCGGATCCGTCGCCAGAAGATCATGGAGACTCGCGGATCCTCAACCGCATTAAACTACTGGCATCGCAACACCTTCCGGATGGTTGGAAGAACTGGAAGGTGGCCATTACAGAAAGAACATCTCTATTTCAGGATCCAATGGATCCTCAGCTGATCAATAAGTTGAGATTTGCCCTTCCAACGGTCGGACTAGCACAAGCATTTATCCCGGATTGTAAGAACCTATCGGAGAAAACATATCGGGAAATGAAGGTCCGGATGCTGAATTGGCCTTTTTGTGTCGGTCTGGTTATTGGTCCTCCAGCCTTGGCGTGTCGAATAAGGGGATCTGCAGTTCATCACGAGCTAGTAATGAGCTCTCTGGACTCACTTCGGCCATTGTTCATCTCAAGAAAAGAAGCGGCTCGGAGATTGGCAGCAGATTCTTCGGAGGGCGAGAGTTCATCAACGGGTGCTTCTGATCCGAGGCCAAGAAAGATGAGTCGAATGGATAAATTGGAAAGGAGCCAGGAGGAACTAAAGATATTAGTTCAGAATGTTTTGGAGAAGATCGAACAACGTTCCGACCAAGGCACGTCTATCCAAGATGTTAGGTATTCAGATGAGGAATCGGATTTGGATGATCAAGAAAATATTGCTCCATCTTTAGACCTAGGCTTCAGTGCACCAAACGAGACGGATATACTAGAAAGTCCCATAGATCACTTGGACTTCAGTTTTGTTCCGGTAACCAAGGAGCAAGAGCCTCTAGTCCCTAAAGCGGACGCACATATTGAAGCCCAGGGGGTGAACTGCTTGCGGCTAGGGCAGGCTTCTTTCAATAAAATCCGTTATGTTGATGCACAGAAGAAACTGCAGGCCTCGCCTGTTTTTAGCGCCTTAAAAGTCAACCCGCAACTTTCCAGAAATAAAGGAACGCCTGATATGTTAGCATCTATGGATGCTACTTTAGGCACTATTTTGCATGGCTTACTTTTACAACGAGAAGCCTTTTCGCATTCAGTAAAGGCCTTAGCGGCAAAGTATCCGGAACTGGGGAAGGATATCCGGGAGGAGTTCTGGGATCCTGATGGCGACTTTAAGGTCACATCAGATGCTTTGGTGCAATATGTGTGCGGTAAGCGCGCAGAAGTAATTGAAAAGAGAAGAAAGGCACTGCGGCCGCTCAATACACATGTAGGGGCGCTTATGGATGCAATTCCGCCCTCGAAGACTCATCTGTTCGAGGAAGAAGCATTTACCGACCTGATAAAACAATTTGGGCAGTTTTTTCGGGCCTCGAGGCCAAGATTTGAATCTCAAAACAGAGATGCAAGCTCCTTTCGTTCGCATTTGGCCACGCGAAAGATGCCACAGTCTACAATGGCAGGATCAAGCCAGCCGAGGTCATACACGAAAGATGCTGAGAAGAACCGATATAAGAAAGGAACCAGAAAACGCAGTTATTCCGTTTCAGCAGGATCATCGAACCCACACTCCACCCCCGTTCGTTGCAAGAAGCGCTGACAAAGATCAGTTCAGAGCAGGTCGCTTAAAGTATTATGCAAACCAGTGGCAAAAGGAAGGGGCGCCCAATTCTATTCTTCAAATAATCAGAGGTTATTCAATCCCTTTCATCCGAAAACCTCCATTATTCCACTTCTCAACCAGACACAGTTTTTCAACACCTCGTATGGAATCAGAGGTAGCGCAAATGCTAGAATGGGGTGTACTGGAAAGATCCCACTACTCGACGGGCTTCACTTCAAAGATGTTCACAGTTCCAAAAGCAGATGGTACCAAGCGACCAATTTTCAACTTAAAAGCTCTGAACGAATTTCTGCATCCAAACAAGTTTCACCTAATCAACCATTTAAAAGTCCCAGCCTTCCTACAAAAAGGGGACTTCATGGTCAAAATCGACATTGCGCAAGCATATTTCCACATCCCAATAAAGGAAAGATATCGAAGATTCCTCTCAGTGTTGCATCAGGGAATGCTATATCAAATGACCTGCCTGCCTTTTGGTCTGTCGAGCGCCCCTTCAACCTTTGCCAAGGTGTCAAATTGGCTAGCGAGCAGGTTGCGAGTCAGAGGGATACGTGTAATCGTATATCTGGACGATTTTCTGTTGGCGCATCAGTGCCCACTCATCCTAAAGAAACAGGTTTCAGAAGTAATGTTTTTTCTAGAGGCATTGGGATGGATTATAAACAGAGAGAAATGTATGTTGGAACCATGTACAACAGTGGAGTATCTAGGCATAAGGTGGGACACGGTAGGAAACACAATATCCCTTCCAAAGAAGAAACAAAAATGTATTCAGAAGACTTTGACTTGGGTTCAAACTCATCAACGATGGAACTGGCGCCAAGCTACAAGTCTCATCGGAAGGTTGAACTTCGCCAGCTTCGCGATCCCCTTAGGCAGGCTTCACGTTCGGGGGATGCAGAGAGCGTGCCTTCTCCTATCCGAATCAACGCCGAGGAAATATCTTCGAGCTCCCCCAGCTGTGTTATCAGCTTGTCAATGGTGGATCCAAAACCTTCACAAGGTGTCGCCAATTTTCCACCAAAACGCAACGATTTTCCTAACAACGGATGCATCGGACATAGGTTGGGGAGCAGTCTTAGAAAACGAAGCCTTGAAGGGATCCTGGTCCCACTATCAGAAGAATTGGCATATAAATGTCAGGGAAATGTTCGCTGTGTATGCTGCCATTCGACAGCGGAGTGGTCGACTGATTGGGAAGTCGATTCTTCTACAGTCAGACAACAAAACTGTGATAGCATACATAAGGAAGCAAGGCGGTACAAAGTCAAAGATGTTACTGGATGTTACCGTAAAGCTGCTGACCCTTTGCAGTCGTCTGGATATCACTCTGACAGCTCACTTTATCCCAGGCATATGCAACGACGTAGCAGACAGCCTGTCTCGCAACAAGGCCCCTCCCGATTGGCATCTGTCTATCGAGTTGACCAATCAGATTTTCCACCGTTTCGGAACCCCGGAAATCGACCTCTTTGCTTCAAAACAGTCGAAGGTGGTACCAGCTTATGCGTCGATGGACGTACGGGACAAACAGGCGGTTTTTGTAAACGCCTTCAGCAAGAGGTGGACTTATTCCCTGGCATATGTATTTCCGCCTCCAGCACTAATCCCCCGAGTCCTCCATCACCTGAACTCAGCGAAGGGAAGATACATTCTGATCACCCCCAATTGGGACAAGGTGTTTTGGAAACCGGATCTAATATCTCGGGTGATAGAGCCGCCTTTCAAGCTACCGGATCTGAACCTCCACTTGACAGATGCGTTGACCGGGCAGCCATTGAGCCAGGCTCGAGATCTTCGTTTGGTGGCATGGTTGGTACAGGGTGGGCTGCACTCGTACGAGGATGGTGTGAAGAAGATATTCAGCTGTTAGAAACTTCTTGGCGTGGTTCCACTTGGAAGACATACCGTTCTTCGTGGCTTGAATGGCTGAGATGGGCTAAGAGTAGGGAGATGTCACCTACCAATCCAGAGCCCTCAGGGGTAGCACAATATTTGGCGTATCTTTTTCGTGTTAGAAAGCTGTCTCCCGCCACTGTGAAGTTACACAAGTCCGTGATATCGTCGCTGGCCAATCCCTAGTTAGGAAGTCATCTCACGTCTCATCCTGTAGTCAAGCACATACTAAAGGCAATAGACATCAGTAAACCTATCCCTGGAAAGAAGTTCGTGTGGGATGTGTCCGATTTGATATCTTGGATGAAAGCCGATCAAGTGGACGAGGCTAGCTTATTCCAAGTCTCTCGACGGTTAGCATTGATCCTGCTATTGGCCTCTGGACGAAGAGTGCATGACTTGACTCTATTAAGGATGAATCCTGATAGGTTATTAATGGAAAGCAAGTGTGTAACGTTTTGGCCGGAGTTTGGATCCAAAACAGATAAGAGTAATTATAGGCAGTCGGGGTGGAAACTGCTCCAAAACGACGATACGAGCTTGGACCCCGTTTATTGGACGAAACGTTTTTTATCTGTTTCTGCGCATAGAAGGGCAGCAAAATCCCTGGATTCACTCTTTATCACTTGCCGGGCCCAGGTACGGCCTGCTTCAAGAGCTATCATAGCTGGATGGGTAAAGACAGCATTGGTTGGGGCAAATATTTTCACTTCGCCTGGCAGCATCAGAGCTGCGGTAGCATCGTCAAGATGGGAAGGTGAGCTTCCGTTAGACACCATTCTAAAAAACGGCAACTGGAAGGGTCAAGAGACCTATTTCAAGCACTACTTTAAGGAAGTAAAACGTGTGTCTTGTCAGAGACCTCTTCATAGTATTTGTAAGGAAACATTTGTTCCTATTTAGCAGTGTACCTGTTATTTTAAATAATGGTTTAGTTCATTTGTTTTTTGTATTCTTATGCTGTTCAATAAATGTTTGAGTTGTGTTAGAGCTGTGTTCTTTTACATATGCATACACACACGCGCAGACTTCTTTCTTAAGATGCAAAGTACCTGATAATATTTCTTTTTATGGAATCACAGTACGCTTTTCTACGTCGTCAGATACCAAACACTTCTCACCAGGGTCAAGCCGACGGCACAGACCCTGAAATATAACTCGTTTTTCCCCCGAAGGGTAGAAAACGATTATTTCAGGTCTTGCCTAGGCTTGACCCCAATAAGTCCTTGACGACTATTATGAGGTACTGAGGATCCTCCTGCATCGCGGCATTCGTGGCGTTACAACGGAAGGCAAATGCTGGGCCGCGACTGCGCAGAAGGGCTAGCCGACGTAGAATAGGAGTAGAGGGAGGGGCACAGGGGCATACATTAGGGTAGGGAATGGGGACGTAATCTCACCAGGGTCAAGCCTAGGCAAGACCTGAAATAATCGTTTTCTACCCTTCGGGGGAAAAACGAGTTATATTAATTGCAGAGAATTCAAAAAAATCCAAAATTTCCAAAAAATTTCAAAAATCTTAAGAACCCTAAAAACATCAAAAATATCAAATTAATATTTCATTCAATTCAAAAATTTTCAACATTTTAGAAATTTCGAAAATTTCGAAAATTCCAAAAATTTCAGATCTCAAATTTCTCAAAAGTTTCCGAATATGCAACATTTCAAAAAAAAATATATCGAGACCTGTCAAACATGCATGAATCGATAAGATCATTGAGTTAAGAGTGCGGAGTCAATCTACTTGGCGACTTTTTTTATGAAACAATATTGGATGGGGATTATGAGGTACAGGATGTTGCACTTAGTAAAGTTCAAATAAATAAAACATAGAACCCAGCCTGAAGCTGATAACATTTCAATGTTTATGTTCTGTGGCACAAAAACTGCATATTTATAACTACTATTCATTAAATTGTTCTTTGGCAATAGGCAAGGATTTCAATATTTCGCTCAAAAATTGCTTGGCAAAAATTGAAAAAAAACGAAAGTATCGGGTCTGACCCTGACACTTTGGAGCTATCGACTAGATCTAGAGGTTGAAGCTAGATAGCTTCATCAAACAAGATGTATGTAATATTCCACCTTTTGCATGATACATATCGATATTATTATTTCGCAACGCCGCGATAAAGTTAATAAACTATAATGCTATTGTGTAATACAACAAAAATTCATATATTATCCTCAATCTAGTAGGCCATAAAGGCGCCCTATGAAGGAATCCTCCGTAAGAACGACTGAACTTACCAGCCTAAGCTCGTTCGGTTCAGTAATGAAAATTTTGACTATTTTAAGCAAGCTCACAACAACTTGTAGAAGTAGCATGACTGTATAGCACTTGTCCCATGAATTTTGATAATTGTTCCATATCACTCTCCGAAAAATGCAGCAGCTGTCACTTTTTTAGAACATACTCATATCAGAACTTCTTCCCATGAATGAAAGATTTACCATCGGTGTAAAGTATTTGTTTTAAATTTCTAGATAAAATGGTGTTCGTATTCATATTTTCAGATTTTAACAAATCGACTTTCATTCCACTTTTGAGAGATTTAATTCCATCGCATTTGAGCTCCGAGTTCATCTGCCGAAGCTTTTAATAATTTTCTCTGTTAATCAGTATTATCTGCATAAAGGATGTAAAAGTATATAATTATATGCTATCTTGTTAAGTCCATCAACAGTCAATTAGGAATCTTATAATTTATTAACCCAGATATGCCCACTGTACTACATATAGTACACCCATAAAAACGCACCCCACAAACCAGTTACGCAAGTAGCGATACAATGTGTTGCCTACATCCGTCAAGCAAGAAACGGTAACTATAAATGTAGCTAAAAAACTCACGCTAACTGTTGTGACGAGTATTTATTCCGAAATAGATCCCTCGAATTTGTGATCATGGCCGAATATGGTGTACGCTTTGCCCGGTGAGTAATTTTGATTACTACAGAGTTCAAATATTGTCATTTTATATATTGAAATATATACATAAACATCTGATTTATGGATGTAAATGTGTCAAAGTAAATTCAAAGTAGGCAAAAGGTCACTTTAGACACTTCTTTGAAGCGTCCTATATGTAGTACGGTGGGCATTTATACGACTATGAACATTTCCATTACAGAGGCTTTTCTTTAGAGGACGCCTTGGCGATGCTAGATGAGGACGAAGATATGGCGGAAAACATAGAAACCTTGACAATTTTACCGCCAGATAATGAATCTGGAAATTATACTGATGAAGATTCAGGTGAGGAGGATGCATTTTCCATAGATAACCTACCCGGAAACCAACTTCGAGCCCCTGCGGAAATAAGTTATCGTGATAATGACGTAAGCTCTAGTACTTCCCAAATGGATCATGACTTTTCTTCGGAAGACGAAATTCCTCTTATACACCTGAGAGAAAAAAATCACAAAAACAACATAGTGGTAAAAAGGTACCAAAAAAAGCTACAAGTGGACAAACGATGACCTCTTTCCTAGTCCTAAAGATGGAGCCTCGAATGCAGCTATCATCGATCAGGGTGATGAAGTAAACTCTGAAAATCCTCTGAATTTATTTTCACTATTTTTTGATGAGGAAATAATTAAAGTCATAGTAAGAGAAACAAACCTTTATGCATGAAATAAAAGCGTTTATTGGTATTCTGCTACTTAGTGGGTATATTTCAGTTCCAAGAAGACGAATGTTCTGGGAGTATGAAAGAGATAGTCATAATCAGCTAGTTGCTGGTGCTATGTCACGTAACAAGTTCGAATTCATTTTATCTCATTTCCATTTAGCAGACAACACGAAAATAGATGTCACCGATAAATTTGCGAAAGTTAGACCCCTGATTACTCATCTGAACAAAAAGTTTCTACAAAACAGCTCATGTGAAGAGATGCACTGTGTCGATGAGGCTATGGTTCCATACTTTGGTCGCCATGGATGTAAGCAATTTATTTATGGTAAGCCAATACGGTACGGGTACAAGCTATGGGTGGGTGCAACCCGATTAGGATATGTCAATTGGTTTGAACCATATCAAGGTGCATCAACCAATATTAGTCTTCATTATGCTGCTTATGGAGTGGGCCCGTCCGTAGTTCTAGAATACACAGATGTTTTGAAGCACAGATGGCCAAATGAGAAAATGCATATTTACTTTGCTAACTTTTTTTCAACCATACCTCTCCTAGAAATACTCACAGAAAAGGATATCAGGGGTACGGGTACCATCCGTAAAAATCGGATCACTAACAGTCCTTTGACGGATTCGAAGAACGAAGAAAAAAGCAAGAGGTCATTATGATTATAAAAAGGTCGAAGACAAAAATATTATCATCGTCAAGTGACACGATAACAGCATAGTAACATTATGCTCAAATTATGCAGGTGTAAATCCGATTCATTCCGTGAGAAGATTTTCTCGTCAAGAGAAGACAATCATACAAGCAAAGTCAATAGCTTTTTTTTCATTTGAATACAAAGTCAAGTGGGTACAAGTTTTAACTTTTTTGTATGTATTGTTTACTAATCTAGTTTGTATTTGTTTGTGTATATAAAATAATGAAAATTATTACTATTATAAATAATTTCAGGTGCAGCAGCCGCATTTGATCAATCTGTATAACGCGAATATGGGGGGTGTAGATAGATACGACCAGAATCGTATATCTATAAGAGGTAAAAAGTGGTATTTTCCACTCATTGCACACGAGGTGGTAACTTGGACCAATTAGGATTTAGAGGGAGAATAGCCACAGCATTATTATTACGAAACAAAAAACAAACCACATCAAGAAGGCATATGTCAAGGAAAGAAGGAATAGAGATTCGCTATGATCATACAGATCATCTGGTAATATCCCAAGATAAACAGACCAGGTGTGCACACTGCCATGATAAGACCATTACTAGATGCAGCAAGTGTGATAAAGGATTACATGTGAAGTGTTTCGTGCTTCATCACACATCTAAAACGAATTAGATGGTTGCCTATATGCCCACCGTCCTATATGTAGTACGGCTAACAAAGAACAGTTTTCCAATAATAAATTTAATTTTTTTTGTAGAACATGTTTATTTATCACAAAAAAAACCCACCAGGCTCAAAGAATGCTCTTTATTAATAAATGTTTATGAATGGGCATATCTGGGTTAATGTCTTCATTTTAGCTCGTATCACATAAAAATAATTTAGCCAAACTTCTACAGTCTTACACAATCTAACTTCTGAAATTCTATATAAATATTTGCATAATTACAAACCCAGTGTTCTCTTTTCAGCTAGAGCTATCTATCGGCTCTTATCCAAGGAAACAGAACTTTTTTCAATCACTCATCATTTGACTTTTTTCTCTGACTGATTCAATTAAATCACCATATTCTGATCGCTCTCTGTGTTAGAATGTCTAGGTTTTAATTTTCTCCAGCTTGCCTGTACTTTCCATAAACTTCGAACTTTCCTATTTCAAGATATCTATTTTGACTTGACTAATACCTTTTTTCAGGTTGCAGATGGCATTATTGAATATAATAAGAAATATTCTGTTTGCAGGATACTGTAGAAGAAACAGAGAAAAAGCACTACAAGGATAATCCCACACACTGTTTTTATTGTGAAAAAGATGTGTCTCATTTTAGTAGACATATTTTTACATGGCATGAAAATGAATTTGATGTCCAACGCATACTGTCGTTTAAACATAAATCCAAAGATAGAAGAAATGCAATTACGAGATTGGCAAAACGGGGGAATTACTTGCGAAACAGATCGAACACAAAATTGAGACCGGTGTATCGGTCATCTCAAGATAAACTATCATCAGTTAGTGATTTTTGACCTTGTCTGTATTGTTACGGTTTTTACAAGAAAAAACATTTGTACCGACATACTGAGAACTGCATATGCCGCCCCGAAAGCTCAGCGAAAACAAGGCAGAGTGCATAGATTGATGGGCAGGCAGCTCTCTTAATGGGTTTAACCTTCAAACATGACGAATTGCTAAAACAAATTCTATTTCCTCGAATGAGAGCAGATGAAATAGCTCTTACTGCAGAAAAAGATCAACTAATTTGTAATTATGCATACTCTTACATTAAAGGTCGACGAAGTAAGGGAAACTTAGATTATGTACGACAGAATGTGAGAAGGTTGTCCAAGCTATTGATATTTGCCAGGGAAGCAAATGAGGAAACAAAGGAACTTACCGATTTACTGATACCCAAGCATTTTCAACTAATCATCAATGGAGTTAACAAAATAGGTTGTTACAATGCCGAGACTGATAGGTATGAGTCACCGACTGTAGCTTTGAATTTTGGAACACTTGTAAAAAAAAGTGCAGATCTAGCATATATTTACATGTTACAAATAGATAATACCAAGGAACGAAGAAAGGAATTAAAAGTTTTGAAAACCCTCATCGAGTCTCAGTGGGCAGATGAAGTCAGCGCACAAGCAGGAGCAAACTTAAACTCCCAAAAGTGGAATAAAGAAGAGCTATTGCCTTTAACGTCAGACATAAAAAAACTTAAAGAATATCTTGAAATAAAAGCTCAAACGGCATTTGAAAACTGAAGACTGATAATAAAAACAGAGCTTCTTACAGCACGCTAAAGGAAACCCTTTACTCTCAAAATTATACTTCTGAACAGAAGAAGACCGGCAGAAGTTGCACGGATAAAGGTGGAGACGTACAAGTCGATTGATCTTGAAATCAAAGAAACCGAATTTGAAAGCTGTCTCACAGAGACGGAAAAAATTCTTTCGGCTTCATGCAGCCGGATTGTTATAAGAGGCAAAAGAGGTCGTGGAGTCCCCATTTTGATATCGCCAAAAATGAGGGAACATTTTCAACTTCTACTTGATGTGCGAGATAATTTTGTAGAGAACAATGATTATATATTCCACACTGATGGATAATCTTTCATTGATGGAACAAAAATCTTATATAAGTACGCACTGAGAAGCGGCGTTGAAAATCCAAAAAGTATTAATGCTACTAGGCTACGAAAGCATTTAGCTACTGTCACTCAACTGTTACAATTTTCGGAGAGTGATATGGAGCAACTGTCAAAATTCAGATTATGGGACAACTTGTTTCAAACAGCAAAAATTTCGAAACTCCTACTCCTTGCAGCTGATGGTGGTTTAGATAAAGATAAAGGAATGTCTCTGGACCAAATAGACATAGATTTAAATCCAATACCTAATGATTGTGACCTAGAAGATCTAATTCAGCATGAAAATAACGAGGCGACGAATGCTGATAATCAATCGGTCTCAACTTCAACAGTGACACAGCAACACCAACAGAGAATGCCCGTTAAGAAACAGCCATGGTCTAGTGAACAAAAAAAGATTATTGCCGAGTATTTTGCACAGCATATAAGACAGAAACGAGCACCTAAGCAATTCGAAGTAGAAACTTTTGTAGCACAGTATCCTGAATTTGAGGACCTGAAGTGGTCATCCATTAAAGCTGTTGGGTACAATATGTATACTGGTAAACTGCTGCACTTTTGGTTATCGAGCTTGGAAGTCTGTAGCTCAAATACAGGGTGTTTGGTACACATGCGGTAAAATTCAAGGGCTTATTGCTTAGCCTATTATAAGAATATTTCAGTCTTGTCGTCATTGAGTGCCAAACTCTTTCAAACACACCAGGGTTGTATTTCTAATTGAGTTACACCCAGTTTAGTTCACGCTACTCCGAGTAAAGAATTTCGATCAACTGCGAAATCGGACAATTCCTAGATGTAACTCGATTAGAAACAACCCTGGTGGGCTTGGAAGAGTTGGGCACTCAGTGACGAGAAGATTGAATGCCTGTATCCAGGCTAGAGGAAGTCAATTCGAACATTCATTGTAGATTGAGCAACATTCCATGCATTTTTTGGTAGTAAAATGTTATTACTGTCGCAAATTTTGATCACCACTGAATCTTCGGAAAAAAGGAATATTTCAGAAATCATCATAGGACAAAATATTCTTATAATAGGCAAAGGAATGACCACTTGAATTTTAACCGCATGTTTCCGTTATTTTCATATTTTTTGACGATTTTTAGTTTTATTATTTAAATGTAGTAAGGTTCGATGAAGTAGGACTTGACAGATCTCGATTAAGTACAAGACTATATGTTAGCTCCAGTGTATTTATTTATTTTATTTTGTATGAGTTCTTCGCTAGTCTTTTTCATTTCTGTATCTAAGTACAGCTGGTATGTACATGTATAGTACCTATATTAACTGTAACGCGTTCAGTACAAATGTTATTTTAGTCACATTTAATCGAATGTTACGCTATAGTAACGTTTTTAAGTTTTATTTTTCATGAAGGAAGGTTTTTCCAAAGTAGAACTTGAGTAACGTCAATTGAGTACAAGGATGTATATACATGTACATTTCAGAGTATTTATTTGTTTATTTTGAAATGAGTGTCTTGCTTGCCTTTTTGATTTCGGTGATCGAGTGTAGTACATATTATAATATAGGACCTATATTATCTCTAACGCCAGAAGAGTACAAATGTTGTTTTAGTCACTTTTACATTTTATGAAGTTTTATTCAAACATATTGGTGAAATATCACAATATAATATAATACAAGTAGATGATGGGTTACCTTGGACGCCCCCCACCACTTCCACTTTGGCCACGCCCACCGCGTGCTCTGATTGTCGGATCAGACGGCGGGAAATTTGAACGGGGTTGATGGTATATGTTGATTGGCGGGCCCCGCTAGATGGCGCACCCAACCGGAAGTGATTCAGACAGCCGACGATAGTAAGGTGTAGTATACAGGGGGAGCCAAGAATGTTTTATATAGGGTGAGTCAAAAGGTAGGCTATCGCGTGTGTGCGCGCGTGCGCATGCACATGTGCATGGGGCTCGTTCTGGTTGGTGCTGGCGCGGGCGTACTACGGGGGTGTAGATAGCGTATTGAACGGGGTTGATGGTATATGTTGATTGGCGGGCCCCGTTAGATGGCGCACCCGACCGGAAGTGATTCAGACAGCCGACGATAGTAAGGTGTAGTATAACGTCTATGCGTAAGTGATGTAGCTCATTTCATGTTTTGCGGTAAATATTTGCATATAGATCGATAAAAGCCGATGAATAATGGTAATTATAGATGCAATTCTGCGGATTCAGTTTAAATGGAAAAACGTATACAATTCGCGGGGGCAATGGGTGTAGGATGATCTCAATAGTTAACACGGCATATTCAGTGCGCATATAAAAATGGAATTGCTCACATGTGGTGCATACAGTTATTGTTAGTTAATTTTAAACATTGATACAATATTGAAAACATAGTACAGTCTATATTGTGTATCTAATAAATTCCAACAAGGCAATCACCTACGTCGCAAATGAGGTTAGGTTCAGCGCAGGTGTTGTCGTAGCGGTGATATGCAAGAAGTACCGGGCGGGGGTGTCAAGCATGGGTGAATGGGCAGGGAGCGCAGGCTGTCAACCAGTTATACCGGCCAGCGGTGACCTTGGAACACTGTGGTCAGTAAAAAGTGGTGGGGGTAAAATCGAGATTATAAATACCCATGAATCACCGAAAATTATCTAGTCAGTTATCTGCAGCGAACAGACGTGCTCAGTTCAGATTTAGTCGCTAGTTAACGTTTTAGTTTTTTTTAAAAAAAATGGATAAATTCTTCATCGTTAAGGATTCTACTAAGAAGATTAAAAAATCTAATCTATATGGGCGAGAAGTGGAATTTAAAATACGACCTATCCCTAAAGACGTCGAACCTGTGGGATGGATCAAAGACGCTCTGGAGGAAATAGTAGCTAAAGGAACTGAATATCTTCATCCCAGTGATCAAGTTGGATTCACTTTCTGTTCCAAAGACTTTACCCGCGGTCAAGGATGGATAGCTTTTAAATCGTTTTCCGACGTTTCAACTGAGGACATATGGGAGAAGATATCTTCCATCTATCAGTCAAATTCTGCGGGGATGAATACCGAGACTTTTTGCCTGGGGGTTACGTCCGTAAGGATGCCTGCTGGTCGTGGTAGAGGTCAAAATTACAATACTTTTTATGAGGAATGCGCCAAAAGAAAAGGCATTATCACCGATAATTTGTGTCTCCCACGAGCCCTTGTCATCGCCATGGCCCGTTTGAACAAAGACAAAGATTATAGCAGAATCCGCCTCGATTGAGGAAAAATACAAGGGCAAAGAGCTGTACAACTTGTGGAAAAGGCTGATATCCCTGAGGAGGGGTGTGGAATACCTGAACTTCAAAAGCTACAACGATATCTGCAAAACTACAAAATTGTTGTATACAAGTTTGGGTGCAAAGGTCGTGACGTCATTTTTGAAGGCGTGTCCACTGGTCCGACGCTTAACCTAATCTACTATGAGGGGCACTACAACGTCATAACATCCCTCACTGCTGCCTTTTGCTGCATCTATTTTTGTGAGAACTGCCACATTCCGTATAATAATAAACAAATTCATAGATGTGATAAACAATGTTATGCTTGTAAAACATCCCCGGCCTGCCTGAAAACGGAACACATCGAATGCAAGGAATGTAATAGAAGCTTTTATGGACAAGAATGTTTTAACGCTCATTTACCATCGATCTGTTCTAAAATTAAAAGATGTGTAGACTGTTTTAAAGTTCACAACGGTAATGATCACATCTGCGGACATATACTTTGTAAAACATGTCATAAAAATCAGCCAATTGGACATATGTGCTATATACAGCCTGACAAAAGTATTCCTAAATCGGATGACGTTTTATTAATATTTTACGACTTGGAAACCCGTCAGGAGAAGGAATTACCCAATGGATCTTTACTTCATGAGCCAAATCTATGTGTATTCAAACAATGTTGTGAATCATGTACCGATAATCCTATATGCAAGAAATGTGGCCTTCGATTACAGATTCTTCGATGTCAAGACGTCATTTCTCCATTTATGCATCATATTCTGACACTTCGTAAAAAATTCAAGAAAGTTATTGTACTGGCGCATAATGGTGGAGGATTTGATCATCAGTTTCTACTTCGTTACATTTTAGAGAAGACTAGTCTGTACCCGAATGTAATTATGAGAGGAACAAAATTAATATTGATGGAGGTAGGAAATGTAAAATTTCTGGATTCTCTCAATTATTTCCCTATGCCTCTAACTGCTCTACCCAAGGCGTTTGATTTGAAAGAGCTAAAGAAAGGATACTTTCCACATTTATTCAACACTTTGGCTCATCAGAATTATGTAGGGCCAATTCCAGCGCTCGAGTTCTACGATCCCGACCATTTTAAGGAAGACGCTCGGGAAAAATTATTAAAATGGCATCGCGAAAGACAAGCGGAGGGATACGTTTTTGATTTTCAGAAAGAAATCGTTGAATACTGTATCTCCGACGTGGAAATATTGACACAGGCGTGTCTCAAATTTCGAGACCTGATTAAAACCGAAACCACAGTCGATCCCTTCCAGGAAAGCACCACTATTGCATCATGCTGTAACAAAGTCTTTAGACGCAATTTTTTAAAACCTGAGACGATCGGGGTAATTCCAAAAGGGGGCTATAGATGGCGTGAAAATCAGTCAAAAATTGCCATTCAATGGATGTTGTGGGAGGAACATCAAAGAGGAATCAAAATTCAACACGCCGCTAAGGGTATAGAAACCATTGTTAAGGGACATAAAGTAGACGGTTTTTGTAGCGACACAAATCAGGTGTTTGAATTCCAAGGATGCTATTTTCACGGTTGCCCTCGATGTTTCAAATACAACGGAACCAACCCTCTGCATAATGATTCGTTGAATACATTGGAAAGTCGATACGAACAATCAGTTAGCAAAGTAGAGAGACTCCGAAGCCTTGGACTAGAAGTAATTGAGATATGGGAATGTCAATTTCGAGGGATGCTAAACGGTGAAATTAGAGCGTTCACAGAAGCACATCCATTGATAATCAATTTACCGATTAACCCCAGAGACGCTCTCTACGGGGGACGTACAGAAAATATCGTTGAATACTACAAGATCAAAACAAATGAATGCATAAAATATGTCGATATATGTTCCCTCTACCCCTTCATCTGTAAATATGGAAAATTTCGGGTGGGTCATCCAAAAAAAATTTACGTAGGTGAAGAATGTGTTACAGCCTCTCTGTCGCAGATGTCAGGACTTATTAAATGCCAGATTCTACCGAACCAGAACTTATATCACCCCGTTTTACCGTTAAAAGTGAACAACAAATTGATGTTTGTTAACTGCCAAAAATGAGGTGAAGATTTCGTTCGAGAAGAGTGTCAGCATTCTATTCAAGAAAGAAGCATAAAAGGAACTTGGGTGATAGAAGAGGTGCTCAAAGCTATTGAAAAAGGTTACCAGATTATAGAGACTTACGAAATATGGGAATACGACACAATTCAGCTCAGTAAAGACCAAGAGGGGTTATTTAGCGGAATGATGAACAAGTTTCTACAAATAAAACAACAAGCTTCAGGATGGCCTAAACATTGCTTAACGGATGAAGAAAAAAACCATTATATTGATGCATTTTTGGATAGAGAGGACATAAAGCTGGAATTTTCAAAAATTATAGAGAACCCCTGTTTGAGATCGTTAGCTAAACTTATGTTGAATTCTTTTTGGGGTAAATTTGCTCAAAAAGAAAACCAAAACAAAACCTCAATAGTCAGAGACTGTGGTGAATTCTTTGATATGCTGACTAATCCTTCTATTCATGTAAATACAGTTCTCCCGGTAAACGAAGAAACCCTTCTCGTAACTTGGGAATTTAGAGAAGAGGCCTATGACGTTTCTTCAACGGTTAACGTTGTATTGACTTCATATGTCACGGCCCTAGCTAGACTAAAATTATATTCATTCTTGGAGAAAGTGGAAGAAAGGGCAGTTTACGTAGATACAGATTCATGTATTTATATCTATCGTAAGGGATTAGACGACATATCTACAGGCGACTTCATAGGTGATATGACCGATGAGCTCAATGGGGGTTTCATATCAGAGTTTGTTTCTGGAGGACCTAAGAACTACGCCTACAAATATACTACTTTGTCTGGAGAGGAACAGATCGTATGTAAAGTAAAAGGCATATCACTCAACTACAAGGCATCCCAAGTGGTCAATTTTGAGAAAATAAAAGACATGGTGCTGAAGAAATCTGATCCTGTTCCTGTACTTTCTCGACAGCTACGACGTACAAGAGAGCATGCAGTAGTAACAGTCGAGTTTCCTAAGGTATACAAGATAACTTCAATGAAAAGGAAATTCTATGATGATCATACCTCTGCACCATTTGGATTTAAGAAAATAAAATATTGATTTGTTAATGTTTGTAAATATTTTTTAATAAACATGTAAAATAAAATGTATGCAAATGATTTTTTGTTTTTTTATTTCCCGCCTAATTGAAAAATATTTTTGCACGCGAAATTGTTCAGCCTTTTTACTCCATATGAAAATATTTTAAAGTATGCATTGTTATTATTAAACGCCTGCAGTAATATACACCAAAAAAATTGAGAAGCAGTATAACCATGTAGAACTTTGTATAATCACAAAAAAACATACCTTGAAAAGTAAAAAATACAGCAGATTCATAAGCAGTATAGAGAGGGAGGTACGTAAAAGTAATCGATTATTACTAATAAAATAGAGTTTTGAATTCCTATTTTTGCAATAATAATCATTTTACTATTTAACGTGTTGGGCACTGCACTGCACGGGTACCAACACTGTACTGCACGGGCACGAAAAATTGAGAAGCATGATAACCATGTAGAACTTCGTATCACTAAGTAAAGAATAAAATGGTTATTACGAAAAGTAGAAATAAAAACTCTATTTTCGATAATAACTATACTATTTTTATGAGCACCGAAAAAATTGAGAAGCACGATAACCTCGTAGAACTTCGAAACAGCACCAGAGACAACCGAAGGCTACAGAAAAAAAAACACATACTGAAAAGACATAACATCTATCAGCGCTGGTATCCGATAATACTGTTTCCTTTGACATTCGTTGGGATATGAAAACACATATTTCCTTCCCACCGTTATAACGGAAATAATGGCTACTGCAAAAAGCAGTTTCACGATAAGACCATACATTAATCTACAAAGTCGATAATAAAACATATGTACTATTAAAATGCAGATATTTTAAAAATTATACAATTAAAAAATCAAAGTCAGCCGTCTGGACAATTTACCAGTGGGTCCTCTATTTTTGTGCATGTAAAAGGTTAGACTATGGCGCTATCAAAAAAAAAAAACAAAATGCAACAAAGTAGAGTCACTTAATATTCTTGTAGAAATTACGGATAGAATATGGTAGAAAGTAACAATCAGATATTGTAGAAGCCATGTAATTATTTAATTGTTGAGGAAAAAGTATTTTTCATATGCTGACCATGTTTATGTCCGCTTGGTACGCGACCAGATTTTTTCCAAACCTTTGCCCGTTGGGTTCATGAGCCGACGACCAAATGTGTCGTCGAAGGGGCATTTTTGGTCAAATTCGGTCGAAACCGATGCTGCGTTCGTACCCTAGAGCCTACGGACAACGACTTAATTTTAATTGATTTGCAAAGATCTTGCTAGAATACTTGAGCTAATGATTATATGCAATTTATCGGTAACGAGCTTTCCTCTAGCATATCTTGATTTATTCAAGCGAATCAATGAGAAACTAGTGAATAAAATTACCTGACAGCCATAGTACAAGTTGGTATATCTACACCTTCTTCTCTTACATTTGGCGCCACTAAAATGTTAATCTCCTTGTTTCTAAAAACGATCAAGTACTTGCCTGTTCTTCTTATGAATCAGAAGTGATTATACGGTGCTATTAAAAGAGTTTCCGTTATATCCCACAACGAAATCCGGCTTTATATGTCTGAACTCTGGTACATGTTCACTCAAATCTTTCAGTACATGGTGCAATATTTTTGGCAGTTGATCTTTCCTTCGTGAATACTAAACCACAAATTTCCTCGTTTGAATATGAACTGTTGAAAAAAGTGTCACGTTTATATTAGTATTAATATTTATGACATTTACTTTTTAAAAATAGTTAAATACTACGATAAACTGGGAATGTGGGATGAAGCAGAAATGTTTCTGTAACCCAATTTAGGTATGTATAGCAAGTCTTACGCAAGATAATAAAACAGATATAATTCGAGGGCGATTCTTGGAAGAAAAATTCATAGTATTTCTAAGGCAGAAAGTATACTGAATGCAACACCGACCGTAGTGCTGTAATTTTAAGCATACATTTACATGTTTTAGGTGTAATGATAAATAGAAAGTGATTAATATTTTAACTTCAATTTTCGTAAAATACCTGAGATATGCCATCTTGCAGTAGCCTGCAATGAAATACCCTACAGGTTATCGATCACCTGATAGTCTGTGGTTCTCGTCGGTAGATAGCGCTACATACAAACGTCATCTGTCAAACGTTATGTATATCATTGATAAGTGTGAGTTGTGTCTCTAAGCGCTAGATGCTGTCGATGTCGCACTGGTGTCGTAGAGTGACCCACATACAGGGTCGATAGAAATTTTTGGGGACCCTATCGACGGGCCGATGTACGACAGTATATCGTCAGACCGAAATAAGCTCCATTCACATGGGAGGTGTGTGTAGAACTGTTCGTGGGAGACACGGACCTTGTCGTATATAGCAAGACGTGTCCTAAAATGGTGCTACCCCATTGCTCGCTCCGCCATACAGGTCGGTCAGACAGAAGTTTTTGGGACCTGAGTGCTCTGACTGGTGGATCAGACGGCGGGAAATTTGAACGGTGTTGATGGTATAGTTGAATGGTGGACGGCGGGTCGGATGCGTTGGTAATCACCTACGTCGCAAATGAGGTTAGATAGATACTCGTTCAGCGCAGGTGTTGTCGCAGCGGTGATATGCAAGAAGTACTGCGCGCGGGGCTGTCAACGAGTTAATACTGGCCAACGATAACAGCGGTGACCTGAAAACGTTCTGGACCAAAGTACGTTCTAGACCAGTCTCTCTAGACCAAAAGTCATTCTAGACCAGTCACTCTAGACCAAAGTACAAAAAAACGCCGTTTTTCAACGCCTTTTTGTCACCATCCCCCTTAGTAGCGCGCGCGTGCGCATGCGCATGGGGCCCGTTCTGGCTGGCGTACTACGGGGGGTGTAGATAGCGTTTGTGGTGAGGGCCAGCACCAGCAGAACGAGGAGATACAGTATTCAACGATCTCTTTCTGAAAATCAAAAACGTATCGCTCCGCTTGTCTTTCGCTATGCCATTTTAATAATTTTTCCCGAGCATCTTCCTTAAAATGGTCGGGATCGTAGAACTCGAGCGCTGGAATTGGCCCTACATAATTCTGATGAGCCAAAGTGTTGAATAAATGTGGAAAGTATCCTTTCTTTAGCTCTTTCAAATCAAACGCCTTGGGTAGAGCAGTCAGAGGCATAGGGAAATAATTGAGAGAATCCAGAAATTTTACATTTCCTACCTCCATCAATATTAATTTTGTTCCTCTCATTCATAATTACATTCGGGTACAGACTAGTCTTCTCTAAAATGTAACGAAGTAGAAACTGATGATCAAATCCTCCACCATTATGCGCCAGTACAATAACTTTCTTGAATTTTTTACGAAGTGTCAGAATATGATGCATAAATGGAGAAATGACGTCGTGACATCGAAGAATCTGTAATCGAAGGCCACATTTCTTGCATATAGGATTATCGGTACATGATTCACAACATTGTTTGAATACACATAGATTTGGCTCATGAAGTAAAGATCCATTGGGTAATTCCTTCTCCTGACGGGTTTCCAAGTCGTAAAATATTAATAAAACATCATCCGATTTAGGAATACTTTTGTCAGGCTGTATATAGCACATATGTCCAATTGGCTGATTTTTATGACATGATTTACAAAGTATATGTCCGCAGATGTGATCATTACCGTTGTGAACTTTAAAACAGTCTACACATCTTTTAATTTTAGAACAGATCGATGGTAAATGAGCGTTAAAACATTCTTGTCCATAAAAGCTTCTATTACATTCCTTGCATTCGATGTGTTCCGTTTTCAGGCAGGCCGGGGATGTTTTACAAGCATAACATTGTTTATCACATCTATGAATTTGTTTATTATTATACGGAATGTGGCAGTTCTCACAAAAATAGATGCAGCAAAAGGCAGCAGTGAGGGATGTTATGACGTTGTAGTGCCCCTCATAGTAGATTAGGTTAAGCATCGGACCAGTGGACACGCCTTCAAAAATGACGTCACGACCTTTGCACCCAAACTTGTATACAACAATTTTGTAGTTTTGCAGATATCGTTGTAGCTTTTGAAGTTCAGGTATTCCACACCCCTCCTCAGGGATAACAATATCAGCCTTTTCCACAAGTTGTACAGCTCTTTGTCCTTGTATTTTTCCTCGATCGAGGCGGATTCTGCTATAGTCTTTGTCTTTGTTCAAACGGGCCATGCCGATGCCAAGGGCTCGTGGGAGACACAAATTATCGGTGTTTTTAACGGTGATAATGCCTTTTCTTTTGGCGCATTCCTCATAAAAAGTATTGTAATTTTGACCTCTACCACGACCAGCAGGCATCCTTACGGACGTAACCCTCAGGCAAAATGTCTCGGTATTCATCCCCGCAGAATTTGACTGATAGATGGAAGATATCTTCTCCCATATGTCCTCAGTTGAAACGTCGGAAAACGATTTAAAAGCTATCCATCCTTGACCGCGGGTAAAGTCTTTGGAACAGAAAGTGAATCCAACTTGATCACTGGGATGAAGATATTCAGTTCCTTTAGCTACTATTTCCTCCAGAGCGTCTTTGATCCATCCCACAGGTTCGACGTCTTTAGGGATAGGTCGTATTTTAAATTCCACTTCTCGCCCATATAGATTATATTTTTTAATCTTCTTAGTAGAATCCTTAACGATGAAGAATTTTTCCATTTTTTTAAAAAAAAACTAAAACGTTAACTAGCGACTAAATCTGAACTGAGCACGTCTGTTCGCTGCAGATAACTGACTAGATAATTTTTTTTTTTTTTTTTTTTTTTTTTAACGAGGGGGGAATGCATTTACGCACCATACCATAGCACGAGCTACGACGTGTGTGGGGCTCCAGGGTCTTGAGGAGATCACCTAATACCCACTAAACCCTAAACCTCCGCGTGGCCCGACTCATCAGCGTCTCGGTAGGCCATGTTCTCCTAGTCTCCTAGTCAAGGTTCCAGTTAGCGGGTGCCAACTGGGACCTTGGTCTGGGGTACCTGGTTCTGCGGTTGCGAGGCCTCTCGTCCGGATCGTAGTCCATGAGGAATCGTAGCTGCTCGTTCGGGTGGTCCTGAGCTTTCTCGAAGGTCTTCTCCGCTTTTTTCCTCATGTACTCGTGGATGGTATCCCAATGCAGGTCTCTACGCAAGGTTGAGTTCCTTACGTAGGAAGGTGCATTGGTGGCGATCCGGAGTAGTTTCATCTCTAGAGCAGCAAGTCGCTTGCGGTAGCTGGGGGCAGCGTACCCCCAGACCGCGGAGGCGTAAGCGAGCTGAGGTCTGGCGATGGCCTTGATCAGCCGTAGCTTGGTCGCTAGCGGCATCTGGCTGTGTCTACCCAGTAATGGATAGAGTTGAGCCATGGCTGCTCTGGTTTTTGCGATGACAGCTTCTATGTGCGCTTTCCAGGTGAGGGACTTGTCAAAAACGATCCCCAGATATTTGACATTGTCGCTCCACTGGATATCTTCATCGAAGATGGATGCTTCGAGAGGTCTTGCAATCCTTCTTCGTTGAATGAAGATTGCCTGCGTCTTCTGGACGTTGATGCGGATTTTCCATTTCACGCACCAGTCCTGAATTTGGTCCAGTTCATCCTGTAGCCTCCTACGGATGATCTCGGGTCGTCTATGCTTGGCGGCTATAGCAGTGTCGTCTGCATATAGGGCCAGCATTGTGTCAGCTGTCTTCGGCACATCGTAAGTATAGATGTTGTAGAGCAGGGGGGCTAAGGCTGACCCCTGGGGCACGCCTGCTTCCAGCTGTCGTCTTGTTGAATGGCATGTACCAATCTTCACCGTGAACCATCTTTGTGTTAGATAGCTCTGGATCAGTTGGCACATGTTCGCATCGATTCCGGCGGCTTCCATTTTGGCGATGAGTCCATCGTGCCAAACTCTGTCGAAGGCTCGTTCCACGTCCAGCAGGACGAGACCGGTTGCCTCCTGTAGATTGAAGCCGCTGGTGATGTTTTCTGTCAGTCGTAGCGCTTGGAGTTCCGTGTTGTGCGAGGATCTGAAGCCGAATTGCTCTGGGGGGAGAAGTTGCAGTTCTTCTGCCTGCTTCTCTAGTCGAACGGCGATAGCCTTTTCGACTACTTTGCCCATCGAGGAAACCAGGCTGATGGGCCGGTAGTTCTGGGGCAACTTCCGGTCCTTGCCTGGCTTGGTGAGCATTATAACCTGGGCTTCCCGCCACCGCCGCGGGAAGTGGTTAAGTCTCAGGGTGGCATTGGCGATGTTGGTGAGCGCAGCAATGCCTTTGGTGGGAAGGTTCTTCAGCATCCTGTTGTTGATGCCGTCCCTTCCCGGCGCCTTTCTGACCTTCAATAAAAAGTATTGTAATTTTGACCTCTACCACGACCAGCAGGCATCCTTACGGACGTAACCCCCAGGCAAAAAGTCTCGGTATTCATCCCCGCAGAATTTGACTGATAGATGGAAGATATCTTCTCCCATATGTCCTCAGTTGAAACGTCGGAAAACGATTTAAAAGCTATCCATCCTTGACCGCGGGTAAAGTCTTTGGAACAGAAAGTGAATCCAACTTGATCACTGGGATGAAGATATTCAGTTCCTTTAGCTACTATTTCCTCCAGAGCGTCTTTGATCCATCCCACAGGTTCGACGTCTTTAGGGATAGGTCGTATTTTAAATTCCACTTCTCGCCCATATAGATTAGATTTTTTAATCTTCTTAGTAGAATCCTTAACGATGAAGAATTTATCCATTTTTAAAAAAAAAAAACTAAAACGTTAACTAGCGACTAAATCTGAACTGAGCACGTCTGTTCGCTGCAGATAACTGACTAGATAATTTTCGGTGATTCATGGGTATTTATAATCTCGATTTTACCCCCACCACTTTTTAACTGACCACAGTGTTCCAAGGTCACCGCTGGCCGGTATAACTGGTTGACAGCCTGCGCTCCCTGCCCATTCACCCATGCTTGACACCCCCGCCCGGTACTTCTTGCATATCACCGCTACGACAACACCTGCGCTGAACCTAACCTCATTTGCGACGTAGGTGATTGCCTTGTTGGAATTTATTAGATACACAATATAGACTGTACTATGTTTTCAATATTGTATCAATGTTAAAAATTAACTAACAATAACTGTATGCACCACATGTGAGCAATTCCATTTTTATATGCGCACTGAATATGCCGTGTTAACTATTGAGATCATCCTACACCCATTGCCCCCGCGAATTGTATACGTTTTTCCATTTAAACTGAATCCGCAGAATTGCATCTATAATTACCATTATTCATCGGCTTTTATCGATCTATATGCAAATATTTACCGCAAAACATGAAATGAGCTACATCACTTACGCATAGACGTTATACTACACCTTACTATCGTCGGCTGTCTGAATCACTTCCGGTCGGGTGCGCCATCTAACGGGGCCCGCCAATCAACATATACCATCAACCCCGTTCAATACGCTATCTACACCCCCGTAGTACGCCCGCGCTAGCACCAACCAGAACGAGCCCCATGCACATGTGCATGCGCACGCGCGCACACACGCGATAGCCTACCTTTTGACTCACCCTATATAAAACATTCTTGGCTCCCCCTGTATACTACACCTTACTATCGTCGGCTGTCTGAATCACTTCCGGTTGGGTGCGCCATCTAGCGGGGCCCGCCAATCAACATATACCATCAACCCCGTTCAAATTTCCCGCCGTCTGATCCGACAATCAGAGCACGCGGTGGGCGTGGCCAAAGTGGAAGTGGTGGGGGGCGTCCAAGGTAACCCATCATCTCCTACTCACTTCCGGTCGGGTGCGCCATCTAACGGGGCCCGCCAATCAACATATACCATCAACCCCGTTCAATACGCTATCTACACCCCCGTAGTACGCCCGCGCCAGCACCAACCAGAACGAGCCCCATGCACATGTGCATGCGCACGCGCGCACACACGCGATAGCCTACCTTTTGACTCACCCTATATAAAACATTCTTGGCTCCCCCTGTATACTACACCTTACTATCGTCGGCTGTCTGAATCACTTCCGGTTGGGTGCGCCATCTAGCGGGGCCCGCCAATCAACATATACCATCAACCCCGTCCAAATTTCCCGCCGTCTGATCCGACAATCAGAGCACGCGGTGGGCGTGGCCAAAGTGGAAGTGGTGGGGGGCGTCCAAGGTAACCCATCATCTACTAATACATTTCAAGAAATATTGTTATCCAGAACATTTAAGATAATCATCTAGGTGCTTTGGCGATAGAATGGTCATAAGACATATCAAGTAGATTGACTCCATAATCTTCGCGCTTTTATTGCGGTTTGACATTAGGATATACCCAATCCCACAACAGCCAACCCCAATTTCACTCATTCTGAAATTACGTTTGATATATGAGCAATGTCATATATTACCAATGTCAAAAAATTAATTATACATATATAACCACCCACAATTTTTATCGCTCCTAAAAATAGAGTGTAATCAGTAGCCTGGAAAATAAAGTTCAATTGTTTTTTGCCGTGTTTGAAGATACCTTGGCTGCCGCTGACCTAAAAATGAAATGTTTCATATTTTATAACCTGTTTGGATAGGTTCTCCCAAAAAAAGAAGATTAATACAACATAGCCGCCATATTAAAAAAATCAACTGTCTCTTTTATGTCAACATATATTCATGCTCTGTCCCATTACTCCGAATTTAAAGATCCTAACTCAACTCGAGGATATTCATGGTGCATGAAATATGTCTAATAGGCGGTAAACTTATCCCGTTTCAAAATTTCCAATGATGAGAATGACGAATCTCTGAGACGTTAGAAAACGAAGCCTTTCTATCTCTCGATATTTTTGGCGATAACCTCGCCGCCACTAGACCGATTTTCGAAACGCATGGTTTTTCTTGGCAGCGTAATCACCTTGTCTAGAAATTTTAACAAAATCCGACCACTACTTCTGTTATAGAGGGATCGAGGATTAGCGGACAGACAGTGCGACATACCTTGAGTAGTAGTTTTTATGCCCGATTGAAACAAAAACAAAAAAAAAGGTTAATTTTATTGCCGTGGCAAATGCCCCGATTACCCGCCCTAAGGTATATGCTCTTAACACGTTCGCGGACACTCTATGTGGCTAGTGTGTGCCTAATGAGGCGCTGACGCTATAAGCCGCACTAGTCAGTGTGCCTATTGGGACAGTGACGGCACTTGCCGTCAACTACATATAGTGCTCTAACTTCATTTTGCTGTACATCACGTCAATTCTGCGTATATTAGGAGGTTTGGTGTCCCGCTGGACACCTACTATCCAAATAATAAGTGTAGTAGATTTTTTTTAAGAGGGGGAGAGGTACATCTTCGGACATCGGTAGTCATACGTATACGTGTTGGCAGTATGAGTCTGTTCGTTATCGAGAGCAGATGTATGCATTCGAGCTACAGCAAAATGGACGATAAATATAGAGAGCAGTGGATGCGCTGGTATGAAGAGTGTGAGAGCGAAGATGAAAGCAGACATGATCCATATAGTACAGATGACTCCATTGCTGATCCAGAATATATGCAACAGGACTCAGACTCTTGTACTGATTCAGAATACGAGAATATTCCAAACAATGATGAGCGTAAGTTGATGCGCATTTTTCCCATACACTTTAGTTACGTTTGTTTGTAAATTTTATCTGGAACATCACGAAAAAAGCGTAAACGGAAAGAACCTAAATCAAAAGTTGATTTGCCATCAGGACATGTCGATAGCGAGGGCTCTGATGATATCGATGTTCTATTAGATCCAGACAACGATGAACAAAAATGGGAAGATAAAATAATCGATTGTTTAGAGTTTTCCTTTGATTCCATATCAGTTGGTGTGAAAGAACAGCTAGCAGGCAAGCCTCCAATTGAGATTTTTGAAAAAATTTGGACTGTTGATGTGACTAATTACATTGTTCAAAAGTCAAATAAATATGGTGAATTATTATTTGTGGGCAATAGGCCTAAGTCCAGAAACGAGCGATTCAAGACATTTCAACATATTTCCGTAAAAGAAATGAAAGGTTTTCTCGGTTTGTGTCTCCTTGCTGGCCAGTTGAAGTTCAAGTCTATTAGGGACATGTTTTCAATGGATCCTCTCAATTATCAACCGGTATTCCCAGCTACTATGTCAGGTAGACGATTTGAACAGATTCTGAGGTGCTTGAATTGTGCAGATGATGAAAATAAGGAGGATAATCTCTATAAAGTTAGTTGGCTTGTGAAATCTATCATTAAGTCAAGCCAAAATATGTTTTCTTCGCCAGAAGCCTTATCTCTAGATGAATCACTGTTACTTTTCCGAGGCCGATTACGGTTTCGGGTTTACATAAAAAATAAAAAAAGTAAATATGGGATTAAGTTCTATGAGCTGTGTTCCAATGACGGATATGCCCTAAATATAGAAATTTATAAAGGTAAATCTAATAGAGAAGATGTCAGGGGCAGTTCTAAAATAAATTCTTTAGTTCTTAGGCTTCTGGAGCCATTTCTAGATAAAGGCCACCATATATACATGGATAACTTTTAGGTATAACAGTGTCCAGTTATCGGAAATCCTATTGCAAAGGAAAACTCACAGGACGGGGACATTACGCTCCAATAGAAAAGGTAATCCCAAAGAGGTTACTGGAGCCAAGTTGAAATCCGGGCAGCATATTTGGAGAAGAAAGGGAAATGTGTATGTTTCCAAATGGCGCGACAAACGTGATGTCTTATCCATCACGACGGTCTATAAGCCTGAATTGGTTGAAACTGCCAACAGGTATGGTCATAAAAAAACCAAGCCATTAATGGTCAGTTGCTATAATGACAATATGTCAGGTATTAATCGTGCAGATCAAATGATTATCTATTATTCATGTCCTAGAAAAACAATCAGGTGGCACAAAAAGGTTATATTTCATCTTCTTGATATAGCTGTCTGGAATTCCCATTATTTATATAATCATAGCCAGAAAGATAACAAGACGTTCAAAGAGTTCCGAAATGATTTAATAAAATCCTTACTTGGGATCTCTCCGGATCAGAGAGCTGGAAGGGAATTTGTCAACTTGATGAAAAAAACAAAGTCTATACATCCAAAAAAAGTAGAGAAAATTTGGGCCACGTTTTGAAGGCTATACCTGTGCCAGAAACCAAAAAAGGTAAAAAAAGATTTATAAATAAACGCTGTAAACAGTGCTACCTAGAACAAAGGAGGAAGTAGACTGCATGGCAATGCCGTGATTGTATAAGAAAACCATCTCTTTGTGTTGGAGACTGTTTTCAGGTTTGGCATAAAGCTTGATCGCTTATATTGAAAACACCTAAGTATTTATTTTGCTGTTTGACAATGAATAAAATTTAAGGAATATGTATTTATTTTGTGTTTGTACACATACTATACTTCATAATAAAATTTGTTTCTGTACTGCTCTGGTTATTGTTCATGACTTCAATAGAAAACAGGTAATTTAAATGAGTTAAACAAGCAGCTATTCGCATGCGGCATATGCCGTCAAGTATCCCATGTGAGTGAAATGGGTGCGTAGGGGGACATGACGTCATATACCGCATGATTTTTTTCCATCATATCTGCATGTGTGAAAAATTCCTGTTTGAATGCTATTTGATTCATTTTTCTATGTTTGATATGAAATAATTTATCAACGTGACATTTTGAGCACACCTCAACATTTCTCAGTGCCCCGCTAGAAAACAGTTCATTGACGTGATATGCCGTCAGTGTCCGCGAACGTGTTAAAGATGATATTCATTATCTAGTATAACGCATGATACAATAATTTTTCTTTCAGCACTGATTTCAGTCGTAAACCATGACCGGTCTTACCATTAGACTAAAAAAACGGAGATCTAACGTCAACCTGCAGTTACTCAGTGACAGTCTTTTGTTTTGATGTCGCTTTTTCTGAGCTTGCTTGTTTCAAAAAACCAATAAAAATGCTGTAGCTGCAAAGTAACGGCGTTTGTCCACCGCCGCCGTCACCGTCACGTCACCGAGAACTAGATGGCGGCGCCGAAGTAGCGGTACATACATTTACATTACATTACTTAGCCGCGTGTCCACCGCACATCCATCACCCGAGCGCCGTCATCCCGGCCGCCGAAATTGCGAGTAGATCGGCGTGACCGCTAGATCGTCGCCCGAGATTTTGACGGGCCGATGTGCCGGCAATACAAAACACGTATGAACTTGTCCACACACTGCCGTCGCCGTATTTAATGGTCTTGGTTCCGTCATAGAATATATTTCAGGCAATTTAGATCAATCTGATCTAGATGAAATAATGGAAAATATGAAAATTCTGAAGGAGAATCAAGATAATTTATCATTACAAAATTCCCGAACCGTCTCTGTAGCAAAACAATTACAAGACAGGTTTGAAAATAACACTTTAATTATAAAGAAAAATTTGAGAGATAATTTTGATAACCTCAACAAATTGCATAGCGAATACGCTAATTCTCAGTATGTCTTGAATGAGATAATAATTATTCAAAGATTTTCTAATTATTTATCACACTTACTGTTAACCATTAACCTGAGCACAAATCAGGGCATAAATCTCTTACAGCTGAGTAAGACTGAAATTAGTTATATCCATTCGTGATCTATTTGACAAAAATGAACTTCTCCCACTCGATAAACTGCACAATTTTGAATTTTTCGAATTATGTGAATTAAGTATTATAGTCCTCGAAGAAGAAATCATATTTATTCCTCACATACCAACAGTTACTGGTAACTTTATATATTCCAATATATACCCCATTATACACCAAAATAATATTCTGGTATTGAAACATAAAAATATTATCGAAAATGAAACTATACATTTTTGTGATGAATGCAAATTATTGAGTAATAAATATTTTTACTGTACTATACTAATCCATTCCAGTTGTAACTTACTTAAAGTTGAAAATTGTACATTCTTGGCAAAAGGTTCATTTTCAGAAGTAATTCAATTAAAACATGATAACTATTTAGTGAATACTAACAAGAATATTCCAGTATATGAAGATTGTACCAAAGAAAGAAAAGAAATTGATTCCTCTTCTATTATCAGCTTAAACTGTAAAACATTTATTGATCATACTGAGTATTTGAAGATTTCTGATATTTCGAAACCTTTATACATACCTAACATTATGGTGAACTATGATACGAATATGTTATTTGAAAATACTGATGTAAAGGGTTATTCGGATATACAATTGAATAATGTTTTATTACTAGATAAATTAAAAAATTTAGATTTTTCACACAAAACGTCCACGTTTAGCATTATAACTATTTTATGTATTTTAACATTTATTGTAATTATACTTTGTTTAAAAAAACAATTGCTCTCTCTTTTGAAGCAAAAAGAACAAAAAAATCAACTAGTCAAAAATGACATTGAACTTAACCAGATTTTTCCTTTGAACCGGGAGGTTCAATCTTCTTGAAGAGGGAGGAATTACGGCACTGCTATGATGATGATCTAATATGTAGAGTTGCTTAGGTTTGCACTTTTCGATTCATTTGTTCTAGCGTAGGTTATAAGTAAGAGATGCATGTAAACCAAGGTGACCAGTACTCATTCGTCTTCTGTTAAATAAAGTCGCTTTCTTAAAAAGTCGTTCGTTGTTTGCACATTCTTAATTCGCTACACTGGGCACTAGCAGCTTCATTTGGAGAGATCTGAGATACCTCCATGGGCCAATACAGCTCCTCCTGGTTAACAGCCTGCCGTGGATCCAGCACCTCGCTCCTGTCAGTTCCTGTCGTTTTCTCAAGTGTCGTTGCCTGCTCCCAAAATACTTAGCAAGTATTTTGGCCTGGTACGTCGATGGTGATGTGCTTGCTCGGTGTAGCCTTCCAAGTTCTTTGTGATCGACGTCAAAACGATCGAAATCGTACCCGAACACACCGGACGATTTTTGCACTTTTTCGGTCTCGATTGAGCGATACTCGTGAATCAATACCGCCGATTATCGATTCGGCACGCCGATATCCTGTTCGCAGCGCCAATTAAGAATGTGCAAACAACGAACAACCTTTTAAAAAAGCGACTTTATTTAACAGAAGACGAATGAGTACTGGTCACCTTGATTTACATGCATCTCTTACTTATAACCTACGCTAGAACAAAGGAATCGAAAAGTGCAAACCTAAGCAACTCTACATATTAGATCATCATCATAGCAGTGCCGTAATTTGCATAAAAGACATGAACATATCCTCACCTCTGTAGCCATCTTTTTCACGTACAATATTATGCAAAACGACACATGCCTTAACTATACTTTTGCTAAGTTTTTTGTTTACATTTAGAGGGCGATGAAATATTCGCCATTTATTGGCCATAATGCCAAATGCACATTCAACGTATCTTCGTGCACGACAATGTCTATAGTTATAAATACGTTTTTTCACATCTAAATGGTTACCGCCAAAAGGACGTAATAAATGTTCAGTGAGCTGGAAAGCTTCATCGCCTAGTATAACATGTGGCATGCTGTTATTTTGAGATGAGTGCAGTGGAACAGGTGTAGGTATACTCAATCTGCCTTCAGTGAGTAGTTGATAGAAGTTTGTACGTTGAAAAATTGCGGAGTCGCAGTCTTTACCGTATGAACCGATATCAACATATACGAATCTGTAATCTGAATCAACTACTGCCAGAAGTACAATTGAGAAATATCCCTTATAATTAAAGTTCATAGTGCTAGATTCCGGAAATTTTTCAATCCGTATGTGTTTTCCATAGACACAACCGATGCAGTTTGGGAAATTAGCTCTTCGTTTAAATCCTTCCGCTATTAATAACCATCGCTCAGTAGTAGGCGCAGCCAAGTGTTCACCACTTAAAATAGTCCATATTTGGTGACACACTTGTGTCACTGTTCTGCTTATAGTTTTGATACCAGTTGGAAGGTATATGACATATCGGTGAAGGTATTTCCACTTGCGAGGTATCTGTAATAAAAGTTAATTGTTTAATTTTATTGTTTCAGCAAGTGCTGTCATGAACAAGTGGAGTAATATTCGAGACACATTTATAAAGTCCCTTAAGACTAAGTAAGGACAAGCCGCAAAAAAAAGTACATTTACAGTGATAACCTACAATTTCTACTCAAGACTGTAACACCCGACGAAACTGATTCAAGCATACCAACTCAAAATGATTCTGAAAGTCTTCCCGAAAGCCAACAAACATCACATAGTAACCTAGACCAATCAATACCTTCCCCATCCACATCCACATCTACCACGAATCGAAGGGGAACGAAAAGGCTAAATGCGGTCGATGCAGAAATATTAAAAGCTATACTGGCCAATTCCGCTGAATCGGAATCTGAATTAATTGACGATGACCGTGCATTTATGATATCTCTCCTTCCATCCGTCAAACAATTGAATGACGAGGATAGGTTTGACTTTAGAATCGAAGTTATGCAATTGCTTCGTAGATTTAAAAACCGCAATCGTTTCGCTACACCTAGCGATCATGGTAACTTCCACCAACTGACTTCACCCTAGCATGAAACCCAGCTGTTCACACCTCAGCAACAAATACAATCTATTAGTGGATTATTTTCCCAAGATTTTCCTAAAAATTAGGTGTGTAAGTTTAATCTAACTACCTGGGCCCTATTTTAGAAAACTACACGTTACAGGCTACAGGTAAATTACTGGCAACATTGAGGGAATTCGCATTCGTGATTGTTCGAGACTGCGTCATTAATGTCAATTTGCCTGTAGAATTGTAACTTGTTGCTTTATAAAATTTGACCCTGGTACTCATACTATCATATAAGGTGACTACCTGTCATTCATAAGTTCATACTATTATTCAAATAAATATAAGTATTAAAATATAAAAAGTATGACTTCCTACACATCGCCGCAAGTAGAAGACGCATTTAGTGACGCTGACTGACATTACCAACTGTACAGACCTTCCCAACACTTCATGCGTCTTCTAGTTGCGGTGATGGAGTAGTATTTTACTACGTACCTCAACGTTACAGCTAACATTTCAGTTGGTGGTATGCATGTCCTGTAGTTCGTGTTTTGGAGTGTGATGCTATCCTTAATATGATATAGGATATAATCGAACGTAGTCGTGGACATCCTATAGTAGTTAAAAAATTTCTTGTCATGCTGCCGCAACTTGGCGTGGCGGATGAACCCAAAATTCTTTGCATCGCCTGCGCCTTCGAAGGTACAAAAGCAGTAGAAGAAGTTGTCGCCGGTTTAACCTAGCCATCACTTTATGTCTTCGAAAACGCGACTACCACGCATGACAGGTGGAACAAACTAAACCAGCGAAATCGGTCGCGGTGGACAAACGATCGCCGTTACGTCATATTAAACTCAGCCCGAAATAATCTCGTTCTCGGTGACGGTCCGGTAACGGCGGCGGTGGACAAACGCCCTAAGGCGCTATAGGTACATGCTCTAATAGTTTTCATTGCAGAATGCTATAGTCGTACGCTCCTTGACATTTCTGCAAGACTCATCTGTATAGTGTAGTCACCAAAAGTGAAAGACTTAATTATATGTTTAAGTATGCTTCTACCCTATCCGTTTCTTGTAATACGTGCTCTCGAAAAAATAATATTGCAAGCTTTCCAAATTAAATAGATATATTTTATCATGACGACTTCTGATCTTTCTGCCTACTGCCTGTCTATTAGCCTTTGCTCCTATTTTAGCGTGAGAATGCGAAGTCTCTCAAAAGTCAGGAAACGAATTCCGAGCGATTTCAGTTTTTGACTCTTTTTGACGATAACTTCGTTGCTACTGGACCGATTTTTAAAACCCATCTTGGCAGCAGAATTACCTTGTGTAAAAATTTCCTCAAAATCCGACTAGTACTTCTGTACTAGATAAGTCAAGGATTAGCGGTCAGACAGCAACATAATTATTTCATCATTACTATTATGCCCGAGAGAAACCCAAAAAATATTAACTTTGTTTCTATGTCAAATGCGATTATCACCCGCCATAAGGTATATGCTTTTATAAATGATATAAATTATCTAGTGTAATGCATGATGCGTGATGATCCGATGCAAATGTATACCTTATTCTAAATTTTGAAACAATTTAATATCAACTATTTCGTGGTAAAGGCTCCAAAACAAGGTAAAATATGTGGTTGCCCAACGTATCTGCTTGAGAAAGGATGTCCCTTGGTTTTTGCTAATCATAACTGAAAGCACGTGTATTTCTCTGTCAGCCTGTTCCGACAAGGAATTTCTTACTACTCATCCATGCAAATTAATGATATGATGTTGCCTACTTACGCGATGAACTGATCTGGTCCACCGTAATTGACAGTTCAGTACTGCCAAGGATTCTAGTAGCGCTTGGCAACGTTGCATGGATCAGGTTCGTTTGTTCAACTAGGAAGCCGCCTGGGATTTGGCTCAGGTAGGATATAGAGGACCAGCGGTTCAGGAATGCGTGAAGCATATGTAAGTTATATCCATCATCACCCTGTATTTTATATAATATTATAATAACTATAATAATTATTATTACCTGGTACTTGTATTTCTTGCTAGCATTGTCGCTACGCTATGGAATCCTCTGTATCAGCATATTATATTTCTGCTACATTGTACTAAATCCATGTGTGAGGAAATCTTGTCACTTCTTGTCTAACCGTCCTGTTTTACGCATCGTCGTTACAAGGTTTCACAAAAGTCGTTTTGTACCGTTAATCGAAATAAAGTTTTTTAAAAACAAGTATTTCGGTAGCAGTAATTTAACTTGTATATATACTAGGTTTTGATTTCGCGCCAAAAATTTTACTGTGCGAGAAATTATTCTGTATAAGGCTGGAATTCGTTAAGACATACCCTATTTGAACCTTTATATACATCGCAAATGGAGATGCAACCAGTATTTCATGATGTAGCGGGTTTGTATGGAACACTTATTGGTCTGACTTTGATACCAAGACGTATATATATATATATATATACATCCAGGTCAATCATTTGCTTCCATAAACATGCACGGCACATTAAATTTTGACTCCATGACTATATTGATACCATATATCGGACTCAAAATAGTTAACACGATTTCTGCCACTCTAGAAGACCAGAGATGCTTCAACCTTTACAGATTCCTACGCGATTCTCCAGCAGAATCTGTGTTGAGTTTTTGTTCTATGATACCTGGCACGAGATGGCCGCAATTAAATAATGTGTGGATGCAATTCATTACTACTCTTGTAACCAAAAAAATAAGACTTTACTTCACAGAAATTCCGCTACGCGGAGGCTAAATATGCTCACTGGAGCT
Source organism: Acanthoscelides obtectus (assembly GCA_963669975.1). Taxonomy (NCBI): domain Eukaryota; kingdom Metazoa; phylum Arthropoda; class Insecta; order Coleoptera; family Chrysomelidae; genus Acanthoscelides; species Acanthoscelides obtectus. The sequence goes on along the minus strand of CAVLJG010000010.1, from coordinate 61,390,293 downwards.
TTGCCTTCATCCCGTAGATTATTTTGGTTCCTCTTCTAAAAATCATTGGCAAGGCTGCGTGTCGCGTCTATACGTATACAACATTAGGCGGTGCTCTCCAATAAACGCCGTAGGCCGCGTACAGCGTTACGCCATACGTCGCGTTTGTATGCTAAATATAATAAATAATGGATGCGGTCTCTTAAGCGGCATTTACATTTACGAGTACTCGGATCCGAGCAACTCGGATAAACACTACGAGTAGAATTGTGAATGTGTAGATTTGTATGAGCAGCTCGTATAGTTTGGAAATTTTAAAAATGGCTCCCTCCAAGAATAAACGAGCTGCTGTCGCGTTAATATTATTAAATATTCTAAAAAAAAAGAAGAGAAAAGAAAAAGGTTACACAGAATAGAAGCATCTGGGTGAAACCACATTTGCAAGAGCGTCACAGAGTGGGTATTGAGAAAACTTTGCTCACTGATTTACTAGCACAAGACGGAAACGATTTTAAAAACTTTATGCGCATGGATTATGACACGTTTATGATGTTACATGACAAGGTAAGTCTAGTACTTTGTTATAAAATAGCTTTTAATGATTATTTTTAAATTAATTTTAAGGTTCGTTTAGACATCGAAAAACAAGATACTTACCAGCGAAGTTCTATAAGTTCTGAGTTACGTCTTGCAATAACATTAAGCTTCCTTGCAACTGGAGATAGCTACAGGTCCTTAGAATACTTAACAAGAGTATCAGCTTCTACAATTAGTTTACTTGTCCCTCATGTATGTCAAGCTGTCTACTCACACTTGCAGCCAGAATATATGAAGGTATGTACAAAATTAAATTCTTATAATAATATTTAAAAACTTCTTTTGTTAGTAGTAATTTTATTAAGGTTTCTACAAAAATATTAAATATCTGTGTCTTCACTAGACTGGCCAATAATCTGAGCACCACGCATTGCTAGAAAAATGGTATTTGATTCATTAGTTCTTTTATTTATGTTAGAACATTCACTATATGATTCTGAGTGATAAGAATTAACAGAAGATGGTGTGGGAATATTATAGTCATCTGGGGAAAATGGAGATGTCATACATGCAGTTAATCCTGGGTTGCAAGTATTTATCGAAACTGGCGAAGTTTTATGGCGGTTAATTACTCGTAATCTGGTTTGCGTTATAAGCTGCTGAATTTCTAATTGCAGTTTTACTGCATCTTCCAAAGGAAATTGTTTTAGCTGCGCTGCTATGCTCTCCCCAAACTTGTCAAATTCTGTTGATTCCTCCTTACATATCACGCTCAAACTACTCACGGAATCTTCAAAACCTCTTTCAGAATCCATTTCCTGTCTACGAACTTTTTTGTTGCGAGGAGGATTAGTACTGCGTGACGTTCCTTGTGTAATAGGTGTAATAGTATTATCACATTCTTTATTTGTTGATTTTTTGACCTGCAAGTTAAAAAAGAATATTTTTTAGGTACCTTGCACTGAAGATGACTGGAAAAAAATTGCCGACGAATTTAGAAACAAATGGAACTTTCCCAATGCTATTGGTGCTATAGACGGAAAACATATTGAAATAGAAGCTCCCCCAAACGCAGGATCTTATTACTTTAATTATAAAGGCACACATAGTATCGTCCTTTTAGCTTTGGCAGATGCAGAATGTAATTTTTTATTTATAGATGTTGGGTGCAATGGACGCATGTCGGATGGAGGTATATTCAAAAATTCTACCTTATATAGAGAACTATATGAAGACCTGTTAAATATATCATCTGATGAGCACCTTCCAAATTGCGTCAAACCCGTACCTTATGTTATTTTAGGAGACGACGCGTTTGCTCTTTCAAAAAATTTGCTTATACCGTTTCCTAGGAGCAAGTTTCTTAGTGCAAAACAAAAAGTTTTCAATTATCGACTTTGTCGTGCTCGTTGAGTAGTGGGAAACGCATTTGGAATCTTAGCATCACGCTTTCGCGAATTTACGAAACCAATTTGTTTAAAAGTCGAAAATATTGACAAAATTGTCTTATGTGCATGTGTCTTGCATAATTTTTTAAAAAAACATTGTAAAATTACTGCAATCAATACTGAAAATGAGGATATTAGGTCAATAATGAAGAGTATACCCCATCAAGGAAGTAACAATACAAGTGACGTAGCATGATGAATTTGCAGAGTATTTTTATAATGAGGGACAGACTGATTTTCAGTGGAAATACATTTAGGAATATGTTAATTTTATATAGAATGTTATTCCATTTTCACTAATATACTACTGAAAATTCAAAGAATCAGTTGTTTTAATACTTACATATTGTTTTGTAGTTGGAGTACACACTGTTTTCCTTGATGTTGTAACGTCATCCAAAAAGGCCATACTACTAAACCAAAATAAGCTTGGAATATAAATATCCTCTGCGCCCGATCCTATAAACAAAATATCTTTTTAATATACAGTGATATAATATATATATACAATGATATAAACATAGCCTATGTTTAAAACCTTTAAATTAATTAAAATCACGAAAACTGTATAATAGTACTGAACTACAATATTATTTTTACATACCTGTACTTTTTGATAACTCAACTTTTTTCTTTTCCTGCAAATACGTCGATCGAATGTATTTTCTTCTTCACGTTTTCTATTGAAATATTCATAATATCGGCAATAGCTTCATACGCGTTGTTCCTTTTGTTGATGTCTCTATAATCTGTACATTTAATGTTCCATAAACACTCAAATGATCTATAAAGATCAATAAATTGTTCCATTTACTCGCTGAAAAACTTTAGTTCCGCCATTTTATATTATCGAGAAACAGGTGCTCTTGTACAACAAGTCGGATTGTATTCTACTTCGATCCGGGCTCGGATCGAAGTCGCTACGAGCTCCGAGTAACCGTTTACATTTCCGAAATTTAGTCCGAGAAGCGAAACTCGGATCCGAGTACTCGTAAATGTAAATGCCGCTTTATTGTACGCCGAACGCGACGGGCAACTGCTGTACGCACCCGTACGTCGCATATTTTCGGTAGGCATTTCTTTACTGTCTTGCAAATTATGAATGTTTCCAGTATTTTTATCTGATATCAACATATTATGTAGACAACTGGATGCCATAATCAGATTATCTATGGTATCGGGTTCCATATGTATAGGTGTATGAAAAACTCTAAATGTGTTTGCCAAAATGCCAAATCCACTTTCGACGATTCTGCGAGCTCTGCTCAGGCGATAATTAAATTGCCTTTTCTCAACATCTTCTTGGCATTGAGTAAAAGGGTATGGTTTCATTAAACGGGGAAGCAACTCAAATCCGCCATCTCCGACTAAAAACTGGGATAAAAATATATTTGAGCCAGGCAATTGTAAGTCAGCAGGGAATGGAAAGGTCCCATTTTCAATGTGTCTTCCCATAACCGACTTTAAAAATATACCACTATCACCTTCTTTTCCATAGGAACCAATATCCACACATAAAAATTTACAGTCGGCGTCTACTATAGCTAACAAAACAATAGAGAAAAATTTCTTGTAATTAACATAAAGAGACCCTGAATTGGGAGGACACGTTATACGGCAGTGTTTACCGTCAATAGCACCGCAACAAGGAAAATTCCACGTAGACATAAACTTTTCGCCAACTTTTTTTAAAATATCTTCTGTAACAGTCGGTAAATATAGAGGTACGAGATGTTCGCACAAGGTTTTTAACGTCTGTCTCATGATTATGAATATGTAGTTATGTGATATTCGAAATTGAAAAGCGAGTGACCGCATGCTTTCTCCAGTAGCCAAATACCTAAAAAAAAAAATGAAATGAATATCACAAACTTATTAGTTTCAGAATGCAAAAAACTTTGGAAAAGTCTTCGAGACCAATAAAATAAAAAGAAAAAAGATTACGGAACTGGATCAGCAAGAGTAGATACAAGTTGGGAATACGGAACACTGATGTCATTTTTATCAGACAGTGTACATGATAGACGGTATGAATTTTTTTATTTCGTTAGAGCGAAATATTATCGAACAGCTAGTTAAAAATATACTAAACATTTTTTTTCATATTTCGGGTCACATTGTTTAGTCTAATTCCAATTTAATCTAGTTTTTAACTTTCCTGTCTACTTTAGTATCATTTATACCAATTTGTAGGGAAACTAAAACAAGTCAATCAGCGTGTCAGCAGTTATCATCGCCTATGCATGAAAACATTCAAGATGACACGCAAAACAATGCTCAAGAAGTCACGCAAGATGAAATACAAGAGGACATACAACATTAATTCGACGATACACATAAGAACATGCAAGAAAACAAACAAAGGCAAATGCAAAAGAAAGATAATGCAGAACAACATCGCCCTGAAAATATCCAAACACCAAAACCCAAAAAAAGTGGGCATGATTCAACACTAGAATTACTAAATAAAAGAGGAGAAGACGAACGATCTCTAGTATATAAAAAGATTCTTGAAAAACATTCTCCACTACAGCCAGCAGCAATACGAACATTTTTTGACTCGATGGCTGATGTTGTGGAAACTTTTCCACTACGTGACCAGGCAGATATTCGACTAAAAGTCTGTCAGTTGGTCACCGAGAGAGAGATTCAACTTAGTACATCACAAACCCCATATGTTGCAGCTCCAGTGTCATCCGATAATTCGAGTGCTATGACAGTATCGACCCTTTATGTTGCAACGCCGATAACATCTGATGAATCAAATACACCACAGACATTGTATATTTCGACTCCGATGCCATCAACTTATTCGAATTTTACTTGGTTGTAACATGTTGTATAATATGAAATTAAATAATAAAACTTACAAAAAATATTAAATATCTTACCTTACTGTTACACCTAATTTTTCTGCAGCAGAAATGGGATTACGGTATCTTTTTGGTGGTTGTCTGGTTATATCGTTTTCAATTAGTTTCAGCACACGTGTAAATTGTGCCTTGGACACTCGAAAATATTCTATAAACTTGGTATCGTTATTACAAAAGTGGTTCAGCAGTAAGTTAAAACAACCTTTTTTGTTTCTCTTCACAAATAACTCGTGCTTTCTTCGTCTCTTTTTCTTTAGTGACATTCGTATTAAGTAATCGTCATCATCCTCCTTTTCGAGTAAAAGAAGAGTTAAAATTGTTTCATCGTCCATTTTTTACAAAACAAGTTGAAAAGATCGTGCTCGACTGATACCGACGCCAACAACGTTCGTAATGTTCTGTAGTGACCACGTGAAGTTGCCGACGACGTACAAACGTTGTACGTGACGTAAACAAACGCTAGACGTATTACGTGAAAATTGGAGACCGCCGCCTTATCTATCCAGTCGTATCTTGATTCTCGACGTTTTGAGTACGATTTTGCAGCCAGTGAGTTTCTGTTGCCTGTTCCACTTGTTAAATACGAGTAACTTTCTTTAAGATCGAAATGGCTAGCAGTCAAGAAGGGGTAAGTTGTGTTTTTACTTCCCACGCCAACTGGAGAGGAATGATTGTTTTTTGATTGATTCCAAATTTCAGGTAATGAAATTCTGGAATAACAGAAAAACAAATAGATGGCTTTGTAACAGATCATTATCTCCAAGTGAGGACAAGAGTGGAAATGATACTAGACAAGAGAAGGTTAGTTTCAACAATGACTAGATTCTTGTAAGTCTTAATAGTCCTTTGGCTCACGGGGAGAGAATATTTGGTGATAACCCACCCTTCAAAAACTTCGAAATCGAAATGTTTTTTTTTTTTAGTATTTCGTGACACACAATCGCAAAAATCCATGCTACTCATTTCTGTCAGTCTGTCTGCAAATCTTTGGCAGCTCCATATGGATTTTTTTAGACACAAGATTGCTCCTAAGAGGAGAATGAAAAAGCTTTGTAGTTTTTTAAAACCAAAGAAAAAAATACAAAAAATACTCAAGCTTTTTTCTGTATGTTTCAGTCCCCTAATCATTTTTCAAAATGTGTTTTGGATGGCTCAAAATTGAGGGATAAGGGTGGGGGCATTTTTTTGCGTTCGGGAAAGAATTACCCATAAAACTTTAACTACAGCAATGGTCGTTAATCTTTTAACACTTATCAGACATTTCCCTTCAAAAATCGCATTAGTCATAGTTTTTCATAAGCTTTAGACTTTGAAGTTTACGAATCATATCCAAATGTTAATGTAACTTCCGCAGTGAGCTGACAATGAATTGTATATGTGAATTTATTGCCATATCAACAGAGTTATATACTAAGTGACATATAAATCCGAACACCCACTTTAAATGGTTTTATTTTAATAAAATTTTGTATAAGTACTTAATGAAGCATAATAAGTAAATGATAAAAATTTCATAACTTTAAACCCCTTTGACCTTTAATAATGTGTGGATGCACCCTGATGTGCTACGCATTCTCCAACGTGCCTAGGCATGCTTCTGATCAGGTGGTCAATGTCGTCCTGTGGTATCTCATTCCGGGCAACCACCAACTCCTCTCGAAGTACTTCTAGAGTCTGAGGAGGACATTGCAAATTGAGCAATCTCCTACCCATCATATCCCACACGTGCTCAATTGGGGATAAGTCGGGAGATCTTGGTGGCCATGGTAACAATGTTACATCATTATGTTGAAAGGAGTCTATTGTGACTCTTGCAACATGTGGTCGGGCATTATCTTGCTGGAAAGTTGGATCTGCTAGGGTGTCAAGATAGGGTAAAAGATGGGGTTCTAGAACTTCGTGGATATAACGCTGCGCATTCATGTTACCTCTGATGAAGATTAAAGGTGACCTGGAACCATAAGCTATAGCACCCCAAACCATAACTCCAACATGTCTTTCAACAAAAAACTGTGGATTCCTCCTTTCACCACGTCGCCTTCTAACCCTGGCACAACCATCGTGCATGCCTAAACAAAATCGAGACTAGTCACGAAAGACAATACTGTTCCATTCCTGATCCCAGAGTGACCGTTGTCTGCACCACTCAAGGCGATTACGTCGGTGTTCTCGAGTTAAAGGGAGGACCCAGTGTGGCCGGTATAAAAACAAGCCAAAACTTCTCATTCGTCGGTAAACACTTCGCATGCCAATAGGTCTTCCGTGTTCTGCAAACCATTCATTTGCAATGGACCTGGTAGTGGAGAAACGGTCCCTTAAGGCCAATAATCTTAGGCGGCGATCTTCACGGTCTGTTGTTCTACGGCGGCGTCCAGTGCCCCTTGCTCTTTGCGTACGGCCTTCTCGAAGCCATGCCTGACTACACCTAACCACAGTGTCTGCACTTCTTTTCACTCTAACTGCAATTGCCCGAAAAGAAAGTCCAGCTTCCCGAAGTCCCACTATACGGCCCCTATCAAACTCACTAAGTTGACGAAATCGTACAGGTCTCCGTACTCTAGGCATCGTAACCGATCGTAAAGGATGTCAAGAACCAAAATCCGCCAACGTTGATTCTTTACTGCGGCTGAAATATTCATTTTTAGAGCGTTAGTGAATTAAAAAAGAGCAGTATAAAAACCGGAATGTCCAACTGATAAGCTGAAAATTTTTTCACTTGTTATTTACAGTAAGATAAATACATTCACCAACTTTTATTAACATAAAACCATTTAAACTGGGTGTTCGGATTTATATGTCACTTAGTATATTTCTAGGACCAACAAAATTCGCCTGAGTCTCCTACCTATGATAGCGATGCTGATCCCGAATTTGTTCCAGACACTGAAAGTGAGTCAGATGAAGAACCGAAAAGAAACATTCCTAAACAAAAACAGGTAAATTATGAACGAAAAACATAGGTACAATATAGCCTCCATTTTTAATACAGCACCATTATAACAGTGATGTGACCTTTCACCTTCATAAACTCGCTCAAACTTTGTTTACCATACACCCGCCGCATTTTTTTAAGGCCGTAGATCATACAAATGAAATAAAAAAAGATTGTATGCGCAACATATAGATAATCGCCAGTTGTCAAATCACATGCGCGATCTAGGTTTTGGATGAGCGAATGAAATTAGAACTCTTTGATTATAAAAAAGGATGGCAAACATAAAGCTCATGAGATATTTCAGTATTTAGAACTTTTTTGGCTATTTTTATAGACTCAGCCATGTACTCTTTATTTCAGTACGGATGAAAACTATTAGGTTTTAAAAATTGCCAAAAAGTCCATCAAATATTAGTCCTGGGAATTTGCCATTTGTTATACTTTTTTACTTCCCGCGCCAATTGACGAGGAAGTATTTGTAATTACGAAACATTTTTAAATCAAGATGATACTTTTTTAATGTCTCATGACATGTACATGACAAAACCATGTTCGTTGTTAGCAATTACAGACAGGATGTGGCAAAATACCAGAACGGCTCGACAAGTATTTGGGAATACCTTTCAGAAATGCTTGAAATAAGGGTTGTAGGATTATCCCTCATATATCGGTCGTTGACCTTGGTTTCGACCTTGACTTTGACCTTGAAGGTTAACAAAATTTCAAATAATCTAAAGACCTACTGTTGATTCGAGTAATGAAACTCGCGGAACATTTTAAATTCAAGCAACATCTTTAGTGATCCTTATATTTCACATTGAGTGATGTTCAAGGTCAAATCACCACTAATGGGTAGTTACCCATTAGTGGTGAGTAGATGGTCTATGGGGATTAGATCTCAGTAGTTCCAAAATCCGCCACCAGAGGCGCTGGCGTCGCGCGCCATTGATAGGTTGTTGGACGGAATCTGTAATCGAAATTCATGAGTTGGGGATTCCGCCGCTAGATGGCGCTGTCAAACCAAACGGAATCTGTGTGTCATTGGACACCTGTCATGCGTCATTGGGCATCTCACGCATAGATGGCGTTACACGTCATCTGTCATACGTCATTGGACACCTGTCATTGATGGGTTGAGCATCTCGCGCATAGATGGCGCCGATTTGTTTGGCGGTGTACAAACCTAACGGAATCTATGTGTCATTGGACACCTGTCATTGATGGGTTGGGCATCTCGCGCATAGATGGCGCCGATTTGTTTGGCGCTGTACAAACCAAACGGAATCTATGTGTCATTGGACAGCTGCCATTGATGGGTTGGGCATCTCGCGCATAGATGGCCAGATGTCGCACCTGTCTGGTGTTGGCGTGGATTACGGGGGGCATTCAGAACGTGTATACAGGGGTGCATCGAAAAATAGCGGATCGATGGACCGACGGTATATCGTTAAATCGTATATAGCAAGGCGTGACCTAAATAGCGTGGTGGGCTCCTCTGGTCGGTCGGTCGGTCAGAATGTCTCATAACCTGTATACGATGTACTGTTATTATTATACAGGATGATACCGTTCAAAATGAAAATAGTATAATGGATATTTTATTGAAACATATAGTATATATAACAATAAGGTTGATTGGTGTGTGTGTGTGTGTGTGTGTGTGTGTGTGTGTGTGTGTGTGTATGAAATTTTCAGTTGCCTACAGTGTCGTCTGAATCAATATCGCTGTGTTCTGGTCGTGCAGGTAGATTGAATGATTGTTTTAAGTGATTCTTGTAATTATCAGGGAGTACTTTAGATGTTGATACTAATCGACTCAAATCATTCTTCGACAACTGATTTGGTTCATGACAGACAAGAATCAAATTATGTATTTCACGGTTCAGTTCTGGTTGTTTTTTAATTTTTTCCCTAAAAACCTCGTAATGAGCCTCCTCGCTGGTTATTTTTAGTTTTACCATTTTTTACCTCTTTTTGAACAAAACAATTGCTTGCGACTGGTTTGAATGATTGATACTGTAGCACTGCTAGTGCTGATACACAGACTTTATGTAGTAGAATGATGGTGGGGGGTGGGGAGTCGAAGGAACCGAATGTTTTTTTTGTTTGACAACAGGCTGAATACGAAATAAACATAGCTTTCTGAAAAATGTATTTTTTAATGATATACAGATACAAGTTTAGATAACAGAGTTTTTAGTTGATGTAACAAATCCTCGCTGGGGCATGGTACTCCAAATAGAGTCCAATGAAATGGTCCGGTCGCAACAACTTGTCTTGTAAATTCATTAAATTTATAGTAAGTTGCGTGACGGAAAAAGTAAATATGGCCATCAATCCATCGAAATGCGAGAGAAATATCTTCAGGTAACCCAGGAAATATGTCTCTTATCCGTCCTCTGTTCAACACATCAGTAAAATCGTTAGAAAATTCTATATATGACATATTATTATAAAAGGTATAGGACCGTCCTGCGTTTGATTGAAAAATAGCATTGATTCGAGCCCTATCGGGTATATCAATTGAAAAATTATCAAGAAATTTAATGGTAGGGAATGATGCTGAGAAATATTTGTTTGGAGACACAATGGTAATCAAGTCACCGTTTGTTGATTGGAAAATATGTTGTAAAGTGTATTGACGTAATTCTGTAGGAACATAATCGACAAGAAGTTCAGGCTGAGATGGGATAATCATTTCGTTTAAGTCTAGTTTCCATATAAACATATCATGTGCAATATATAATCGGTAATTTGAAAACTCTGGAGCAATAGCTAAAAACATAAAATCTGGAATAATATCACACAAATTTTTGAGGATCGGCTGCTTACGAGTTGTAGATCTTATAGTTGTTGTTGTTTTTGGTATTGCTGATGCGGTGGTAGACTTTGGGATTGAATCATATTTGTTTTTTCTTCCATATAGATATTGTACTGCATTTATATCATCAACATCTAGACCACGAATCTCATGCTGATAGAAGGCAAACATAATAGCATTCGGAGAAGCACTATGTGCTATGCCGAGGGCATGTCCAATTTCATGAACCAACACCATAAGAAAACTAGTTTGATTTTTGGGTATATTAGGATTATTTCCAAAATACCAGCGTTCATTTATATCTAAATGGATTTCTCTACAGGTGCCGCTAGAGTCAGGAAAGTATGCATGTCCTAAAACGCCGCCAGCATCATCTAATGTCAATGGACATTCATCATTACCCATACAGTTTGCTCTAAAATAATGAGTCTTGCTAACCATGGTTATAGTAATATCAGGAGGATATAGAGTGGGATTGGTAACCATTGTAAATGTTAAGTTTGAAACATTTTGCCACATCTGAAAAGCCATTTCTGCATCTTTTTGGGCCGCAGGTGTGTTTCGAGGGAAATACCATTTCAGGTCATGTTTCCGAAATGGAAAACTTGCTCTAAATTCAGCATCACTGTATTGACAGCGCGGACGATTCATAAATTCAATTGTTGCATTATTCAACAATCCATCCACTGGTAAATTATACTTTTCTTGCAAGTTAGTTAGCAAAGTAGAGAGATCTGTTGTATTATCAATGATATGTTCATATTGAGTTAGGTATACTATAGCGTCTTTTTCGGAGAAATCGTTGCAAAGCACGTATGTGAAAGTTGAAATAAAAAATAATACGTCTACCCACATCAACATCTTGATAGAGAATGATGTCAAAAATCTCAGATGGCAAATATAAATTCGTTTACCCCCCAATCAAAATCTTGACTGAAAAAAAATTAGGCAGCAAATATACAATAATCATACACGAATATCTATATTTCTAAAATTCTACTCTCATGTGCAACTTGTAATTGGAATTTCCGCCGGACAAACGATACATTCATGTATTACTAAGAAATTATATAAAAAATACTGCAACCGCAATGAATGTTGTTTTCTCGATAAAAATGGTACTGAGAATATGATGCATATAATATGCATATTTACGATACAATTATCTCATGCACGCGTGTGTCATCTCAACCACGTACTTATATTGAGCGAGCGCATGCAATAGTCATCATTGTTTCACACTCAACGCACAACGCTGCAAGCTGCAACAACGACCGCAGTACAATTAGTGCTTCGAGAGAGACGAGAGAGCGGAAATTTTAAAAAAAGTAAGTGCTATTTTATTTAATATTTTTTTTTTTATGTCTCTAAGTGCAACTGTTTTTTTTTTTTCGTGTTATGCTTCAAAATAGTTAGACGACTCAATTTTTTTTATAGATGGATTTATCAAAAATTAATGCTGCGTCTTCGATTGTAGACCGCAAACCTATCAGAAAATTAAAGGACCTACCAGTTGGGACACCATTTGCAATCCAAGCAGCTAAAGTGGTCAAGTCGAAATTTGGGGAAGCCGTGCTACTAGATTTAGGACCGGAAGTGCTATTTCTACCACAGCGGGTGACGGAAACGTACCAGCCGGTCATCGACGAACTTTTTCACGGAAAATACTCGATCATCTTCCAAGGGGAAGTGGACGTAGGGAAAAGCCGACCGCTAGCATCATTCAAAATAGTGGAAAATTAACAAAGCAGAGAACAGGAGGACAGGGTGAGCATTTTTATATATTTTTGTGAGTAATGTGTTTGCTTGAAAAAAAAAATGTCGTCTTTTCAAATGTCTTCAAATAAGGTTAAAAAGATCATCAAACAAACAGACGGTGTTCTACTATCAATTGTTAGTCTACGGAAAATTTTATTTGATAATTTTACAATCAGAGACGCGGAAGTGTGGCTGAAACGAATAGAAAAACAAATTAGATTATGTAAACGGGTAATTCGTAGTAGAAGGCAAAATAAATTATCTGTAGGGACCTGTAGAAAAGTAGAAACAAATTTGGGGCATTTTAAACATTTTAGAAAGTTGATTTTAACTAGACATATTGGGGCAGGACTTCACTTAACATTGGGTCAGAGGGTTAGATGGGAAAATGTATAATCGAGCTTTCAAAGTAGAATAAAAACCGGTTCCATAGCTAATTTGCGTCATAAGGATTTGAATCAATTTTTAGCAGATTGTGTAGTTGTTTTTAAAAGGAAAATTAGGAATATTTTGAACACCCATTGTGCGCTCAAAGTAAATACAACATTTTGCGGGGAGTTTATTAGGAAATCGGGGGATAATGAAATTTTGGGAATTAAATATATTAATACTAAAAATCATATTATTGATACATCAACTCAAATAGACGAGTGGTTTAAGATATATGTTAAAGATAAACTTTTAAACGAATTATCGGAATTTGCTGAAAAAGATTCGGGATTTGCGTTAAATAAAATTATTTCCTTAGTTGTTAATATCAGTAAATATCAATTGGGAAACGGTTCATCTTATATTAGACTACCAGAACCGATTATAAGGAAAAATGCTTGTATAAACATTAAAAATATAGATCAAAATTGCTTTTACTGGGCCATTGTAAGCGCTCTTCGGACTCCTAGCAATAAAAGACATGCAGAACTAACCTCCTCATATCCACACTTTACTGACGTTTTACAAACAGAAAATTTAGATAGTCCTATGCTGCTAACAAAAATTTCAAAATTTGAAAAGATGAATAACATTTCAGTCAATGTTTACGCTTTAGAATTGATCGAAACAGAAAAAAAATCATTTTACATAGTAGTACCAGCAAGATTAACGGAAAATAAACGGGATACGCATGTTAATTTACTTTTAGATCAAAATAAATATTATCCGCGTTTAAATGATTATGATGCTCCTCCACCACTAGCGAATGAAGATAATGATTCAATCGATGAAATTAAATATCACTATTGTTGGATTAAAAATCTTTCGCGTCTTATTAGTAGCCAGTTAAATAAACATCGTGAGAAAAAATTTATTTGCGATAGATGTCTGAACTATTTCCATCAGCAAAATAAATTAGTTGAACATGAAAAACTGTGTTCTAAATTTAATAAATATAAAATTAACCTTCCTAAAGAGAGCTGCGTTGAATTTAAAAACTTTACATACCAACAAAATACTCCTTTTGTTGTTTATGCAGATTTTGAATGTCAATTAGAAAATCATAAAGAAAGTAGCGTCGTAAATTTAACTAAAACCATAAAATATCAAAAACACGTTCCGTATAGTGCTGGTTTCTATGTAAAATGCAGCTATGATGATAGCCTTTCTTATTTCGAGAGCTATCGAGGTGCAGATTGTATGGATTGGTTTGCAAATCGTATGGCTGGTGTTGCGCAATTTGTAAACTCAACAATAAAAACAAGCGTACCTATGATTGAAAAATTAGACACATGTAAGGCAACATCATGTCATATTTGCGGTAAGAGATTTTCAAAAACAAAAAAAGACATAATCGTTAGAGATCACAACCATTTCAGTGGAGAGTTCAGAGGTTACGCACACCAAGCATGCAATCTGAACTTTAGAAAATTGTTTGTTGTGCCGGTTATATTCCATAATTTAAGTGGGTACGATAGTCACTTTATGATTTCGAATTTATGTAAAAAAGGTCGCTTAAGTCTACTTCCCATCAACAAAGATAAATACATCTCCTTTACGCTGCACTCAGATGAAAATAACATTAAATTGCGGTTTATAGACTCTTTTCGATTTATGGGGGCGTCTCTTGATGAATTAGCTTCAATTTTAGCAGAATCAGAAAAGAAAATTTTACAAAGGGAATTTCAAAATTTAGATGAAGATAAATTCAAATTATTAACACAGAAAGGAGTTTTCTGTTACGATTACATTGATTCGTTGAAAAAATTAAATGAAACGACTTTGCCCCCAATTGAAAAATTTTACAATAAATTAAACGATGAAAGTGTAAGTGACGAGAAGTATGCTCATGCGCAATCTGTTTGGCAACAGTTTAACATTAAAACATTAGGAGAGTATTCTGATATATATTTAAAAACAGATATTCTGCTTCTTGCCGACGTTTTTGAGCAATTGCGTAAAAAATTTTTCTCCACCTATGGTCTGGATCCTGCGTGGTACTATACAATGCCCGGATATACGTGGGACTGTATGCTCAAATACACTAGGTGTAAGTTAGAACTACTAAAGGATCTAGATATGGTGATGTTTTACGAAAATGCTATAAGAGGTGGAATTTCGGTGTGTAGCAACCGATTTTCGGAGGCCAACAATAAATATATGCCCGAATATGATCCTGAAAAGCCGTCCAAGTACCTTATGTACCTGGATGTGAATAACTTATATGGGAATGCTATGCAGCAACCCTTACCCTACGGAGGGTTCAAATGGGTAGATGATGTAACATCGTTTGATGTGATGTCAATACCCGACGACTCTGACGTAGGGTACGTGCTACAAGTCGATCTATCGTACCCACAAGAACTGCACGATAAACACAAAGATTTTCCGTTTGCGGCAGAACGTAGCGTACCACCCAGCGACGGCGGGGTAAAATTGCCGAAATTAATGGCAACACTTACGGATAAAAAAGAGTACACGGTTCACTATAAAAATTTAAAACAAATGCTAGCTAATGGGTTAAAGTTAACGAAAATCCATAAAATTTTACAATTTAAACAAGCAGCCTGGCTGAAACCCTACATCGAGTTGAATACTCGATGTAGAGCTGCAGCCCGGAATGATTTCGAAAAAAATCTTTTTAAATTAATGAATAATGCAGTATTCGGTAAGACCATGTAAAATCGTTAAATCTTGGGGTGGTCGCTATGGGGCAGCAAACTTGATTTCGAGTTTTCGGTTCCACAGTCGCACAATTTTAGAGGAAAATCTGGTGGTTATCGAATTGAACAAGGCTGAAATAACGTTTAACAAACCTCTGTATGTAGGGCAGGCAATTCTAGACCTATCGAAACTAGTCATGTATGATAGTAGATGTCTTATGGGGATTCGGTCTCAAAACTTCCAAAATCCGCCACCAGAGGCGCTGGCGTCGCGCGCCATTGACAGGTTGTTGGACGGAATCTGTAATCGAAATTCATGAGTTGGGGATTCCGCCGCTAGATGGCGCTGTCAAACCAAACGGAATCTGTGTGTCATTGGACACCTGTCATGCGTCATTGGGCATCTCACGCATAGATGGCGTTAAAACGTCATCTGTTATACGTCATTGGACAGCTGCCATTGATGGGTTGGGCATCTCGCGCATAGATGGCGCCGATGTCGCACCTGTCTGGTGTTGGCGTGGATTACGGGGGGCATTCAGAACGTGTATACAGGGGTGCATCGAAAAATAGCGGATCGATGGACCGACGGTATATCGTTAAATCGTATATAGCAAGGCGTGACCTAAATAGCGTGGTGGGCTCCTCTGGTCGGTCGGTCGGTCGGTCAGAATGTCTCATAACCTGTATACGATGTACTGTTATTATTATACAGGATGATACCGTTCAAAATGAAAATAGTATAATGGATATTTTATTGAAACATATAGTATATATAACAATAAGGTTGATTGGTGTGTGTGTGTGTGTGCCATGTTTTGAATACCCGCGCTTGAACAACTTGAAACAAGAAATTCCGACAATATTATTTCGCAAACCAGAGGTATTTTCAATAAAACTACATATCAGGGAGTACTTTAGATGTTGATACTAATCGACTCAAATCATTGTTCGACAACTGATTTGGTTCATGACAGACAAGAATCAAATTATGTATTTCACGGTTCAGTTCTGGTTGTTTTTTAATTTTTTCCCTAAACTTCAGGTAACCCAGGAAATATGTCTCTTATCCGTCCTCTGTTCAACACATCAGTAAAATCGTTAGAAAATTCTATATATGACATATTATTATAAAAGGTATAGGACCGTCCTGCGTTTGATTGAAAAATAGCATTGATTCGAGCCCTATCGGGTATATCATTTGAAAAATTATCAAGAAA
The DNA here is from genome assembly GCA_963669975.1 of Acanthoscelides obtectus. Taxonomy (NCBI): domain Eukaryota; kingdom Metazoa; phylum Arthropoda; class Insecta; order Coleoptera; family Chrysomelidae; genus Acanthoscelides; species Acanthoscelides obtectus. The sequence continues at coordinate 61,373,630 of CAVLJG010000010.1, read as the reverse complement.
TTTAATGGTAGGGAATGATGCTGAGAAATATTTGTTTGGAGACATAATGGTAATCAAGTCACCGTTTGTTGATTGGAAAATATGTTGTAAAGTGTATTGACGTAATTCTGTAGGAACATAATCGACAAGAAGTTCAGGCTGAGATGGGATAATCATTTCGTTTAAGTCTAGTTTCCATATAAACATATCATGTGCAATATATAATCGGTAATTTGAAAACTCTGGAGCAATAGCTAAAAACATAAAATCTGGAATAATATCACACAAATTTTTGAGGATCGGCTGCTTACGAGTTGTAGATCTTATAGTTGTTGTTGTTTTTGGTATTGCTGATGCGGTGGTAGACTTTGGGATTGAATCATATTTGTTTTTTTCTTCCATATAGATATTGTACTGCATTTATATCATCAACATCTAGACCACGAATCTCATGCTGATAGAAGACAAACATAATAGCATTCGGAGAAGCACTATGTGCTATGCCGAGGGCATGTCCAATTTCATGAACCAACACCATAAGAAAACTAGTTTGATTTTTGGGTATATTAGGATTATTTCCAAAATACCAGCGTTCATTTATATCTAAATGGATTTCTCTACAGGTGCCGCTAGAGTCAGGAAAGTATGCATGTCCTAAAACACCGCCAGCATCATCTAATGTCAATGGACATTCATCATTACCCATACAGTTTGCTCTAAAATAATGAGTCTTGCTAACCATGGTTATAGTAATATCAGGAGGATATAGAGTGGGATTGGTAACCATTGTAAATGTTAAGTTTGAAACATTTTGCCACATCTGAAAAGCCATTTCTGCATCTTTTTGGGCCGCAGGTGTGTTTCGAGGGAAATACCATTTCAGGTCATGTTTCCGAAATGGAAAACTTGCTCTAAATTCAGCATCACTGTATTGACAACGCGGACGATTCATAAATTCAATTGTTGCATTATTCAGCAATCCATCCACTGGTAAATTATACTTTTCTTGCAAGTTAGTTAGCAAAGTAGAGAGATCTGTTGTATTATCGATGATATGTTCATATTGAGTTAGGTATACTATAGCGTCTTTTTCGAAGAAATCGTTGCAAAGCACGTATGTGAAAGTTGAAATAAAAAATAATACGTCGACCCACATCAACATCTTGATAGAGAATGATGTCAAAAATCTCAGATAGCAAATATAAATTCGTTTACCCCCCAATCAAAATCTTGACTGAAAAAAAATTAGGCAGCAAATATACAATAATCATACACGAATTTACTATATTTCTAAATTTCTACTCTCATGTGCAACTTGTAATTGGAATTTCCGCCGGACAAACGATACATTCATGTATTACTAAGAAATTATATAAAAAATACTGCAACCGCAATGAATGTTGTTTTCTCGATAAAAATGGTACTGAGAATATGATGCATATAATATGCATATTTACGATACAATTATCTCATGCACGCGTGTGTTATCTCAACCACGTATTTATATTTAGCGAGCGCATGCAATAGTCATCATTGTTTCACACTCAACGCACAACCCTGCAAGCTGCAACAACGACCGCAGTACAATAGTGCTTCGAGAGAGACGAGATAGCGAAAATTTTAAAAAAAGTAAGTGCTATTTTATTTAATATTTTTCTTTTTTATGTCTCTAAGTGCAACTGTTTTTTCGTGTTATGCTTCAAAATAGTTAGACGACTCAATTTTTTTTATAGATGGATTTATCAAAAATTAATGCTGCGTCTTCGATTGTAGACCGCAAACCTATCAGAAAATTAAAGGACCTACCAGTTGGGACACCATTTGCAATCCAAGCAGCTAAAGTGGTCAAGTCGAAATTTGGGGAAGCCGTGCTACTAGATTTAGGACCGGAAGTGCTATTTCTACCACAGCGGGTGACGGAAACGTACCAGCCGGTCATCGACGAACTTTTTCACGGAAAATACTCGATCATCTTCCAAGGGGAAGTGGACGTAGGGAAAAGCCGACCGCTAGCATCATTCAAAATAGTGGAAAATTAACAAAGCAGAGAACAGGAGGAGGACAGGGTGAGCATTTTTATATATTTTTGAGTAATGTGTTTGCTTGAAAAAAAAAATGTCGTCTTTTCAAATGTCTTCAAATAAGGTTAAAAAGATCATCAAACAAACAGACGGTGTTCTACTATCAATTGTTAGTCTACGGAAAATTTTATTTGATAATTTTACAATCAGAGACGCGGAAGTGTGGCTGAAACGAATAGAAAAACAAATTAGATTATGTAAACGGGTAATTCGTAGTAGAAGGCAAAATAAATTATCTGTAGGGACCTGTAGAAAAGTAGAAACAAATTTGGGGCATTTTAAACATTTTAGAAAGTTGATTTTAACTAGACATATTGGGGCAGGACTTCACTTAACATTGGGTCAGAGGGTTAGATGGGAAAATGTAGAATCGAGCTTTCAAAGTAGAATAAAAACCGGTTCCATAGCTAATTTGCGTCATAAGGACTTGAATCAATTTTTAGCAGATTGTGTAGTTGTTTTTAAAAGGAAAATTAGGAATATTTTGAACACCCATTGTGCGCTCAAAGTAAATACAACATTTTGTGGGGAGTTTATTAGGAAATCGGGGGATAATGAAATTTTGGGAATCAAATATATTAATACTAAAAATCATATTATTGATACATCAACTCAAATAGACGAGTGGTTTAAGATATATGTTAAAGATAAACTTTTAAACGAATTATCGGAATTTGCTGAAAAAGATTCGGGATTTGCGTTAAATAAAATTATTTCCTTAGTTGTTAATATCAGTAAATATCAATTGGGAAACGGTTCATCTTATATTAGACTACCAGAACCGATTATAAAGAAAAATGCTTGTATAAACATTAAAAATATAGATCAAAATTGCTTTTACTGGGCCATTGTAAGCGCTCTTCGGACTCCTAACAATAAAAGACATGCAGAACTAACCTCCTCATATCCACACTTTACTGACGTTTTACAAACAGAAAATTTAGATAGTCCTATGCTGCTAACAAAAATTTCAAAATTTGAAAAGATGAATAACATTTCAGTCAATGTTTACGCTTTAGAATTGATCGAAACAGAAAAAAAATCATTTTACATAGTAGTACCAGCAAGATTAACGGAAAATAAACGGGATACGCATGTTAATTTACTTTTAGCTCAAAATAAATATTATCCGCGTTTAAATGATTATGATGCCCCTCCACCACTAGCGAATGAAGATAATGATTCAATCGATGAAATTAAATATCACTATTGTTGGATTAAAAATCTTTCGCGTCTTATTAGTAGCCAGTTAAATAAACATCGTGAGAAAAAATTTATTTGCGATAGGTGTCTGAACTATTTCCATCAGCAAAATAAATTAGTTGAACATGAAAAACTGTGTTCTAAATTTAATAAATATAAAATTAACCTTCCTAAAGAGAGCTGCGTTGAATTTAAAAACTTTACATACCAACAAAATACTCCTTTTGTTGTTTATGCAGATTTTGAATGTCAATTAGAAAATCATAAAGAAAGTAGCGTCGTAAATTTAACTAAAACCATAAAATATCAAAAACACGTTCCGTATAGTGCTGGTTTCTATGTAAAATGCAGCTATGATGATAGCCTTTCTTATTTCGAGAGCTTTCGAGGTGCAGATTGTATGGATTGGTTTGCAAATCGTATGGCTGGTGTTGCGCAATTTGTAAACTCAAAAATAAAAACAAGCGTACCTATGATTGAAAAATTAGACACATGTAAGGCAACATCATGTCATATTTGCGGTAAGAGATTTTCAAAAACAAAAAAAGACATAATCGTTAGAGATCACAACCATTTCAGTGGAGAGTTCAGAGGTTACGCACACCAAGCATGCAATCTGAACTTTAGAAAATTGTTTGTTGTGCCGGTTATATTCCATAATTTAAGTGGGTACGATAGTCACTTTATGATTTCGAATTTATGTAAAAAAGGTCGCTTAAGTCTACTTCCCATCAACAAAGATAAATACATCTCCTTTACGCTGCACTCAGATGAAAATAACATTAAATTGCGGTTTATAGACTCTTTTCGATTTATGGGGGCGTCTCTTGATGAATTAGCTTCAATTTTAGCAGTATCAGAAAAGAAAATTTTACAAAGGGAATTTCAAAATTTAGATGAAGATAAATTCAAATTATTAACACAGAAAGGAGTTTTCTGTTACGATTACATTGATTCGTTGAAAAAATTAAATGAAACGACTTTGCCCCCAATTGAAAAATTTTACAATAAATTAAACGATGAAAGTGTAAGTGACGAGAAGTATGCTCATGCGCAATCTGTTTGGCAACAGTTTAACATTAAAACATTAGGAGAGTATTCTGATATATATTTAAAAACAGATATTCTGCTTCTTGCCGACGTTTTTGAGCAATTGCGTAAAAAATGTTTCTCCACCTATGGTCTGGATCCTGCGTGGTACTATACAATGCCCGGATATACGTGGGACTGTATGCTCAAATACACTGGGTGTAAGTTAGAACTACTAAAGGATCTAGATATGGTGATGTTTTACGAAAATGCTATAAGAGGTGGAATTTCGGTGTGTAGCAACCGATTTTCGGAGGCCAACAATAAATATATGCCCGAATATGATCCTGAAAAGCCGTCCAAGTACCTTATGTAGCTGGATGTGAATAGCTTATATGGGAAGGCTATGCAGCAACCCTTACCCTACGGAGGGTTCAAATGGGTAGATGATGTAACATCGTTTGATGTGATGTCAATACCCGACGACTCTGACGTAGGGTACGTGCTACAAGTCGATCTATCGTACCCACAAGAACTGCACGATAAACACAAAGATTTTCCGTTTGCGGCAGAACGTAGCGTACCACCCAGCGACGGCGGGGTAAAATTGCCGAAATTAATGGCAACACTTACGGATAAAAAAGAGTACACGGTTCACTATAAAAATTTAAAACAAATGCTAGCTAATGGGTTAAAGTTAACGAAAATCCATAAAATTTTACAATTTAAACAAGCAGCCTGGCTGAAACCCTACATCGAGTTGAATACTCGATGTAGAGCTGCAGCCCGGAATGATTTCGAAAAAAATCTTTTTAAATTAATGAATAATGCAGTATTCGGTAAGACCATGGAAAATATACGTAAGCACCGCGTATGTAAAATCGTTAAATCTTGGGGTGGTCGCTATGGGGCAGCAAACTTGATTTCGAGTTTTCGGTTCCACAGTCGCACAATTTTAGAGGAAAATCTGGTGGTTATCGAATTGAACAAGGCTGAAATAACGTTTAACAAACCTCTGTATGTAGGGCAGGCAATTCTAGACCTATCGAAACTAGTCATGTATGATTTTCATTACACCTATATGCTACCAAAAATGGGTGCAGAAAGGTGTAAGCTCATGTACATGGACACAGACAGTTTTATCTACGAATTGCAATGTGAGGATGCATATGAGGAGATCATTAAAGCTGATTCCAGTAAATTTGATACTTCGGATTATCCTGAAAATAACATATATAAAATACTGCGTAAGAACAAAAAGGTGCCGGGTCTAATGAAAGATGAAAATAACGGTAAAATTATGACACATTTTGTTGGACTTCGAAGCAAAATGTATAGTTACAAGGTGCAGGGTGGGAAGGTGGTTAAAAAATCTAAAGGGGTTAAGTACAATGTTGTTAAAAATAAAATTGCATTTGAGGATTATGTTGAATGTTTGAAAGAATTTAAGGAAAAAACAGCTACACAACGCTGTATCAGGTCGTATGCACACAACGTATATTCTGTTGAACAGTCAAAAATTAGTTTAAGTCCGTATGACGACAAACGTTATTTAATTCCGAACAGTTTTGACACACTTCCGTGGGGGCATTACAGTATCTTATAATAGCGTTTTTTTTTTTGTTATAGATGAATGCCCCAACATTATCAGAGTTAGCTGTTAGAAAAATTTGCGAATCAATAACATCATCAGCAGTAGAATTCATGGAGCAGTCTCCACTACCATGGAAATTAACTACGGAAATTGTGAAACAATTTCCTTTATATAAATGGCACGCTATGATTAAAGAAGCCAAAAATGATCTTGATTCTTCATATACAGGAATTAAGTTTATTAGATGTCACAAAGAAGTAGATCCAAATTTAATTCACACTATATTAGGAAAATCAGATTGGGGTTATGTTTTTGAAGATTATTCTAGTTACTGTCTATGGACAAGTGGATATTGGCTGGACCAATATTACCTACACGTATGTAAAAATTGTTTATCTAAATTTAAAGAAATACATAAAACTTTAAATAAACGTTTATTTGCCTGCTATGACCATTCTCACGAGGTTCACGATGCACATGACATTATTTTGAACGTATACCAAAAAAAGTATAATTGGTGTCACAGCTGCTTTAAAAGCGTAGTGTTTGAACTAAAAGACCAGGAATCTTGCAGAGATGCCTTACATGATAGGTCTAGAAATAACATCCGAATCCGATTTGATGAATCTGATGTAGACAGCGATATTGAGTTTTTAAAAAAAAACATCACAGCAAACAAATTACAAAAAAATATATAAAAAGCGTTCATCCGTCCTCCAGTTTCTCTCTATCTATTGTACTAACATTTATATATATATTTTTTTTCAAACATGTATGTAGTACTAACATTTATATATATATATATATATTTTTTCAAACATGTATGTAATTAGATTTAATAAATGAATATTTATAAAAAGATGTTTTATTGATTTCGTTAGATTTTTCTAGTAAGAAGAGTTCACAACAACAACAACAAGATGTCCTGATAGCTTGAGTCGTCAGAGGTGTGCAACATCAGAAGCAATGTTAGTGCGTGGTTGGAGTTCAAAACTTAGCGTGTTCAAAAACAAAAAAAAAAACACGCACACACATAATACTAACATTACTTCTGATGTTGTGGCGCGGTTCTTCGGGCTATCAAGACATCTTTTTGGTATTTTTGAACAAAGTGTGCACGTCACGTGCGTCACGTATCACGTCACGTGCGTCACGTATCACGTCACGTGCGTCACGTGTCACGTCACGTGCGTCACGTGTCACGTCACGTGCGTCACGTGTCACGTCACGTCACGTGTCACGTTACGTGACGTATATCATAATGAAACGACAGATATGCATTTTTACAAAAACTTTATTAAAATCGTTCAAGATCATTAGCGATCCTATGTCTATAGAAAAATATATGTTGTCCTAACGCTATATGTTGTAAAGTACAGCCTACGAGCTTAAATGTATACAATTTTTGAATAGCATCTGAAAACGTATAATTTTGATCATTAAAACTAGCTCGAACAATCTTAAGCGCATTATAATAATAGCTTGGAAATTCAACAGTTTCTAGCATAGACATATACGGTACTAAAAGTTCATTATTTGCTTCTAAAAGAGCGTTCACGTCCATTTCTGAGAGGTAGAAACTAATGTTGTGCTTGGTTATTTCGAGAATTTTCGTACTATCATAGATTAGTCGTCGAATTCTGCAATAGTCACCGCACTCGATTTCGACAGGATCATACTTGTCAGGAAGGTTCTTCTCCTCCTCGTCCTCCTGCTCCTCCGTCTCCTTCACCGTTACCACATTGAGCTGGGTGATTAATTGTTCCCACTCATAGGAACTGAAAGATAGTTTCAACCGTGATGAGTTCCACACAATTACAGCAGGAGTAAATGATCTCGCTGGGCTTAGACCGCATCCAATTTGGTATGATCCATTTGGAAACTGCGTGTACAGCAGATAATGGTCCTCGTTCTTGGCCGCTTCTTCGTACCTTTCCAGAATAGCATCCAGCTCACGGTCGTAGTTTACAGATGATTCGTGTGAGCTGCTGGTGGTGAGGTCAAACTCGCTGCAACTTGAACCACTAGCACTGGTATCCATTTTTTTTTTACTAGCTGCCTGACTGACTGACTGACTGACTGCAACCGACTGAGAACTCACTTTTAGCAGAAACCCCCCCCACCCCATACACCTAGACGATCGCATCATTGTCAATCCAACTATTATGTTTTGCATCAAGGCCAAGCCATTTGACGTACATTTTTTTACCTTTACGACGTAAAACTTTTTCAACTAAATAAACATCTGGATTGGCTGTTTTCTGTAATTCTTCGTCATAAAAGGCTCCTTTGATCGGTGCACCTTGCATATCTTCGAGCATGTACGTTGCAGGGTTGGTAATATTAATTTTAGTAACTTTAAATAATTCCGTTGTCCAGCTTGGAACGTATCCCTTGTCGAATAGCATTTTGGTTTTGCTGATGCGTACAATGTCACCAACTTTAAACTTACGCGGGCCCGCGATTTTTAAATGAGTATATTTTCGATTTAAGATACATTTTTCGTTGGATTTATTAATTTGTGATGGTTTACATCCGATGGTTTGATGACGTGTTCCATTGTATTCATTGGTAATGCTTTGTAATATATCAATCCATTTATACGATCCCATTAAGCTAAAGTATTTGTAAAGTTTATTTTTCAACGTCCTTATGGCTCTTTCAGCAATGGCCGCTTTCTTGATGCTATATGTACTATAATGATTAATATCATGCTTCTTCATTAAAGTTTGAAATTTACTATTGTAAAATTCTTTACCTTGATCAGATTGTAGATTTTTCGGCGTACGTTCCGTATGTGCGAGGATATCCGAAAACGCACGAGTTATCTCCTCACCCGTCTTTGTCTTTAACGGTCTAGTCCACATAAACTTGGAAAAAGAATCGATTACGACGAGAATTAATTTGAAATTTTTATTTTGATGAGCATAAGGTCGCATTTCAGCCAAGTCCGTCTGCCATAAATCGTCTAAGCCTTTAATGATGGTACGTCGTCTTAGATAATTTTTTCGAGCAGGCTTGTGCAGCTCGTTAACTAGTTGTAGCTTCTCCTTGGCGTACGTCATCATGTTTTAACGCTTTAAATTGTTGTTCCATCGGCTTTATACGCTTAGCAAGATCGAATGTTTTCAATGATATATATGATGTGCGTCCTTGCAAAAGTTGTAATTCATTCAATGATATTTTTCCGTATTGGAGTCAAATCGGTATGAGACTTAATTGTAGCCAACTCCTGTTCTATTCTTGTTGTTATATTTTTTTTTTTTTTTTTTTTTTTTTATTGTATAAAAAAAATACAATTGCCGCATCGGCCTGATGGTCATTAGCGGCGGAGCAGTACACAGTGTTACACTAAATTTTATGAGCATAGTTGGTGGCTTGTAAAAATAAGAGTAGATTGTTTATGTTACATTCTGAGCCTATAATGTCTATTAAGCTAGATCGTAAGTTGGAGGACACTCTTTGGTATTCTAGCATGGGACACTCCACTAAAATGTGCTTAACGGTGAGGGACACTTCACAAATTGTACAAAGAGGTACGGGATCTCCCGATATGAGGTAACCATGTGTGGCCCTTGTGTGTCCCAGACGAAGACGGGTCAGCAGAACCTGGTGCCTTCTATTTGTAGTGTTGATCTGCCAGGAACCAAGACGAGATTTCACCTCAAGAAGCTTCGCTGATCCGCTTCTCCATTTATTGTTAAACTGTTCTATTGCCATGTTGTGGAAGTATGTCTTGATATCGGAAACAGGGATCTTTTGTATTGTCTGCATTTTGGCGTCCGCCGCTGATCTTGCGCCCCTGTCCGCCATTTCGTTGCCCAATATGGATTTATGTGAGGGAACCCATAATAGAGTTATCTCCTTGTTTAGAAGTAAGTTCCGGTGGATTTCCTCCTTGATTAGATTGACCAGTGGATTTTTGGTATACAGTTTGTTTATGGACTCGATTGAATTTAAGGAGTCTGTAATTATTACCCACCTCTGATAAGGACTGTTTTTGATAAACTGGACAGCTTCTCTGATTGCGTAAAGCTCACCCGTCAATATGGATGCTGCTGCTGGGAGCTTCAGTTTTATTGTGGATGTGGGAGTGATGACTGCTGCTCCTACGCTTTGCTTTGTTTTTGAAGCATCAGTGTATAATTGTTTTGACCCTGGATAGTCGCTTATGATATTACAGAAATTCTGGTATATAACTTCATTGGGTGTTTCGGTTTTGTTGAACTTGGTGAGTGTTGTATTGGTAACTGGTTGACACATAATCCAAGGCGGGATGGTATCGGTGACAGTAGTAAGTGTTGACGGTACGTTCTGGATGTCGAGATCTCTTAAGTAGACTCTGATTCTATTTTGAAAAGGAGTGCCTGTTATGCTATTCCTATAGGACCTTGTAGTGGCTAAATATTTATGGGCTGATGTATTGATATTTGCGATTTTCTTATTAAAATATGTGAGGCTCATTATCTGACGTCTTATGTGTAATGGTGCTTCTCCCGATTCACAGTACAGACTGTCTACCGGTGTGGTTCTGTATGCTCCTAATATTAATCGCAGCGCAGTGTTGTGAAGCACGTTTAAAGGTTTGAGAACTGAAGGTCTTGCTGAGTTGTACGCGATGCAGCCATAGTCAATCTTGGATCTTACAAGTGCTCTATATATAGTAAGCAGTGTCTTACTTTCAGCCCCCCAGTGTCTGTTTGATAGGTACTTTAGCATGTTGATCCCTGCTTGACAAGACTGAATGACATCTGTTATATGTTTCTTCCAATTAAGTCGATTATCAAATGTGATTCCCAAGAATTTGATGTCGCTGGTGTACTTTAGAATCTTATTGCACAACTTTAAAGTGGGCTTGTCACGCACAGGCTTCTTCGAGAAAATGATGCAAGTTGTTTTCTCTGTTGAAAAGGTAAATCCTGTCTGCTTAGACCAGTATTCCAGCTTATTCAGGTAATGTTGTAGTAACGATGCGTTTGTTGTCAAGTTCTTTCCCCTCACAAATACGATCATATCGTCCGCGTATAGACGGGCCTGAAGAGGTAGTTCGATATCTCTTAGAACGTCGTTAAGTGCTATAAGAAATAGAGTTGGACTAATAATAGAGCCTTGAGGTATTCCGTTGATCTGTTGTTTTTGTTCCGACAGTACACCATTTGTTCGTACTTGGAAACATCTGTTGTCGAGGAAGTTGGAAATGAAGGATAGAATGTTTCCATTGTATCCCCATTTGTGGAGTTTAGAAATGATGTTGTATTTCCAGGCTGTATCAAACGCTTTGTTGATATCAAAGTAAATTGCCATACAATGTTGATTGTCCGAGAATGCTTCATGGATGTGGGTTTCTAAGTCTATTATATTATCTATAGTAGATCTATTTGATCTGAAACCAGCTTGTTGGTAGGCTAATAGGTTTTTATGTTCGAGACTCCACATAAGCCTGCGGTTAATTATTTTCTCAAGAAGCTTGCACATACAGCAGGTTAGTGATATAGGCCTGTACGATTCTGGTAGCTGGGGTGATTTATTAGACTTCAGGATAGGAACTGTTATTGCTTGTCCCCATATTTTGGGGAAAACGTTCGTTGTCCAGATGGTGTTGAATATGTGTAATAAGCGGTTATGAGCAGACGGGGGAAGTTTCTTTAGGAAAATAGGCGGGATGTCATCTGGTCCTGCAGCAGTATCTTTCAGGTCGTTGAGTGCATCCAAGAACTCTAATTCTGTGATGGGTAGGTTAATTGGATCGCTGTTGTCTTCTATGGGGATTATCACTGATTCTGCATGTAGTTTGTAGTTCGTAAAGTCTGAACAGTAGTTTCCATTGCTGTAGTTGGAGTAATATTTCTTGGATAATATTTCTGATATTTGATGACTTTCAGTGACAGTGTTTTCACCGTCTTTTAGACATCTTATTGGTGAGTATGTCTTAGTTCCAGAAATGCTTCTCACCTTTTTCCATACTTTGGGCATTGGTGTGTCACAAGTAATGCTACTGACGTAATTCTGCCACGATTGTTTTTGGTTTTTTCTAGTTATTAGTCTTAATTTGGCCTGTTTGTTCCGAAGGTTCCTTAATGTATTGAGATTTTTGTGTCTTTTGTGCTTATTGACCGCTTGTTTACTCTCTTTGAGTGCAGATTCGCATTCGTTGTTCCACCAAGGCACAGGATTTCTATTTTTTACGTGGGTGGTTTTACCTAGGATATGTTGTGCGGCATCAGTTATAGTCTTGTTGAGCTGTTCCACTATAGAGTCTATGCTGACATTAGGTTTTATATTGCGGTCAAGGTTACTATCTATATAGTGTGAGAATGAATGCCAATTAGCTTGCTTTAATCTCCACTTTTGAGGAGGCGTTGATTCAGTGTTTTTGTTGTTTTTATTGTTTGATATAAGTATTGGGAAATGATCGCTTCCATATAAGTCATCTTCTGTACTCCAATGTAGGTGAGTTAGCAGGCCGGGGGTGCATAGGCTCAAATCGATTGCGGAGAGTCTTCCTGATGCGGCGTCGAATCTAGTACAGTTACCGTCGTTCAGCAAGGCTAGGTGGCTTGAGTCCAGGATGCCTCTTACTATGTTTCCTCGTTGGTCATGTTTGAAGGATCCCCACGTATAATCATGTGCGTTAAAGTCTCCAATAATTATGCGAGGAGCGGGAACTTGTTGTATCAAGTCTTCCAGTTCTTTCTTATCCAAAAAGTAGTTAGGTGGGATATATACATTGCAGATATTGACCTTCTCTCCATCTTCTATGGTAACTGCTACAGCTTCTAAATTAGTAACGAGATTGATTTGACTAGATTGCATATACGACTTCGTATATATAGCCACTCCCCCACTTGCTGTTCCCGTATTCCTATTTTTGAAATAACCTATATACTGCTTAGGCGTGTGTGTTTTACTGTCACTAAAGTGAGTTTCCTGTAGGCAAATGATATCTGGTTTGTGATCAGTTAATAACTTTCGAAGCATGGTCAAATGGATACGATATCCATTTAAATTCCATTGTAGAATTGACGTGAATTTTATTGTTATTAAAACGTCGAATCTATGGATGACGTGTCGCTTAGTGATCCTACCGTTTGATCGATGTAGTGTTCCAATTTTTTCCTTAATCTTGTGCATCTGTTCTTTATTGTGCGGTTTGTCAAATGGGGGTAAATTAGGAGAAGCATTTCTATAAGAGCTCTGAAATCTGAGGTATAGTTGTTTACTACATTAATGGCATCCTTAGCTCCATGTACATTTTCCAACAGACTGGTGAGCTGATCGATGTTCAGTACCGTCTGCTGAGTCTCTATCAAATTTTTGATAGGTTCAAGGCTGCTTTTTATGGGTATTGTTAATTCCTGATCAGGTTTGTGTTTCTTGATGTTATCTGCAGTCGGTTTGGTGAATGTTACTTGATAGCTTTGAGGTGCACCTGTGTCTTCCGTTGGTGTTAGTATTTCTGAGAAGCTCCTTTTGGAGGATATGCTTGGAGTTATTAATTCGTCATTATTCGGTGTTTCTTCGCCGTGCAGGCTAATGATGTTTGTATTAGTGTTTTGAGGATGTTGGTGGCTGTTTTTGTTCGTAATTGCTTTGGTATTTTCTTTGGGCAGATGTATGTGGGCTGTGGTGGAATCTTCTGTAGTTATATCTGATACTACTTGATTTTCGGATGGGTTTGACAGTTCATCGTTGAGGGTCTCTGATACTGTGGAAGTCTGCGAAATCTGGATCGATGGACACTGTGCAGCAATATGTCCAATAAGTTTGCATTTGTAGCACTTTTGACTGTCTAAAGTAAGAAATATACGATAGGTCAGATCGTTGTGCGTTATCTCTATGGATTCTGGGATATCCGTATTCTCTGAAGGTGCTATGTAAACTTGCCTCCTAAAACTCAAAATGTGACTGTACTCCGCTAGAGTGGCTCCAATTCTGAGGAATGAAATTGGAGATAAAAGCTTTAAATGCAATTTTTGCAGCGCGTCGTTTAGAACTGCATGCGGGATGGTCGGACAAACGTTCGATATTACCAGTCTATCAGAGGGGGTAACTAGGCGACGAACTTTTATTATTTCTCCATTTACGCTTAATTCTCCATGCTGTTGTATGAACTGGTCAACCAAACTTTTACTTGAGAGGTAAACACATATTCTGTTGTTCGAGATCCTTGAGCAAAATATAATGTTTTTGGGCTCTACCAGTGGACCTAATTTCAGAAGATAGTCTTGTAGTTTAGCTCCCTCTATAGTGCTGAAAACTATTGCTTGTTCTTTGTTAGGATGTTTTTCGCTGTGTTGGGAGACAACTTTTGAGTATGACTTGGGCGTAGGGTTTTGTGATGTGGTAGGGTTACTTGTCATATTTTGAGTAATCATATTAAATGTTTCTAGTTAGCTCTGGGTGAAGACGATATGACATTCTTCTAGATACGGTCCTGTCCGCAAATGGAAAGGTATGCGGCCAGGAGTTTGATTAATTTACCAGTATGTTTATGATGTTATTGGGTTTTAACACAGAACTATTATCAGAAAGTGGCCCAAAGGGTACTCACGGTACCAATCAGTTGTTACGTTCTTCTTGGCGCACTGACTGTATTTTTATAACCAGTAGAACACTACTAAAACCTTGATTTTTATAAGAGCGATTAATTTGTTGTCAGACGCTGCAAATACAGGATCGGACTCTCCAGATGAACCCACTACTCATTAATACTCTTTTAAAACTGCCATTTAATTTTTTTGTCAGGGATATAATTTCTAGAATGAAGTATGGGATAACCTATATTGTATAATAATGAGAAACTGTGAACCTACAGTATTATTAATACCATTCTGCACAAATATTTTGTAAACACATACAGGGTGTTCCTTAATGATATGCGAGTATTTAAGAGTGGGATTCTACATGAAAAATTAATGTTAGTTTGCTGTATCCACTATGGGTCAAAAATTTTTCATTACAACAACTCTGGGTGTTGAAGTTTTAGGAAAAAAAAATTGAGATTAATTAATATTTTCAGAACCGCTTCAGATATTTCACTGATATTTAGTACGTAGTGAAAGCTATTAGAGTTGCATATTGTTCAATGCAAAAATAATTTTTAGCTTTAACAGTGGTGTGCGTACGGGTATTGACTTCGATATTTTACAAGAAAAAAATGGTACGCCAATGGTTTTTTGCCAAATAAAAATCATTTTTCAATTCCCCGTTCAATTTGAAACAAATGGTCTCTCTTGAATTGTTTTCCTTTGATGCGCTATTTTTGAGTAAAAAAATAAAAACCGTTCTACTGTCCGAGAAAATTAATATAATAATTGAAGAATGTAATTTAGCAATACATATGTAGTTGCTCTGGAATATATCACTGGCTTTTGACATCTGACAAGTCTCTGTTATTCAAATCTGTCCGCTGTGACATCTTTTTCATTATTTAGTTTTTACAATCTTGTTAATAATGGTGAATTATTCAAATGCAGAAATGGCGGAAATGCATTACGTAAATGGCCTTGCCGACGGTAATGGCGAGCAAGCCAGACGGATTTATCATCAGAGATATCCCGATCGGGCTTTGCCAGATAGTCGAACCTTTTCTCGTCTTGTTGAAACTAGTTCTGTCCGAAAAGGAACATCTGAGGGTAGACTTCTAAGTGTGAGAACACCTGAAATTGAGGAATCAGTGCTGCACGAAGTCGAAGAACATCCTGAAACGAGTACGAGGAAGATCGCTAGACACTTAAATATTTGCCATCAAATTGTTTGGAGAATTTTAGTGGACTTTTTGTTATATCCTTACCATATTTTCAGAGAACAGGCATTACTTCCCATTGATTTTCCAAGGTGTGTGACCTTTTGTCAGTGGTATCTTCAAAAAATTACACAAAATCCGCAATTTGAATCAATGATGCTGTTCACGACGAAGCTAATTTTTCTCGAAATGCCATTCAGAATTTCCACACTAATCATCTGTGGGTAGAAGAAAATCTCTATGCCGTAACCGAAACCCTTCTCCATCACCAATTTTCGGTTAACGTTTGAGCAGGAATTATTGGGAACCACTTTATTGGCCCATCTACCGGGACGACTTGACGGACAGACTTACCTGAATTTTCTTCAATAACAGTTGTCTTTGCTGCTTGATGATGTTCCGTTAGTAATAAGAAACAATATGTGGTACATGCATGATGGTGCACCAGCACATTTCAGTGTAGCGGTTCTTAATTATTTACAAAGTGTTTATCCAAATCGTTGGATTGGTCGCGGTGGGTCCCATGAATGGCCACAACAGTTTAGATTTCTTTTTGTGGGGCTAGCTTAAGATACTAGTGTACACAAGTCCCATTAAAACTATAGAGGAATTACGAGAAAGAATAGTTGCAGCTTGTGATAGAATAAAACACACACCAGGGATATTTCAACGAGTGCGCAATTCGTTGAGGAGGGCGGAAACATGCATACTAAGTGAAGGGGGCCATTTTCAACAATTTTTGTAATCATTTCGTTGGTTTAATGGTATGTTTATGTTGTCAGTTGTTGTTGTTCATTACTCCTAATGTGTTTAATTTTTCCAATTAATTAGTAATAACTTTGCAAGTTAGAAGTTTTATTTTTTTACACAAAAATGGCGCAACGAAGGAAGAGAGATCATTTGTTTTAAATTGAA
The DNA here is from genome assembly GCA_963669975.1 of Acanthoscelides obtectus. Classification (NCBI taxonomy): domain Eukaryota; kingdom Metazoa; phylum Arthropoda; class Insecta; order Coleoptera; family Chrysomelidae; genus Acanthoscelides; species Acanthoscelides obtectus. The sequence goes on along the minus strand of CAVLJG010000010.1, from coordinate 61,357,084 downwards.
CGGGGAATTCAAAAATAGTTTTTATCTGGCAAAAAACCATTGGCGTACCATTTTTTTTTTCTTAAAAAATATCGTAGTCAATACCCGTACGCACGCCACTGTTAAAGCTAAACATTATTTTTGCATTGAAAAATATGCTACTTTATTAACTTTCCTACGTACTAAATATCAGTGAAATATCTGAAGCGGTTCTGAAAATATTAATTAATTTCCATTTTTTCCTAAAACTTCAACAGCCCGACTTTTTGTAAGGAAACATTTTTGGACCATAGTTTATAAAGCATACTAACATTGATTTTTCATGTAGATTCACAACGTTAAATATTCGCATATCATTAAGGAACACGCTGTTTATAAGGGTTTTTCCTTTGTACACTTCAATCTCTACAAAACCAGACGTGGTCCCACTACATTTACTGTTGACAGCTACAAGTACTATAAAAATAAATTTAAATGTACATAGATGCTATTTGGAATATTAGAAAGATATATAAAAAATAACATGTATTTATTGTGACATTTCTTAGATCTATTATTTTTTATAAGTAAGATATAGCATATTCGAGCAGTTATGTTAATTATAAGCAGACATGTAATCTCTTTGCTACCTAAATCATTATTAATTACTTATTTTAAATACTAACCCTTCAAATGTGTAAAGGGGAATTTATTGTCAATTTTCATACATATGTATATATAAATAAATAAACTTGGTATTTTTATTACAATTATAATTACGTTTCCAGGCTTTTATGTCATTCCAGTTGCCTGAATAACTTTTAAATCTTCTCTAAGAATCCTCGGTTTCCTATGCAATTCATTCAAGTCCGCGCGCTTTTTGCCCTGACTAGCTCCATCTCTCGCTCGAACCTCTTTCTCGTATGTTGGCCGCATTATCGTTTCATTGTACAAATGGGACGAGGCGATTCCATCAGTGTTGACAGTTCATTCAAACTTCGAAACTCGCCCCACGGTTCGAAGGCCCCTACACCGTAAGTCGAGTTTTGTCCCCTTGGACATATGAACTAGTTGACGAAAATGGCGTACGGAAGGGTGTTTGGTCGGCTCATGATTTAAAAGCTCACCCCCAGGACGAACCTACTACGTCACAGACTTAGGTCAATCATTTTGTAGCTTATCACTTATACCATTTGACTTTAATTTTTATAGTTCTCCCTAGAGGCTCAAACCTTCATTGGTAGAAGGGGTGTTGTTACAAGTTCAAAATTTATCACTTCTAGTGCAGCCAGAAATTGTACTTATTTTGTGCAAGTCTTATAGAAATTAGTTTCCCAGAATAGAAAGGTTTGTACTAACCTGTGTCCGTTATCTCAAGCCAAAACAGAGACTACTAACGGATCTGCTGATTATATACTAAGTGACATATAAATCCGAACACCCAGTTTAAATGGTTTTATTTTAATAAAAGTTGGTGAATGTATTTATCTTACTGTAAATAACAAGTGAAAAAAATTTCAGCCTTATCAGTTGGACATTCCGGTTTTTATACTGTTTTTTTTTAATTCACTAACGCTCTAAAAATGAATATTTCAGCCGCAGTAAAGAATCAACGTTGGCGTTTTGGTTGTTGACATCCTTTACGATCGGTTACGATGCCTAGAATATGGAGACCTGTACGATTTCGTCAACTTAGTGAGTTTGATAGGGGCCGTATAGTGGGACTTCGGGAAGCTGGACTTTCTTTTCGGGCAATTGCAGTTAGAGTGCAAAGAAGTGTAGACACTGTGGTTAGGTGTTGTCAGGCATGGCTTCGAGAAGGCCGTACGCAAAGAGCAAGGGGCACTGGACGCCGCCGTAGAACAACAGACCGTGAAGATCGGCGCCTAAGATTATTGGCCTTAAGGGACCGTTTCTCCACTACCAGGTCCGTTGCAAATGAATCGTTTGCAGAACACGGAAGACCTATTGGCATGCTAAGTGTTTACCTAAGAATGAGAAGTTTTGGCTTGTTTTCATACCGGCCACACTGGGTCCTCCCTTTAACTCGAGAACACCGACGTAATCGCCTTGAGTGTTGCAGACAACGGTCACTCTGGGATCAGGAATGGAACAGTATTGTCTTTAGAGACGAGTCCCGATTTTGTTTAGGCATGCACGATGGTCGTGCCAGGGTTAGAAGGCGACGTGGTGAAAGGAGGAATCCACAGTTTTTTTGTTGAAAGACATGTTCATCACACTGTTGGAGTTATGGTTTGGGGTGCTATAGCTTATGGTTCCAGGTCACCTTTAATCTTCATCAGAGGTAACATGAACGCGCAGCGTTATATCCACGAAGTTCTAGAACCCTTTTACCCTATCTTGACACCCTGGCAGATCCAACTTTCCAACAAGATAATGCCCGACCACATGTTGCAAGAGTCACAATAGACTTCTTTCAACATAATGATGTCGCATTGTTATCATGGCCTCCAAGATCTCCCGACTTATCCCCAATTGAGCACGTGTGGGATATGATGGGTAGGACATTGAATCAGAACCATGCCTAGGCGCGTTGGAGAATGCGTAGCACATCAGGGTGCATCCACACATTATTAAAGGTCAAAGGGCTTTAAAGCAGTGCAATCATTTTGAAATTTTTATCATTTACTTATTATGCTTCATTAAGTACTTATACAAAATTTTATTAAAATAAAACCATTTAAACTCGGTGTTCGGATTTATATGTCACTTAGTATACAGGGTGGCCAAACACGTGACGTCATAAAAAAAAATTAGATTCCCCACATCGAGAGGAACCCAAATCACCCCCATATATACGTATATGGTCCGATTTTGTTTAGTTTAGGAGTTATGATTTTTTTTCGGATTTTTCGAGAATTTTTGAGTTCTGTGTTTATTTTTACCATAACTTCGTTAATAATTGTGATAAATGCCTGCTTTTTTCACGATTATGTAGCTAAGACCTAAGGCTTAACTATCATATAATCATTCGAGTCATGTAACTAATACTACTTTTTAATTTTTTTCAAAATCTTCGAACATAACAAAAAGTAAAAAAGTGCAACAACTTTGAACGTTTATAAAAAATTGAAAAAACATGTTCTTACTATTCGTAAGTATCTTAAAAACTTCCTTACGGTATCAGCTATTTACCGTAAAAATTTCATCAACCTAGCTTTACTACATGCTACCGTAATTGTGGCTCAAATAGAACCGAACCCAAAATTGGATAACCCTCTGCTCAATAGAAATTGTTAGTTTCGGAAAAAAAATTTGCAAAAACCACAAAAACACGTTTGATTTTTACTGAACAGCAGATTATTATTCATTTATGTTATTTACAAGAGGTTTTCAAAATGTCTGCCTCTAACAGAAATGCACAGTGTACACCTACGTATGAAATTTTGTTTTAAATCTCTAAATGCTTGTGTGTTGTTTTTCAACACATGTGTCGCTTCTTGAATTTTGTTCCTCAATGAATTTTCATTTGCACATTCTTGGGCGAATGTTATGTCTTTAAAATATCCCCAAACAAAAAAATCAATGGGGTTGAGGTCAGGGGAGCGTGGAGGCCATCGTATCGGTCCGTTTCGTCCGATCCATCTGTCTGGGAACCTTTCGTTTAAGTAGTTTCGCACGATCGTTGCGTTGTGGCATGGTGCACCATCATTCTGGAACACCATGTTCCGTCTGGCTTCCAGGCTTGAATCTTCCAGCAATAATGGTAGGCTATTTTCAAGGAAGCTTTTGTAGGCTACCGAATCCAACCTTGACGGCAGTTCAAATGGACGGATAAATTCCATATTGAATATTCCTGACCACATGTTCACACTAAAACGGTGTTGAAATGTCGACGGCCTTGAGTGGTGGGGGTTTTCAACAGCCCAAGTATGTAAATTATGGATATTGAATATCCCTGTTCTTTCAAAACGTGACTCGTCAGTCCATAAAATTTTATCAAAAAAATCGGGATCCTCTCGTTGTCTTCGCAGCATTGTCTGGCAGAAATCCACTCTTAACTGGTAATCTGAAGGCATCAACGCTTGAACTCTTTGAACATGATAGGCATGATAACCTTCTTCATGAAGAATATTTTGTATCGATGTTCGTGGTATTCTAAGGTTTTGTGCCATAGATCTCGTACTCGTTGAGGGATTCCGGCTAATTTCTTCAAGTACTAATTCTCTGCGATCCGGATCAGCTGTAGGATATCCTTCATTGCTTCCTCGTCCTGGAATGCGGCCTGCTATGAAAGTGTTATGTGTGTTAATAAAAACACGGTGGTCTGGGTAATGCTCAGGTTGTGGTCCGCCTCGGCGTATAAGTTGTTCCCGGTACAGTAGAATATGGCTTAAGCAAATATGGCTTCAGTGGGTATGCTTCGTCACCCAATATTACAAAAGGAGCTTTGATTTCTGTTGAGGGCAAATATTCAGGGCTTGGCATATTGAATGTGTTCGTCTTTAAACACTTGTAGACATTGGAGAGAGAAAATATTCCTCCATCGCTTTGCTTTCCGTAAGCACCAACATCAATAGTCACAAACTTGTAATTTGCATCAGCTATGCCTTGCAACACAATCGAAAAATATTGTTTATAATTATAATATATCGATCCCGAGTTTTTAGGACATTTTATTCGAATGTGTTTACCATCTATGCAGCCGACACAATTAGGGAAAATCCACGCTTTGAAGTAGCCTTTTGCGATGATTTGTAACAAATCGGTTGTAGGAGCCGGCATATGTTTATTTCGAAAACTACTCCATATTGCAAGACAAGTCTCATAAACTATCTGCCATACTGCAGTATGTGAAATTCTGTATGAAAAGCTTAATGATCTAAAGGACATCCCAGTTGAAAGGTACCTGCAACAAAAGAAATAATAATGATATTAAAAAAAATACACAGTTTCCTGGATAAGAATGAATTCTACAGAGATCTTAATTTGAGAAAAGCGTATATTAAAATTAGGAAAAAGTTGCACCCTACTGAAGCCGCTAATACGATGTTTTCATATTTTAAAAATTCGAAACCCTTGGGAAGATATTCGAAAAAAAAGTCACGATTTCGAATAACTTACAAGAACGTAGACTTCATATCCGGGGTACAGGATATGCCAGCATTTATTTATATAAGTTTTATATAAGTTTTTTTTTTCAGTCGAAGCCGTTAAAAATAAGTGGCGTGGTTTGCGAGACACCTTTCGTAAAGAGCTTAACAAGTTACAGGTAGAAAATTACGGTATTTTGGAGCCGGAAGTAAACGCTCAATCTGGAAACGATGATGAAGAACCTGATGATTTACCGGAAGATGATTTTGTTGTCGAAACTACTGAAAATGCCGCCGTCGATTAAAATGCAGCACGGAATGTAGAATTTAAAAAAACATTGAGTCTCCCCAGTTTGTCTCCCCTCAAAGCAAACGTATAAAAAGTGTAAAATCTAATACCAAATCTAATGCAATTCAACAACTTGTGATGATCGAGCAGGATAAGTTAAAAGAGTTTAAGCGAAAAGTGAAGTGTGTAATCAAGCAAAAATTCAAGAGGATGCTGACTATCATTTTCTGATGAGCTTACTCCCCTATCTGAGAAAAGTCCCTGAAGAAAGAAAACTGGATGTCGGAACTAAGTTACAACAGGTGTTCTGTGATGAACAGAAATTGGCACAGCAACGACCATACGGCAATGACTTAAATTCAGATTCACAGCACCAATCTACTTTTAACAGGCACTCATCAGCAGAGTTTCCGCATCATCCTATAGTAAATTACGATGGGTCTCCACAGTTCACAAATCTTTCTGCACCAACTAGTGGACAAACTGGTTCTATGGAAAATTATCACAGCTCCTCAGAATCAACGATTCCTTCTGGGCCAAGTAGTGAAGAAAGTGCTATTCACCAGCAGTATGGAGACATAGCTCCATATTTTTCACAAATCAACCCCAAAAATAAATCCTTTCCGACTTTGTTTTTCTATTAGCTTTGGTTTAAAATAGTTATTAAGTTCAAATATATAATAATAATAAAGTAGGAGCATTAAAATAAAGTGCACTCTTACCTGAATGTTAACGCCAGCAGATATGCATTCACAAAAATTTGATTGCTTGGTGATACCTTCTTCGATTCCTTTTAGAATATAATGAAATGTTTCTGGTAACATTCTGAAGTACTCAAAAAATTTATTTGGTTGCTCCAACAAGTCTTGAAATAACGTCTGGTATTCTCCATTAAGGGATCTTGAACTAAATATTTTATTCACATGTTCCGTTTTGTCCGTCATGAGGAGGACTTTTAATAAAGGGCTTTCTAAAAATTGCCACTCGTATGGTAAATTCTCATTGTCATCCATCTTTAAATATCTGTACAAACTAGAACTTATGCATGCACTATAACCACCAACATCTGACCAACAATTATGTCGGGTTCGTCAAAACGATAGTTCGTCAGAACACGCATCCACTATAACCGTAGCCTTATTTTTCATTTAACAGCCAAATTGACAACCGGTCACAAACCGAAAAATATTGCATTTTTCTTTGTCGTATGTTGGTGTATTGAGGAGTCACTTGTATGGTGAACGAAGTATTTTTCCAGCATGAAAAGCAAATATATGAAGGCATTACTTATTGGATGGACACCACTAATCACTAGCAGCGTATCAATCAACAACAGCATTAAGCAACGGGAGTATTATAACTAGTTACGTCCACGATTAAACTCACCATTCCAGTTGCTACTCATGTGCTATGAAGTACTATGGTGGTGGTGAAGGCTTACTCAATACAGCTATAAATAATTTACCTGTAGAATTACACATCTAAACATACAATTACTGTGGTCCTCGCACTAAGCTTAATGAAATGTTAGCCAGAAATGACCCAGGTGTGAACGGATTGGATGAAGCTTGTAAACAAGACGATATATTTTACTCAAAAGAAAAAGGTCTGAGTAATCGTCACTTGGCTGATAAGGTGCTAGCAAAACAGGCAATGAATAGGTTTCGTGCAAGTGATTCGTCTTGGAAAGAGAAGGCTGACGCATAAAACTTGGAATGGGTTTAAAAGAAACCTATGAAAGGCACAAAAAACGTAATATAAACAATTGTTTGAAGAAATTACATAAATTAGCGAAGGAATTACAGGGGTCTCAAAACCTTGTTCAAGACTGTACAAATTCTACAAACTCAACAGTCATGCCAAAAAGATATACACCTGAAAGATAAGGAAAAAAATATATCTAGTGAGAGAAAATTACAAAAAGTAAGAGAAATCAAGAAACGCGAAAGCAAAAAAAACTCTGACATAAAACATGAAACATCGAAAGTTAAGCGTGGACGAAAACCAAAGTCTGATTTAGAGGACACAAAAGAAAAAATCAAGGGAAGAAAAAAACCAAAAGCTACAATTGAATTCATGGACACTTATATAACAGAAGAGCAAAAGAACAAACCAAAAAAGAGAAAACTGGATTCAGTCACTACTACTACTACTTCATTGAATGCTTAACAAGTGAAAAAAAGAAAAATAGATTTGGATGATCCGGTTATAATTCCCGAGAAAAAATGCAGTACAAAACGTAAAAGGGAATCTGATGAAGTAAAGGAAAACAAATAACGTAAATTAGATATGAGTGACGTAATTCCGTCTCGATGGAACCAACATAACCGAAAACGGAAGATACAACCAGATGATGATGATAACATACCTAAGAAAGTGGAAGTTATAAGTACCTAGTAATCCAGACATTTAAACTCAGTAATGAAAATGGCACATAAGGAGAATGTTAAACCTAAGAAAAGAGCTACAATTGACCAACAACAACAACGATCACAGCGACAGAAAAAAAATCAAAGTAAATCAAGTACGAAAAGGAAGGTTAGCTTTTCTAGTGCAATTAAACGAATAGGGAAGCATGTGGTAGCTCAAAAACCTACTACCTTTGGAGAAGCAATACTTGTAGCACTGAGGGAGGCACAAAATTTGAAGAAAGGTGTAAGAAAGCCGCCAAATCGTATAGTGAAGATACCGAAAAAAGGAGGTGTATTACCACTAATCCCAATTTTTGCTGGCTTATCAGCCCTTGGAGCTTTGTCTGGTGGTGCTGCTGGTATTGCTAAGGCTGTCAGTGATGCAAACTCTGAAAAGCAGCAATTACAAGAATCTCAACGGCATAATAAAATGATGGAAGCTGTAGCACTTGGAAAGGGAATGTTTTTGAGACCCTATAAAATGGGAATGGGTCTTTTCCTGAAACCATACACTAACTGAAACCAGTTGTGAGATAAAGGAAAATGAAAAAGAAAAAACAAGTAGTTAAAAAAAATTCAATTCCAAATAGTCACCCGTTAACAAACTTTGAACTGGAAAAGTATGCAAAGCGTTTAAAAATACCGTATTTTCGAGGAGTATTTATGCGAGATAAGCTTCCCAAAAAAATAAAAATCAATGAAAGAGGAATCATTAATTTGGATACATCTACTGGACCAGGTACTCACTAGACTGCATATAAGAAGAAAGGCAACTTGGTGGTTTACCTAGATACATATGAAAACTTAGAACCACCATTGGAAGCAATTGTATATTTTAATTGTAGTGGACCCTGTAGAATACAGTACAATTGTAATGTATTTCAAAGATTTAATACTGTAAATTGTGGTCAATTGTGTTTACGTTTTCTCAAAAGTGAATAAATGCTGGTTACCATAATAACACTTGTTTATTTCATCTATGACCATTGATCGGTTCATATCATGTATACATTTACCTTATCTGGTAGAGAGTCTGTGTTATCAGCTAAAATCTATCCACCTATCGTGCTGGATAATAGGAAAACGTACGCTTTGGGACTTATTGATTTTTTAACTTTCAACACAATACCCAACATAGATATAACAAATAATAAGTTTCATATTGATGATGAGGTTTTAACAATACCTGAAGGTAGTTATGAAATTACAGACATTATAGAATTTATTAAAGAGAGAATCAAACCACGAGTAGGTGAACAAAATAAAAAAAGGAGAATGTCCCCACAACAACAACCACAACAAAAACAAAAACGATCTCTAAGTTCAAATGCAATTTTAAAAGAGGATAAACAGCCTGACATACAACTTTATACGCGAAATAATTTAAATACGTTACGGTTTGAAATTAAAGTAACCGACTCATCGATTTTGAGCAAACTGGTACAATAGGTGGGTTATTAGGGTTTAGTAAGAGAAAATTGAGTCCACATAAACTACACATCTCAGATTTTCCTGTAAATGTTTCCAAAGTGAACTCTATATGTGTGGAATGTAATCTGATAACGAATTCTTTCAGAAATGATCATACTGTTCACACGTTGCATATGTTCTACCCTAACGTGGCTAGTGGATTTCGCATAATAGAAAAAGTATCAAGTATCTACCAATAAATAGACATTACATTGATGAAATAGTGCTTAAAGTAGTGGATCAAGACGGAAATTTGGTTAATTTTAAAGGAGAAGTGATAACGATAAGAGTACATTTAAGAGAACTTTAGCATGGTATGCCTTTATAATATTGTAGTACCGTTGAGCTCAGCTAACAGCGAGAACAACAACAACAACAACAACAACAAGGATAAAGGTCAAAATAGATCAACAAAAACTATTAATAAACAAATACATGTTGGTAAAACAGTTAGTAGTAAACAAGGAAGCAAGGGATTAACATCCGAAAATATACAATTTCTACAGTTGCTTGGCTTTAAGGTGATTGCATAAGTGTGGCGGACGCATATCAAGAACAAACGGTTAATAGTGATAGTAATAGCAGCAGCTGCAGCAGCAGTAGTAGCAATACCTGCACTGCTGGATTGATACTACGCATAAAATTATCACTCTACTCTGAACTACAAAAGTTATTTGTTAATCTCAAGTGTAGCTGTTTGATAAAACAAACAAAAAAGTTGACCTTAATTATTCTCAACATAGGAGAAAATATTTGAATCGATAATTCTATTACCAATTGTGAAATGCATAGCCATCCACCATACGCTAATACAACTTTCAATAATTCAGATGAAATAAGAATACCAATACAAACACAAGATACAAGATATACTACCTTGTAATAGCTCACTGTATATTGAAGGAAGATTAGTAGAGGCAAAGGAGAAGAAATGGTCACCAACATTACGCCTCGTAAACAATTTTGTATCATTTGATTTGATGAATTGTGATATGAAATTGGAGGTATAGTTGTTGATAGAGTTCGTAACCCTGGTATAACAACCACCATTAAAGTACTGGTATCTTTCACAAACAATGAAGGTAATAGTTACCAACATGCAGGCTGGAATCATCAAGAATTACCCGAAATATGAAACAGTGAAGGTTATTTCAGTGTAACTATTCCACTGAAAAATTTAATGGGGTTTTTTGAAGACTTTAAAAAAGTACTAATCAACATCAGACAGGAATTGGTCCATATAAGAAGCTCCACAGATGTTAATGCAACTGTAACGACAACACCTGGCGAGAAACCTCATTTAGGTCTGTACAGAATACTATGGTGAATTCCACACATCCAAGTAGCTGATACTGAAAAACTACACCTCATGAAGTACATAGAGAAAGGAAGGGACTTACAACTAGCGTTCAGGAGTTGGGAGTTGCATGAGTACCCCATTTTACAACAGACAAATAAACATACATGGAACGTCAAGGCGACTAATCAATTGGAAAGGCCACGTTTCGTTATTGTTGCTTTTCAAACTGATCGGAAAGGACAGCTGACTAAGAACTTGAGTCACTTTGATCACTGTAACCTGAGCAATATCAAATTATTTTTGAATTCTGAAATTTATCCATATGACAATGTAACTTTCAATATGAGCAGAAATTATTTTAGTATCTTGTATGAAATGTATGTGCACTTTCAGCAGTCCTATTATTATAGAAATTCCAGTGAGCCATGTCAAAACTTGAAAACTTTCATTGATGCAACCCCACTTTTTGTTATTGACTGCAGCAGGCAAAATGAGACATTAAAATTGGGTTCTGTTGATATTAGATTGGAATTTGAAACTACCGTAAATATACCACCAAATACTACTGCCTTTTGTTTGATATTACATGATCGTCTTGTAAAATATAATCCATTAAATAGTACTGTAAAAGTTTTTTGATAAAGATGTTGATCTTGTATTGATAACATGTAAAGAGAGAGTGTGTAAATAAAACATTACTTTTGGAGAAATCACTTTTTTATTTTAAAATATGTTTGTGACAATAACAATGTGTCATCATCATCATTGTCATCGTTATCATTGCCCGTGACTGCTGTAGATACTGGTGGTGGTGGTTTCCTAACCTTTTGCGTAGGCTCCTTCTCCTCTTCCTCCTCCTCCTCCTCCTGCTCATCATCATCATCATCATCGACCACATTTTGTAGCACTGGTGGTTCCAGATACAGCTTTCTCTTCTTACCACCACCACCACCACCACTGCCACCAAGACCACCAAGACCACTCGTTACAGGTCGATCTTGTATAGACTGTCGATTGATGTCTTCCAACTGTTCGTCCCACAAATTGAACCGATATTTTTTGACGATTCTTTCCATTACCTGGAATTCCGCGTTCTTATCCAATTTGGTCCTCAAATATTTGATTGGCAGCAAGCCGAATTTTCATTTTAATGTTGCTGCTCTTGGTGAGTAAGTTAATTTTACGAAGATTTTGTCACCGCTCGCTTTCATCTCCCTGACACCGTATCTGAAGAAGAAAAAAAAGATTAATAGAACTGTACCATACACTACCAAGGTAAGTGATTTGTTTGACTTATTCGAAATGCTTTAGATTTGTTCAAACAAGATCTATTCACACACACACACGCACGCACGCATGCTCGCACGCACGCACACACACACACACACACACAGTCGCTGCATATCTACACATATCCAAATGAGTAGCAGCCAAAAGGTGATCGATACTGTGTCTGACGAATTCGTTAGGAGAATAGAGGTGGTAAGTAGATTAGTTAGGACAAAAGCAGATTACGATTTTTATATTAAAGAGATACAAAAATGTATTAGAGCGCTTAATAAGTGTATCAAACATAAGTTTGATTGTGTTAAGAATTTTTCAAAAATAGAGTCTAATTTGTCACTTCTCAAGGCTTACCTTGAAAACTTCAAATATAAAATAAATCGTAAAGCCAAAATAGAGAGCTTGTTTGGGCAAATGTGGATTCATGCTTTAAGAATAGAATTAAGTCAGGTGTTATAGTTAATTTGAAAATAAAAGATTCAAAATTATTTTTCAAGAGAGCATTCAAAAGTTTTGCGTTACAAATAAGAAAACAGCTTGATATTTGTATGTTAAAATCGAACGTTATTTTTTATAGTTTGTTCATTAAGCCTCAGACTGCTGAAAGATCGATCAAACATTTTGTTACAAAAAGTCATATAATTGATAGAAATACCAATTTAAAAGAGTGGTATAAAGTTCATGTCACTGATCAAGTTTTGAGAAAATTAGAAGAGTTCCAAGAGCGTGATTCTGGATGGGCCTTATTAGAAATTTTGCATTTAAAAGTGAATATTAATAGATATTTCCCCATAAATGTTGGTCTTTCAACTTATTTTCCCCCACCAAAATTTATACAAATGTCGAAAAGTGTAATTAATATTAAAAATAATGATAATTATTGTCTTTTGTAGTCAGTTGTAAGCGCCTTGTATCGTGTAGAAAAAATGTAGCCCGCCAATTATCATATCCTCATTTCAGTACAGTATTGAAATACGAAAATATCAGCTTTCCTATACGTTTGAAAGATATACCCAAGTTTGAGATTATGAATTACCTAGGAATAAATGTGTTCACACTCGTAGGCAATCGAATGAATGAAGTTGTACCGTTGATACCCAGTAAAACTAATTTCACGCCTAGAATCAATTTACTTATGTTTTGCAATAATGATAGTTGCAATTCGAATGCTAACACTATTTATCATTTTGCGTATATAAAAAATTTGTCACGCCTAATAAGTAGACAAATAGGTTGGAAAGATCACAAAAATGGATTTGTGAAAGGCGTCTAAATCATTTTTCAAGTGAACATCATTTGAGAAAACATTCTGAAAATTGTAAGCAGCTTAACAGCACTAAGGTCGTTATGCCTAATGAAACTAATAATATTATGAAATTTAAAAACTTTAGGAATAAATTATGTGTTCCTTTTGCCATTTATGCAGATATTGAAAGCATACTAATGAATTATACGAATGATGACAATGGAACAAATAACACACAAAAGTTTAAAAAGCATGTGGCTTTCAGTGTAGCTTACTATCTTAAATCGAATTACGAAAATATCCTTCCAAATTTAGATTGCATACGGGTGCTGATTGTCAAAATTGGTTTGTTAATGAATTGCTCAACATTGCTAAAAAACTTCATAAAGCTTATCAGACATGCGAACCTATAGATCTAAACAGTGACGAGGCGAAAGGTTTTCGTTTGACTTACAGTTGTAGTATTGTATATATATCGATGGTGTAGTGCACAAATGTTGTAAGTGATTTTTCATTGAAATTGACTTATCTACAGCAGCATATTACTCAAGGGACGAAGCATCGCATGCACAAGTGTGGTAGTTGATTAATATATTTATGATGCTTCTAGCGCCACCTGCCAGTAGGTATAAATAACTTTGAAATGTAGATTTCTATCGCATACGTCTTAAATGTACTTAACACATTTGTACTTAGTAACCTACATCCACAAGATGGTGTTAAAGGTAATTGCCACATCTGTGATTCACACATTTCTCGTAGGCTGAAGTTTGAGGTTAGAGTTTTAGCTGGTCTGGTCGTGATACTAGTGTGTGCGTGATACAAGTGTATGCTGCGAAAAGGCCATGGCGTCTCGATCTGCACTAATTCTACAACTGGCTCTGAAGGAGCAAGTCTGTACAAAAAGTATACAGGGTACGTATAACATGAAACAGGTAGACCTTTTTTTTGAAACGTTCATTTGCTTGCAGATAGGGAGGTTTTGAGGTATTCTGAAGTAGAAGTGCTTCCATCTGTACCAATCGACGCTGTTTTTTAATCACGTAGTGGAGGAAATAATACGGAATTTGAAATTATACAGGGTATGGATAGATAATACTGAATGAATCAGATTTTTAAGATAGTTCAGTATATTTTACTTATAGATGAGCTGATTTTGAGGACTGCTGCAATCGCCGTACCCCCAACTACCGAAACTGATGTTATTCAGGACCGTTGCTGTGGACTAAATACGGAAGAAGCTATTTTCACAGATTCCCAGTTGGACGTACCAGTAATAGGTATTACTTGACAATATATTGCTCACGTTTGTTACTAATGTTTTACTGTATATTTCAGAAAATATAATGAACTGTAGTCCTTCACCAACCACCATGAGTACCGACAATGACCCTGAACCATTTATTCCATCTGACAGCTCTTATACTCCTTCCAATCAAGCTAGTGAATCTGATAGTGAACCAGACGAGGTAACATATCAACCCTCTAAAAAGCAACGAAAAAGAAAGCCGACCCTCAACTCTGGAAAAGGTCTGTTGTGAAGACTTTGAGATTAAGTGGCGAAAAATATGTAAATCGAGCTGGTAAGACAGTACCAGTAAAACTTCCAAAAATAGTAGACTGTTCTAAATGTCGCTATAATGCAGCAACTTTCTTTCGCAGGATGAATGTCAAATATTATGTAAAGAGTATTATCAATTAGCAGACTACACTAGGCAGAAAATATATTTAAGTTCTTAATGGAGAATGTACCAGTAAGCAGAAAAAAATGCACTCCACTGACTAAAAACCGTGCCACTTCTAGAATATACAATTTGAAAAACACAAAGGGTGTTAAGCATAGAGTATGCCAAAAATTCTTTTGTGCTACTTTTGCTATTTCACATCGAGTAATAGAGACAATAAATAAATCTATGAGCAGCACTGGCTTTTTATCGGCCATGATAAACGGATAGACTCCAAGCCTCATAACATAACTCCCATTGCAATTAAGCAGCAAGTAATGAGCCACATCGATTCTTTTCCAAAAATCGAGTCTCACTATTGTAGACGAGACTCAAAAAAAGAGTACCTCTCACCAGAACTAAACATTTCCATAATGTATCGCCTATATCAGGAATATTGCGAAGAAAATGATATGAGTCCTGTATCTAGGTTCGTGTATCAAAGTATATTTCATGAACATGACCCACCGCTTTCTTTTTATAAGCCAAAAAAAGACCAATGTACTGTATGCAATGTTTTCAAGGCATCGCAAAACAAAGAACCTTCACGTGTCAACTTCGAAAACCATAAACGTCGAGAGAAGGAGTCACTAGAAATGAAAGAGAATGATAAAAAACGTGCAGTTGAAAACAAGGGAAGAGAGTTCAGAGCAATCTCTTTTGATTTGCAAGCCATTTTGCCCATTCCCTTTGCAGGTGATAGTCAAGTATATTATAAATCTCACCTCAATGTATACAACTTCACAATCTATGATTGCTCGAACAAGGATGGTATTTGTTACGTATGGGATGAAACACACGGCAGCAAGGGGAGCTCGGAAATTGGAACTTGTCTTTATAAGTATCTGCAAAGTTTACCTCAAACTGTTGAACACGTAGCTACATTTTCAGACACCTGTGGTGGTCAAAACCGCAATAAGTTCGTTAGCGCTGTAATGCTATACTCAGTTAATAAGCTGACTACTTTGAAAACCATCGGTCTAAAGTTCATGGAGTCCGGACATTCCTATTTAGAGTAAATCTTTCATCTCTGAACATTCAAATAGAAAGTGTGAGAAACTCAAAAAATGGCGGAATTGATATAAAAATTGATGAATCAACCATAATAAACTGAAAGATGAACTTCAAAATAAATTGAATGAAAAATACCAAGTTACTGAGCCGAAAATGTTAAATCCAAAACTTAAAATAATAAATTATAAAAGTAGTGAGAAACCGAATGAAAAGCAAATTGAAGAAGATCTTATACATCAGAATTACATGATTCAGAGTGGAGACATACAAGTAAAGTTTATCAAATATTTTCCATCAAGAAACAATTACACTATCTACGCGGAAACTTCTGGAAAGCTATTCAAAAAATCTTCGAAGTCAATAATAGAAGAATACTTCTGGGATGGCAATGTTTGACAGTATATCAAAATAACGACATTTCTCAGTGTAGAAAATGCTACCGTTTTAATCATACAGAAAAGAATTGCAGGAATGAGAAGATATGTGCCAACTGTGGCAACGGTCACGAAGAAGAAAATTGTAAGCATGTGTCAATAGAATGCTGCAACTGTAGATATGGAAATGAAAGAGATAAAAAAAAATTATAATATTAACCACTCACCTACCGACAAAAACTGTCCATCATACAATATTATCAGGAACAACAAAACTTAAGGATACTTTTTTAAAATTCAAGTTGATCTTTTACTACTCCTATCTCTAAAGAGGACCTAAAAATGTCAGTAAATAAATACGTTAATGATTTCCAAATTCCAAGTATTGCAACAAATATAGCACAAAACGTCGATGAACTTAATTTATGTACACAAAATTCTGATGCAAAATTTCGAATATGAACATAAGGAGTATAAAACACAACATTGATTACTTAAAAATACTACTCGACCAAATATGGTACAATTTTGATCTAATAGTTTTAACTGAAAACGTGGCAAGTGGCTGATATTTCTTGCTTCAATCAGCAGGGATATGACACGCTGTATAACTTTGGCACTTATAACCAAAACGATGGGGTGGATAGTTTTTGTAAGAAATAAACCGCAATATAATCATGATACATTCACTTTTACCGATGGAATCAAAATTTTAAACATAATGATCCAAATTAACCATAACAAAATTGAGGTATCTGCAATTTTATCGTCCGCCATGTTCAGACACCCCACGAGTTTTTAAAGAATATCGATTTTTTTTCCAAAATCAAAAATAAAGTAATAATTAGTCACAAAGAGAAAAGCAGAATTGCCTGGATTACCAAAGGATTAATAACATCGGCAATAGAAAAAGAAAGACTATATAATGTAATGAAACTAACGCCAACTACAGAGAATACCGACTGCTACAACCAATATAAAAATAAATTTATAGAGCTTGTAAGCCAAACCAAACGAAAACATTACCTAAATAAATTGAATAATAACTTAATGATCCTAAAGCGGCTTTGGACAACTATTGATGAGATTACTGGGAAAACAAAAGTTAAAGAGTGTGTCACTGAGTTAAATACAACATCGGGAACAGTATTAAAAAATACTCAACAGATATGCGATGAATTTGTACAATTCTTTACTGACATAGGCGAAAATTTAGCAAGTAATATACAAACAAATGTACAAAATACTCAGCCTCCAAAAAGAACTTTGAACTCATTTATTTTGGATAAAGTCGAGCAATGTGAAGTATACACCACTGTTATGTCCTTAAAAAATCGGAAAAGTCCTGGGTTCGATGGTATTAAAAGCGAGCATTTGAAAATTATAGCCGAGGACATAACAGAACCACTCACTTACCTAATCAACAAATGCTTTGAATCTGGCATATATCCCTCAATTTTAAAAAAAGGTAATATAATACCGATACATAAATCAGGAACAAAAACAGATGTTCACAACTATAGACCAATATCAATAATATCCAGTGTAGCAAAGGTTTTTGAAAAAGTTTTATCTACTAGAATGATTCGATACCTCACAAAATTCAAAATTTTAAGTGAAAATCAATATGGATTTACAGAAGGGAAGGCTACATCGGACGCAATAACTAAAATTGTAAATCAAATACATCAAAATATTGATAACAGAATCCCTTCAATCTGCATTTTTGTTGATTTAAAGAAAGCTTTCGATACAGTTAATCACAAATTATTATTAGAAGCATTGGAGAGAATTGGTTTCAGAGGAAACGCGTACTCACTGATCGGAAGTTATTTGTCAAATCGCCCACAATCTGTGCAGATATCAGGATCATTTAGTAAAGAAATGTATATTAAGTGTGGTGTCCCACAGGGAACTGTCTTAAGTCCGCTGTTATTCAATATATATATTTAAATGATATTTTCCAAATTAATTGTGTTGGCAAAATAACTAGTTTTGCAGATGATACTGCAATATTATATGAAGGCACTGACTGGTCTGATCTGAAAAATGTAATTGAAAATGATTTTATCAAAATTATTCGGTGTGTTTAACAGTAGAAAATTAAGCATTAACTACTCTAAAACACATTTTTTTACCATTTGGATCTTATGCTAGACATCTGCCAAATTACACAAATTTCTCCTTCAATATTAATGATCAAAAAAATGCAATTAATAGAGTGCCCAACATAAAATACCTTGGAGTGGTCTTGGATCCTCACTTACGATGGGACATCCATGTCAATTATATTTTAAAGAAAGTTAGATTTGTATCCTACAAAATTAAATACCTTGGGAATATATTGACAGAAAAATATCTTCGAACATTATACCATGCACTGATTGAGCCTCATCTCACATATGGTATATTAGCATGGGGAGCTGCATGTTCCTCACATATCTATAATTTAGATGTTTTCAAAAAAGTATTCTAAAATGATATTTAAAAAAACCGAAACTTTGTCCCACTGAAAAATTATACGCAGATGTTCGAAATGTATGATATAAGACAGCTTTATTTCTTACACAGTATCATTCACTACCATAAATTTGTAAGCACCGACCCAAAAAATTAAACATAATCATTATACCAGAGTAGATGGTCTATGGGGATTAGATCTCAGTAGTTCCAAAATCCGCCACCAGAGGCGCTGGCGTCGCGCGCCATTGATAGGTTGTTGGACGGAATCTGTAATCGAAATTCATGAGTTGGGGATTCCGCCGCTAGATGGCGCTGTCAAACCAAACGGAATCTGGTGTCATTGGACACCTGTCATGCGTCATTGGCATCTCACGCATAGATGGCGTACACGTCATTCTTTCATACGTCATTGGACAACCTGTCATTGATGGGTTGAGCATCTCGCGCATAGATGGCGCCGATTGTTTGGCGGTGTACAAACCTAACGGAATCTATGTGTCATTGGACACCTGTCATTGATGGGTTGGGCATCTCGCGCATAGATGGCGCCGATTTGTTTGGCGCTGTACAAACCAAACGGAATCTATGTGTCATTGGACAGCTGCCATTGATGGGTTGGGCATCTCGCGCATAGATGGCCAGATATCGCACCTGTCTGGTGTTGGCGTGGATTACGGGGGGCATTCAGAACGTGTATACAGGGGTGCATCGAAAAATAGCGGATCGATGGATCGACGGTATATCGTTAAATCGTATATAGCAAGGCGTGACCTAAATAGCGTGGTGGGCTCCTCTGGTCGGTCGGTCGGTCAGAATGTCTCATAACCTGTATACGATGTACTGTTATTATTATACAGGATGATACCGTTCAAAATGAAAATAGTATAATGGATATTTTATTGAAACATATTGTATATATAACAATAAGGTTGATTGGTGTGTGTGTGTGTGTGTGTGGTATGAAATTTTCAGTTGCCTACAGTGTCGTCTGAATCAATATCGCTGTGTTCTGGTCGTGCAGGTAGATTGAATGATTGTTTTAAGTGATTCTTGTAAATCAGGGAGTACTTTAGATG